>BMAC01000306.1:261420-316524 GCA_014905375.1 Phtheirospermum japonicum | reverse complement strand
TCGACCGGTGATGGAACGGGCACAGCCGCACGGGAATCAGACGCAGGCGATAGTGGTGGCGATGTTGATAGTGGTGGGTTTGATGAACTACCACCACCAACTTCCTCGCGAATATCAAGGCCACCAACTCGTGGATACGGCAACGGGACCTATTCGCCGGAGCGGCGAACTTCTTCAGGCAGTTCTGGGATAGACGAGGACTGCGACGGCGAACTGGACATCCTGCAAAATCGCACAGATACACAACCAACATGAAAATCGAGAGAATTGGAGAGGGTTAAGGATTCTGGAGAGTTTTAATTCGAAAGGGGTTTTGTGAGCAAACGGTAAAAAGAGTTTAGCTTTTTATCCCCCCAAAAAGTGACCGTTGCACAAGGAGAGAGAAGGTAAAAATAAAAGGAAAATTCCTAAAATTTCTCACCAGTTGATATTAGGAGTAAAACACGATTTTTATTTCCTTTTTATAAAACACCACTCCCCCTCAGCTTAGGAAACACTAACACACTAACAAGCCCATTATCTTTTCAATTATCCCCCTTTTTTTAAAAAAAAATAAAATTGCACAACCCGAGCTACAAAATTGGCCGAAATACAAAGCTGAATTTTAATGAACCATCAGCACAGTTGTAACTATTTTGTGCAATGTTAATTTTCACTCACCAAATTCACCTCGTTATTACCTGTCCAGCCGTCCAATTTTAACCCCACTGAAACACTCAGTTAGCTCAATTCAAAACAAAATTAAGAGATTTCAAGCAAGACAAAAACACAAGAAACAAAACGCACAGCAAGAAGGCATCTTCACAGAGTATGAATGTCCTACGGGATGCCTAGAATTCATGACCTAAAAGATTAAACAAAAACATATTCAGATTTCGGTGTCTTGATCCAATGTTGATTTTTATTACTAACAACATTACGAACCAACATTGCCTTAGGTGAAGTCAATGGAAACTTACCCCTTAACCCAAGTTAATGACTACGTCAAGATCTCTCAAGAAGGTGATTTTTAAAGATTGGAGCATTTTGAGTCCAAATTTTCTTCATCCTTGAAGGGATTTAAATCTTTTAATCTTCAGCAATTGCTGGTAAACACCTCTTATTTTTGGACCTGGGAGAAAGCCAGTTTCTGCGGGCAAGTCCCACAATCACCCAATTGAAGAGGTTGGTTCTTTTTGCCATTACTTTTATTGCAACACAGGACCTTATTGCACTTTCAATCAAACTCAATGCATTATGCTTATGTATGAAAAGAAAGATAAAAATGCAAGCAAAAGTATACAGATGTTGTGATTGATGATGATAAGGGGTGTCACAACATCATAAACCAACATTGGTTAGACAATGCACATACCGAGATCTCTTCTCAAACGAGAGAAGGTCTCGAAATCTAATGCCTTCGTGAAGATGTCAACTAGCTGATTATCAGTTCCAATATGTTCAAGGCTAACAATCTTCCTCTCAACTAAGTCTCGAATGAAGTGGTATCATATGTTAATGTGTTTTATTCGAGAATGCTGGACTGGATTTTTGGAGATGTCAATGGCACTGGAATTGTCACACAACACCGTCAAGATACTACTGTGCAGACCGTAGTCTTCAATCATTTGGTTCATCCACAGTAATTGTGTGCACGCACTTCCAGCTGCAATGTACTCGGCTTCAGCTGTAGAAAGAGAAATACAGTTTTGCTTTTTGCTGTACCAAGAAATTAGGTTATTACCCAAAAAAAATATCCCCCAGTAGTACTCTTTCTATCTACCACATCTCCAGCCCAATCCGAATCAGTGTACCCTATAAGTTCAGTACCTGTGTCTTTTGTGTACTACACACCTAGTTCAGTTGTACCAGCAATGTACCTAATAATTCTTTTAACATCTTTCAAGTGTGACTCTTTTGGATTAGACTGATATCTAGCGCATAAGCACACACTATACATAATATCTGGTCTACTTGTTGTCAAATACAACAAACTCCCTATCATACTTCTATACATGGTGTTATCAACACCCTTACCAACATCGTCTCTAGACAGCTTCACAGTTTTGCCCAGCGGCGTTTTCTTGACAGTTTCACCCTCTAACCCAAACTTTTTGACTAAGTTCTTTGCATATTTAGTCTGGGAAAGAAAAATACCGTCATCAAGCTGTTTTATTTGTAAACCAAGAAAGTATGAGAGGTTACCTTCCATGCTCATCTCGAATGTATCGGACATCCGAGTAACAAAATCCTTGACCATCTCCTCGTTAGTGGATCCAAAAATAATATCATCAACATAAATTTGGACGATTAAGATGTGCTTATTGGATTTAAGAAGGAATAAAGTTTTATCAACTTCCCCTCGTCTAAAGTTCAAATAAAGCAAATGTTGAGTTAGCCTTTCATACCAAGCTCTTGGAGCTTGTTTTAAACCATAAGAGCCTTTTTCAGTTTTAAAACAAAATTTGATTTTTGAGGATCCACAAATCCTTTTGGCTGCTCAACATACACTTCTTCACTCAAGACTCCATTTAAAAAAGCACTCTTAATGTCCACTTGATGCAATGAAATTTTCATGTAACAAGCAACAGAAAGCAAAAGCCTTACCGACTCAATGCGGGCAACAGGGGCAAAAGTCTCATCAAAATCAATTCCTTCAATTTGTGTATAACCTTGTGCAACAAGTCGTGCTTTGTTCCTCACAATGTTCCCAGCCTCATCAGTCTTGTTTTTGAATATCCACTTTGTTCCCGTCACATGGGAATTTTCTGGTCGTGGCACCAAATCCCAAATATCATTTTTGGCGAACTGGTCCATCTCCTCTTGCATTTCCCGAAT
Organism: Phtheirospermum japonicum; assembly: GCA_014905375.1. Classification (NCBI taxonomy): domain Eukaryota; kingdom Viridiplantae; phylum Streptophyta; class Magnoliopsida; order Lamiales; family Orobanchaceae; genus Phtheirospermum; species Phtheirospermum japonicum. The sequence continues at coordinate 313,707 of BMAC01000306.1, read as the reverse complement.
CCAGAACTGATCCTTGAGTTCATCCTCCACTCGCTTGGGCTCTATTTTAGAAAGATACAAAGACTCACGAATCTTAGAACAATTAGTAGACAGACATACATACCTGACCATTTCCTTGAAATTAATCTGTCTCCGTCTTGTACTTCTTTCGTCTAAATCACCAATAATTTGGCCCATGGCGTGGTTTTTCTGGATTCTGGATGGAACATCCTTCTGATGAAGATCACTGGGATCAGCTGAATCTTCTTCTTCTGAATCAGAATCAGAATCTGCGACTTGGCTCGATGTTGGTACTGATGTTGGTATCCCAGTATCAACATTGTTATCAACATCACTCGAATCTCTGAGTTCAGCACCTGCATCTTTGTTCTCAATACCTGCACCATCAACTGAAGTAGGAGTGACACTACCTTGAGGGTTTTGATCATAAACCAGATCATTATCCTCGGCAGGCTTGACTCCATTCGTTAGATCATCAAACTTCACATTTACTGACTCAAACATGCTTCGAGTTCGAAGGTTAAACAACCTATATGCATGACTATTTTGGGAATAACCCATGAAAATGCACTTATCACTTTTTGAGTCAAGTTAGCTAGATGATTTCTATCATTAAGCACATAGCAAATACATCCAAAAACATGAAAATAACTCAAATTCGGTTTCTTCCCAATCAATAATTCGTAGGGAGTTACACATGAACCTGGTCTAAAATAATCCCTATTTGTGATATGACATGCAGTGTTCATTGCTTCAGCCCAAAAACGTTTAGCTATCCCATTAGAAATGAGCATAGTTCTATCATCTCCGCTAGAGTTCTATTCTTACGTTCAGCAATGTCATTTTGTTGAGGGGTAATTGGAGAAGAAAATTCATGACTAATACCCTCAGAAGTGCAGTACTTTAAAAAAGATGCGTTTTCAAATTTCTTTCTGTGATCAGTTCTAATCCTACCAATTTTCACATTAAACCTTACACATAGCTTCTTTGCAAGTTTTTTGAAAGCCTCAAAAGTTTCAAATTTTTCTTTTAGAAATTCTACCCAAGTAAACCTAGAAAAATCATCAACAATAACGAAAACATACCTTTTACCACCAAGGCTCTCAACCTCAAATGGTCCCATGAGATCCATGTGAAGCAATTCAAAGCATGATGATGTAGTGAGACTTTGTTGGATTGGATGTGGCACCCTGACCTGTTTTCCTTTCTGGCATGCCTCGCACACCGGAATGATCTTGGTGTTGAGCTTAGGCAGTCTACTCATAGCTTCTTCCTTGACCAACCTGTCCATCATCTTGTAGTTGACATGTCCAAGCTTTTGATGCCACAGCTCCGCATCACTCAATTGAGACAGTCTGCAAAAAGCATCATTTTGAATTTGGTAGCAATTATCTGAGGTTCTTTTGCCCTTGAGAATGCATTGTCCATTCTCCTCATAGACTTCACATTCTTCACGGTTGAATTTGACGCTAAAACCTCCGTCGCACAATTGACTTATGCTGATCAAATTTGCAGTAAGTCCTTCTACTAGCAGCACATCTTCCAGTGTTACAACTCCAGGAACATGGAGAGTCCCTTGGCCAATGATTTGGCCGTTTGCGCCTCCTGCATACTTCACTTTTCCACCTTTAAATCTGACAATGTTGGAAAGAAATTCTTCTGAGCCTTTCATATGCTTTGAGCATTCACTATCAAAATACCAGGCTCCGGGGACATGAGACTTTAGGGAGGTATGGATCATATTACACTTGATACTGTTTTTCTTTACCCACACTTGTTTGAACCTGATGTTGGTATTTATGTTGGTAGCGCGGTTACCAACATGGGATTTATCTGCCACACTGGTTCTCTTAAAGTGTCTTTTTTCTCCAATGATCTTCCAACAAAAGGGCTTGATGTGCCCTGGTTATCCATAATAATGGCACACATACTGTCTTCTTCTTTTTTTGTGAAGTTTGGAAGATTTATGTAGTTGACTTGGATCATTCATTGGCTGACTTAGCTTGAAACCTATTCCATGCTTTGAGGACTCTGGGAAGCTAATCTCCAAGATTTCATCCAGCTTCGCCTTACCTTTATTCAGATTTGAAATGGTTCCTCGAACAGTGGTCAGTTCGTTCTTCATCTTTTCCAGATCAGCGTCCTTCTTGGTGAGAGACGTTTCCAATCGGACAATAATGTCAAGCTGATCTTCCTTTTCTTTGGTTAGCTTCTCTACTTCTTTTTCGAGCTCTTTGGCCTTGAGTACTTGTTTACTCCAACTGACAAACAATTTCTGGTGGTCAACACTCAGCTGCTCGTATTCCTCATAATAATCAGTGGTCTCGGCATTCAGGCACACGATGTTGTCTGCAAGCAAACCAACATAGACATCGTCGTCCCACACAACATGAGAGAATAAAGCTGGAACGGGATCAGTTGACTCAGAATCATTAACATCTTCGGTGAAATCAGTAGCGACCATACTTTTCTTTCTAAGAGTGTTGGGACACTCGTTCTTGTAATGTCCCCAACCTTTGCATTCGTGGCATTGAATCTCGTTGAGTGGTTTTGTTGAACTGGACACATTGGAAATTGAGTTTGTGGACTGAGATCGTGGAAGAGTACGTCCAGTAAACTTTGGAGTAGATGTCTGTGTCCTGTTCCTTGGATTTGAGCTTCCAAAATTGTTCTTTTTCTTCAAGAAATTGTTGAAGTGTTGAGTCACAAAGGCCAGTTCATCTTCTCCGAGAGTAGTTGACTCCATCTTTTTAATAATCCCATTAAAATCGAACTCTTCGTCATCTTCATCATCGACTGCAATTGAATCGGAAGAAAAAGCAACATTCTTCTCTTTCGAGCTAGAGCTAACGTGTTCCATCTCATATTGCTTGAGATTTCCAACTAAGGTGTTGAAATCGATGTTATCAACATCTTTGGATTCTTCTATGGCCACCACCTTCATGCTATATTTCTTTGAAATGGATCTCAGCAATTTTCCTACAAGACGGGAATTAGTTATGGCCTCACCAAGCTCTCTGCACTCTTCCGGTATTTCCGACAATCTTACGGAGTAGTCCATGATTGACTCTTTCTCATCCATTCTCATAGCCTCGAAGGTGGATATGAGCATTCTTAATCTGGATTTCCTCACGCTTGCAGTTCCTTCACACACCCTTTGGAGTGCGTCCCATGCATCCTTTGCTGACTCGCAATTTTTGATGATGCGGTGGTAGCTTGCATCTACATAGCCACACAAGGTGTTGATGCATTTGGAGTTCCAATTTGCAGCAGTTGCTTCATCAGCAGTCCAGTCTTCCTCCTTTTTGGGGATGGCATCGCCCTCGCCATCCGTGACACGTGGCTTTTCCCATCCAATGAGGAAAGTTTTCCAAGCACGCTCGTCGATACTTTTCAAATGCCATCTCATTCTCTGTTTTCAGAGAGAATAATTCTCACCATTAAGGATTGGAGGCCTCGGGTTGCCTTGAGCGTCCATAGCACCTAAAAATAAGGACCAATACTTAAGAGGTTAAGTAACCCGCTCTAGATGCCAATTGTAAAATTAGAAGGTCTATGATTTTAAGAATAATTCTCAAAGTGGAGGGTTTCTTCAAACAACAAAGGGCTGGGTCAACTATTCAATCAAATGATATTGAGCATGTTTCTCATCTCTTCTCGAGAAACAAGTGGGCTATTTCTTTGCAAAATTGTGCTCAATTTCATATGTGGCAATTTCGCCAGGATCTCTTCGTTAGTTGGGGGAAGAATCCGCACGAATCGGATTTTTTGAGAAACGTATCGAGAGAGAATTTTTCACGATATTGTTAGTCAATGTTTAACAACATTGATTAGCAACATCGACCAGAGTAGAATATAAACTATGCATCAGAATAAATCGATAAGAACACGAGATAACAAATTCAGTTCACAAGTAAATACTATTGTGAACTTGGGTGTACAAACCCGAAAACTATATTACTTTTTTGTTCACGTTCAATACAAAAATATAAAGTAATATATGAAAACTAAATATCAATAAACTTGATACTAAATACTTGTCGCCGGAATGGCAAGTTCTTCTCCGTTGGTCACGCAACTTCGAAGAGCTTTTTAATCTCGATCAATGGCTCCAAGTAGTTCTTCGTGTTCTTCTTTCTTGCTTTACCGTCTTGCGTCCTTGTCTCGTGCGTCCTTCTCACAAGAAATCCGTGCGTAAAATCAATGTGACCAAGCTTTAGGAATCCTTGTCTTAAATAGACAAACATAAATTCCTGAACTTGGTAAATAACTAAAACACATCCTAAACACAATCTAGGAAACAAATAAAGTCTTAAACATAAACTAGAAAATATAATATATTCCTAAATCTAGTTTCCTAACTTATTTTGTGCCCAAGAAAGGCAAATAACAAAATAGGAGTTATTGCCAAGAATTAGTTCCTCAACATTTTTTATTTTCAGCAGTCTTCTTTGTTTTCAAGACTAGTCATAATTTTTTACTTCTTCTAATTAATTGGATTTGGGCCAATACCACGACATGACTTTGATAGTTGAGAATTAAATTTCTCTTCTTTGGACTAACTGCCCATTCAATTTGGATAAAATCACATTATACGAATTGTGTGTTTGGTGGGGCACTTTATTAGGATTGTTGTATTTTTTATTCTTTTAAATTTCTAATATATAGTTAATTAAAAAAATTAAAAATTTTGGTGGGGCCTGTGCCACCCAGGCCCCACTATAGATCCGCCTCTGTATATATATATATATATATATATATATATATATATATATATATATATATATATATATATATATATATATATATGAGAACCTTCTATATTACATAGTATGTGATGCTATTTATGATGCTTACCTCGAACGGGTGTTACGTTCTCTTTCAAACGATACTCTTGACGATGTTGTTGCCTTCCTCTCCGATCGTTAGAAGGAGAACGTGTGCGTGTATTTTCATTACAAGGCCTACGGTTCTTAGAAGAGACTATCACAAAATCTTACTGGCGTGGATGAGGTTTTGCGGGCTTAATTCAAGTGCGATTCGCCAAAGAATGTCCCACAATGTTACAAACACCGTAAAATGAAGGCAAGCTCTCGTAACCAATATTACAAAGGAACAATGGTCCAATTGTTCAACCATGACTCGATGAAGCTGATTGGCGAAATCAACTTCAACCAAAACTCTAACAAAATGACCAACTTCCCTAGACAACGAACAATCGTCAATAGGGATAGGGCGACCAGTAATATTGGCAAATTTTAGAATAACCTTCAGGATCCAATATTCGATGCTAAATTCGTAATTACGAATCCACATTTGCGAACTCGAAGAAATTATATCATATGGATTATCCAGAACCCAATGCGTGAATCTAAATGTTCCGATACCAAAAGACCATGAGGCGTGAGAGAATGCGCGAGAACAATCTTCCCAACTGCTAAACTGAAGACTAAAATACACTTTCCCCAGCTGTATGATTTTCCAACCAACAACAAGTTTCCAAAGGAACTGGAGTTTACATTTGAGATCGTCAAGAGAGTATAGTTTTGTACTTTTTGATTGCATCAAGCATCCGAACAAAGAAGATATAAAGAATTGTATCCGTTGTTTGTAAGACTCCTCGTCAACTGAGATTGAGAAGAAGTCCCCCTTTTTCACGGGGTTCGGGATAGACATAGGTCTGAGCACTGCCTCCTGAAAAGTAGGAGTAGTTGACGGTGGCTTTGAAACTGGGTCAGATTTTGTAGCAATTGTATGCACTGAGGAAGCAGAAACCCCATGCATCATTGATAGCATCGGAGGACGATCACCAAAACTCAGACCAGCGGTCGTTCGATAGCCATGAGAAATCCAAGCAATGAAGAAAAACTCATCTTCATGACGTGGTGCGGCGCCAAATGCAAACTTTATTCCGACTCCTCCGACGAGATTTCACAAGCATGCCTAGGGTTGACATTGCAGTTGAAAACCCTAGCAAAATTGTCGTCAGGGTATGGTTTTGGACTAAGAGATTCGTCACTGAGGTAACTATAGATGCAATCAAACTAAACGTGATGGGAGAATTTGACAGCGAACGAGGTCCCTCCAACCAGCCAAGAAAGTGGTGAGGTCCACCATGGGGGGAGACTATGGAGACAATAGCCACATCAACGAATACATCACATCTTGCTGGTGGATAACGAGAGACCACGGATTAGTCAGCACCGCGGACATAGTGACAATCGAGCGTTAATCGGTGGTGAAGAAATTGACGAGTGATGCTTATATCATCTTCTCAAACCCTTACTTCGCCTAATCTCATCCAACTATGATATACTGCTCTATTTAATTTAGATTGTTTATTAGAAAACAAAAAAATTAAGGATAAAGTAAGAAAAGATAGCAAAAGCTTTCCAATCTCAACGACATCTATTATTCCTTCTTAATCTACGTGTTTTTTGTTATGTCTCTTATCTTTTGTGGAAGGGGCCGGATATTGACACCCCAAAATTTTATAAGTTGACCCTATTATTTTTTGGATAAAAATAGACATACTTGAAAACACAAAAATAACCTCTTATAAAATTGATTTAAAAATTAAAAAAATACATCTTCTTCTTCTTCCCAAAAAACCTTCAAGAGCAATCTCAAAACAAAGCCCAATAATGAAGAATGGTAGTATAAATAAAATGAATGATACAAGTTTTCTCCACAATTTTTCAGTGTTACAATAATCACATTGCTATTTTTGTGCGTTTTTTCATCACTTTTTCGTCATAAATTGGTTTATTGGGGTTCAATGTCGGGGTTGTGTTCGAACTGGTAATGATGAACATAAACAGGTTGTTCGAAAAAAAATTCGAACATATCATAATTTATGTCAAAAAACGGACTGTTCGGACCAAATTTTCGAACATGGATTTCAAGTTCGAAAATTTGCTTCGAACGGTCTATTTTTTTGCCTAAAAACAGAGTGTTCTAAAAATAATTTGAACATTAGACATTTGTTTTATGAAAATTTTCGAACATTACACATTTGTTCTAAAAGAATTTTCAAACATTACACATTTGTTCAAAAATAAAATTCGAACACTGCTTCATTGTTCTAGAAACCAGAGTCGAACCATACGTAGTCCAAATTTCTTTTTTTCAAATTTTTTTTGGAGGAACACCAATTTCTATATAAGAGACTTACCCTAAATATTTGATTGCTTATTATGATCCGTCCTCTTATTGTTTTTTTTCATAATATTTTGAAAAAAAAAATATATTTTCATTTTTCTCATTTTTTTCTTATCATTCTTCTTCATTTTTCCCCTTTCTTGTCTTCTTGCTTTTCTGCGTTTTCTTCATTGTTTTTCCTTTGTTTTATTTTATAATCTTTTTGTTTATATTATATATTAGATAGGGGTAAAATAGAAAGTTTATGGGGTTGATTTAGTAAAATTCTAATATATTTAAAATATTATTGGGGTATTCTCATCATCTCATCAAAATTTGGGGTACAAATATCCGCTCATTGAGCAATACAAATCAAATTAATTACTTCTAGAATTTGGATCAATTTTTGTATTATCTTATAAATTTAGCAAATTATTAATCTAGCACGTTCCCAAAAAGGGACCAAAAATAAAATCTAAGCAAGATTATTAATTAATCGAGCATTAATTTAAGACCAATTTCCTGAAGATAACTAACAAAATAAATATTTCACAGGAAATATGCAGCACGTGGTAACACAAGTACCACAAACATTAAAACCAAAGGGATCAAACTATATTACACATGTCCCTCAATTTCAAACCGGGTACAAGTATATAACAAGTAATAATAAAAGAGTACACCGCTCTTAATACAGCAGTATAGCAAGTCATGTCTTGCTTCTGTTAGTTGTCAAAGTTAAGCTCACTATGGCTAGACTTTAGGAGAAAACTACGTTACTTCATCCGTCTAGGTTTCCAACCATGAAAAAATGAAGTCGGACAAGGTGGGGCGAGTAACCTACAAGGCTATACATCATATACAGGTAAACGCTCTTCAATAGACACTCGGCAAACCGGGCAATTCTTACATTTATCGGAGCAGGAGCTGAAGCACAGTAAAGACCATTTAGTATTGGATAAAAGAAAGAATTCAAGGATGACCTTCTAATGGTTAAAGAAGTAACGTAATCATCGTACCTGCATAGAATACGATGCCTGCAAGGAAGAAGTACAATGCTAATCTCTCCCTCGAAGCAGACTCGACACAGAATTTTCTCCTGGGACGCATCGTGACAAGTCATTCAGTGTGCTGAAAGTTGACACTATGGCAAGCACTAAACACACACACAATTAAAAAAAAAAGGGACTACAATAAATATTTTTACATGTTGAAGTCTCTCATACTCTTGCTGGCTAAATTTCGTAATTTCTGTTTGCTCACCAAGTGCTGCTTGAAGTCTCCACACCTAAAAACAAGAGAACCAACGAGTAGAATCAATTATTAAAGCTGCGGTTAAGGTATTGAGAGAAAAACAAGTTAATAGATGACATTTACCTCCTCAGCAAGATCCTTCTTCGGCAATTTCTTAACTATTTCAGGTGAATAACCAGAGAAAGTGTTATAACTGAGTCATTAGTTACAGAAGTAAAGCTTGTCAGAAAATCTCAAAGTATAATTCCTGAACTTTCAGAGATTATTAAGATCTGACTCAAAGATACACGCCGGTAGTAACTGATAATAGGACTACTAAAAATATATCACATCTCAGTTCAAATATTGTAAGAAATGAAGACAAGGAAGAACTACCTAACTATTTTGAATTAGGTCGATCATTAAAGCATCTGAGCAGAAAAGGAGACACCAGTGCAGTTGAGGTAGGCTAACTTACACTAGGTAGAATAGTTATTACTTGTGGGTTATGCAAATACCTGTAAGTTCATACCTATTTTATCATACATTTGTAACTATGCACGACAAAAATAATTTATATCTTCTTCGATGAAACAAGACAGGTCTTCAGTGGTTCATCACCCACACCTCTTTTGCACGAGATAAGTTTCTATCACAGACTGTCACAATAGCTTTACCAGAGAGGTTTGCTTGTTTAAAAAGATAGGACAGTAAAGAAGACTTGCTTACTATACTTTTATTATATAATTTTGCGATATCGGTATCTTTCTTTTTGCGTTTGCATCTAAGGATGCCCCTTCACATAAAATTACCATACACTCAAAAGAAATTCACAGAAGACCACATATAACGAAATTTCTTAGAAGTGCAGGCATGATTATTATAACTTAAAAGGACACAAACCAATTGAAGATGTGTTGGATCTAGGATGCTCACTATATACATTCAAGAAACAAAAAATTCTTACCCTGAGACCCCACCATCATGAAACAGGCGGGCCTGCTCTTCTCTGCTTGTTTCATCGATGGACCACCAGCCAAGCAGCCTGACAAGTCGCAAAATGTACTTTGCAGTAAACATCTCCACTAGACTTATTTATATTCTGATGCAATACAACCAACTATGAAATAGCATATATACTCAAACATTACCTGGAGCCATGGTGCATGAAATCAAAGCAGTCATGTATTCTTGAAGAGTATACAAAATAAATTCCTTCGCTAGCTTCACTTTGTAGTAAAAAAATAATTTTCTCAACAAATCTAGATGTGGCGAACAAGACCCCAGCTCCTTGTAATAAAAATAAAGGAGAGAAGAGAACTGGAAGAGGAATATGTCTTGCACCAGGTGGCGTTCCCTAATCCAGAAACCCTGATAAGTTACTTAACATCATTCTTTAGCAATTTAGTCGCAGTATTTAAACGAGACATAATGGATACCTCGAGCCTCATACAAAGGAGGACTTGGAAAACAATAATTGGAATTTTCATGATGTGGCCGCCAATATCTTGTAGACCACACATTCTATCCTGAGAATGATCCTCCGAAGATACCACTAAGCCACTGTTCCAATCCAGATATCTAGTAGCAGTAGAAGATGAGGTTTCTTCTCTTGTTCGAGAGTTTCGATGAATTACTGGATTCGACCATTTTGTACAAACAAGGAATGCAAAGCACTCAGCAATCCTACCGGAACAGAAAAATGAGCCGAGCCTCAAACTTGTGACACTCTAAAGTCTTATGGCATAAAAATGAAGGAAAGGATGCATTTAAGTGGATACCCATAATTTATGAACAAATCCCACCAGCCAAGAGCACCAACATCACCTGCAATGTCAAAATTAAGGTAAGTTATACATCATAACCACAAATAAATTTGGTAAAGACCTTGGGATTTTTGTGTTATAAATAACATGTGTAACAAAATGAAATAATCGAGTGAACACAAATTCAAATGTAAAATGATGTCCTATTGCAAAATTCAGAGATTATGTAACAAGCCTAACAGGAAACTGCAAAGAGAGTTTACCACCAAAAGAATGAAGTTATACTGCCGAAAGCTCAAAAAAATAGGAAAGCCCAAGTCTGACCAATGCACATGCAAATATAAAATTGAGTAAAACCAATACATGTCCAGAAGCAACTCAAGATTCAATTTTAGGAAGAGGAGTAATTTCAGATTACCAAATAAAACATGAAAATTATTTGATCCATATGTGTGTTGGTCTTAAATAGTGGTGTAGAAAGGGGGGTTGAAAAGACCACTAAGAGAACTTGTGCGGTTTTTAGTCATCTAGGTTACAAGGTTCTTGTTAAACATTTGTCCGCTTATGTAGAATTTATGGGAGGGGAAACGGAAACAAAAGTCAAAAAAGTACAGACACTTACAGATGGTGAAAGAAAATAGACTTACCACAAAGCTTCAGGAGAGTGAACAACGTAGCAGCGAGAAAGAAAACCATTGATATTGCTACCCAGAAGTGCTAAACAGAAGAATTCAGTAATGATGAATTAAATTGTTTCTAGAACATTGGCATAAAAATGTAAACAAGAGACAGACAAAGAGAAAAAAAAAAAAAAAAAGATCCAGCAAAGAATCTAATTAACCCAATCGCATAACAGACAAAAACATGAGCACCAAAGAACTTGACTCAAAAAGTATTTGGCTGGGCCTATAAGCTCTTCGAAACATCTTTTAACATATTCCAAAGCTTATAAGCTTTTGAAAACCACTAAAAACTGGTAGATAAGTTTCTTTTTTTTCCCTTTCTTTTCCGAAGACCTTATAAGATTTAAAATAAGCCTAGTTGATAGCTTACAAACTCCTAAATAAAGTTAGAACACTATCTTCTTTTTTTTATCTTAAGATCTTATAAACTAGATGCCAAAGACAAAAACACCCTCAGGATACCCTCCACGTGATATGTTGCCTAATTTAACAAATCACATATTTTGTCTCAGCCAGCCTAAGGATTAACAAACAATAATCGCCTCCACCTCTTTGGCGCCACCTTTCGGCCAAAAGCATGACGGAAGTCGTCATCTTATCGATTGTTGTTCACTCAGCAGCTAGTTGAGTGCTTGAAAATTGAGGATCACTCTTCAGCCAAAGGCAATCCACTCTTCACAGGGCAGGCACCCATTAAAGCACAGTGCAGAAAGGAAAGAACTGCTCTCTAATACAAGTCCAGATTAAACACAGTGAAAACAAATCTGGTTGTGCATTTTAATCGTTTTAGTGATCCCACTATAAAGTTTGACGGTGACAATTAATCTGCAATATGAAGAGTTTTCTAAATAAGAACTTCACGGGGATTTCTAAATAAGCCATATCATCAAATCTCTTGCCATCTTAGCATTTTAGGAATAAGATATCCTCCAAAATGAAAAAAAAGGACCAAATCTGCAACTTTTACAAAGTTAGTGGTTGTCAAACGACACCCCTTAGAACATAAAGGACAAAAAGTGTATCCCGGCCAATTTAAAGAACAGAAAATGCAATTTTGCTACTTCTAGTAGTTGGAAGAAGTTCTGAATTTTCGGTTCTTCACTTATTCTATTAAATCAAGAAACTTACAGGAAGTGTCTCCCAGATTGCCTCATCACTCATGCTTTCATCATCTCCAGGTAATAAAGCTTTGCACATTCTGCATAAATCATAATCACTATGAGAGAGAGAGAGAGAGAGCGAGGGGGTGGGGGGGTAAATTATGAACTTGACACACTGAAAGGGTTGAAAACATAAAATAAACCAAAACCAGGTGAAAAATGGGTTCTGAATAGAATTTAAAGGGTAAACACGTAGGACATAGATCGGTAATTGTTGTCACTAAACAAGAGCAGAAAACACGTCCACAAAATTAATAAACACCTATTGTAATATTCATCCTTTTATACTATTAAGGGTAAACTAAAAAATATTCCTTGAGGTTTGACCTAATTACAGAAGAAAATAGCTAACTTTCAAAATCACAAAAAGCACCCGTCAGATTTTACTTTGTCTAACATTTACCCTCTTCATAATTAATTGCGATACTACCCTTCACATTTATAAAAACAATACAGTTAACCCTTATTTATAACACTGAATAAAACCTTAGGGTATTTTTTGTAATTGTGAAAGTTTAACTTTATTTTTTGTAATTAGGTCAAACCTCGATCTATACCCTTATTTTACCATCGAGGGCACTTTTTGTAATTACCCTTATTTTTAATTTTCAAAGCTCTCAAATACTTCAGTTTGTCATCTCAATAAACTTCTTCGCAGATGATTGTCCCTAATACCAATGTACTTTATCTAGCATATTTAAAAGTTACAACACATGAATCTAATTGATATCTAATTGGGGTCAGGTATTCTTCCGGTAAGAGAAGCGCAAATCGAACAGAAGAGCATTTAAGTAAATGTTGTACCTAAAATTGTCAATAAGGATAATAACTTCGAAGGCCAGCAAAGGAAGAAAGGCGATTTTCAGATTCACGGCAGCAGAACCATTAACTGAGAGTCACATTCATAGAGAAAATGTCATAGTAAATGTGAAGGCAATGATATTCTAACAAACAGTGAGATCATATCATCCTTGCCTTGTGAGAATACAGGCAGATCAGAAGCATGAAGCATACCTTGTGGTGCAAACAATAGAATTGTTCCTCATATAAATATATTCACCATATGAATGAAGGAAATTAAGAAGTCAATTCCTGACTGTTTGCTAAGAATCATAAGAGGTCTCGCTTACCGTATATACTCTCGAGATATATACAAAGAAGTAGCTCGAATGCAACAAGCAATGGCATAGCAACCACAGCATGGCACGGGGCCCACTATAACCAAAAACAGAAAAGAAAATGAAAACAAGAGGGGGAAAAAAAACACAAGTAAATATATGAACACTTGCATGCAGTGTGCTCAATAAATATTCAAAAATCATGAAGGTTACTGGCATACATGCCGATCATGAGGAGCTGAAGGGGCAGGTAGGGAGAATCTTCCTCGAGCAACAACTACATGAAATAGCCACAGTGGAAAGAAAATAACCCTGCACAAGCAACCAAATACATGAGCCATTTGTTTGGGTGGTGGGGGACAACTAGATTATGCTACGCTTGCATGATGAGCATGGTTATTATCAAAACCTCACTTTGCATGACGGCCTCCTAAAAGTTGTTCTACATACTAATCCAGCATCCCAATTATTATTCTACAAAACATACTTGCTAACAGTTACTTTACTCCATAGAGTCTCTTTCTCATTATTCAATTTCCAATACACTTACCTAACAATGCCTTATTTTTTTTAAACAAATATTGCCAATACCCAAGCCGCCAGCTTATTTGGGTTCTGCAACTATTTCCGAAGGAGCCAAGTGGGAATGAGATTCTCCATCAACTGTCCCGTAGAGAATCCCTGATAATCTTCTTCTAAGAAGCGACTGAATATGTAGGGATTGCATCCAACACTGTATATATTAATGTTAACCTCCCACCCAAAGACGGAAAGTCTTATTTTCATATCCCCTAGGATGATCATTTTAATCAGTTAGCTTTAGTATCATTATGGAAAATCAGTGCAAAGTAGTGGTTAGTCAACCTAATTCATACTGTATCCATCGATATAACTATCAGCACCCAATACATGGAGACATTTATCCAAAGATCTTTATCAATCATCGCTAAAGCATCATGCTCACACATACTGACAGAACAGACACCCCAGGCTCCCTTGGTCATCAATATTATTCAAAATACAGGTCGCATATTTCTATAGCAACACCAATATATAATTGATTTTACCCTTAAGCATCTCACGGATGTCATTCATCATTTGGTTAACCTAAGGAAAAATATATATAAAAGCAACACAATCAGAATGCTCCATTATAGTTTTCTTAAAGCTATCAGATCAGAAAATTATGACCATGGATAATGTGGCACATGCATTAGACAGACCTGGAGAAGGGAAAGTATCAAGAGGTATTCAGTTTAGACCAACAGAAACACTATCCCGTCAACAAAGTTGGCATAGGAGGCGATCCATACTCAACATATTAGCAATGATAGGCGAAAAAACTCACACTGCCAAGGCGCAATTAAGGTACCCTACCAGATTCAGAGAAAAATAAATATTCAAGAGAATACCACTTTCTAGGGGTGCTCACAATCTCCAAGTGTAAGTGTTATATGCTAGTTTAGGCCACTCCCAAGAGTGATCTTGCTTTTATTGCAAGCTATTTCTCTATTACTACATTCCAAGTGAACTGGTACTATGATCTAAAATGGTAAGGCATATCACTTGTAGCCTTTCAGCCTGGATAACTGTAGAAGGTAACGAACATTCTGATCAAACTACAAGAGGAAAAAATATCAAAATTTTCTTTTTCAAAACAAAAGTAACCAAACAGAATATCAACGCACTAAGAAGCTATACAAAAATCAAAACAGCATGCATACATGCACATAAAAGAAAACATCAATATTCGCTAAAATTAAGTTAGGCATACTGAATGAAAGGAAAAAAATGATTTAACAAAAATTGAGAAAACGGAAGCATACCACCAAGAGTAGGAAACGATGTGTTCGAGCTTGAGAACCAGCAAAAGCGTAAAACAGAAAAGCGAAGTGTGCGCCGCCACCCCCTGCAACGACTTGCCCACTCTTCTCCAGCTCATTTCTCCCTATCTCTAACTCTCACACACACCAACACACTCACACCGTGTGAAAATACAGATTTTTATCAACCTATCTATATAAATATAAATATAAATATATAAACAGAAACAAATATGTTAATATTTACCAATAAAAACAAGTGTATCTATATCTGTGTGCGTATATATGTAGGTATATATATATACATATGTGGGTGTGTATATATCTGCCTCTATCTATTAAGATAATAATGGTACCGGAGAAAATAGTGGATATTTCACAAGATTGAATTTACATGAGGCAGAGATAAATAAGCATTAGAGTTACGGATTCTGACTAAAATCGCAAAAAGAACACTTTTTTGTTCATATCTGAAGGGGATGAAATTGGGAACAGAACAAAAACCTAGAAGGAAGACTGGGAAAGCTTTATTACAGCAAAGCGATTTAATTAATTAAGTGACACTGAAAACGGATTAAACCACTGTTTTCCCCTTTTAGTAGAGATGGTATACAGTGCACGATCTAGGAATTATCTTTAGAAGGGCTGAAGTTTAAAAAAAAAAAAAAAACTTGAAATAGTCGTAATATTAACCAAGTATAATAATATCTACTACAAATTACAATGCTCTGAAAATGGAAATTCTTTTCTTTCAAGTCATCATGACGCAATAATAAGGATTGAAACTTGAGATATTCGAAACTTAGATCACTCCATGACGAGCTTTTAATTTATTTACTAAGAAAATAAATTTATTGTACTTATAAACGGTCAATTTATTAATTATTAAATATGCTCTTGAGATATAGATTGTCTGTTAAACTTCCCAAATTTCACTCTTTAAATTAATTCTTTTTATTATTTTAGATTTTTTATCACATTTTACTTTATCAAACTCCCTACTTATGTAAGTTCCTATTTTATCATATAGGTATAGGATCATGTGAGAATGGATCCGTAGGTGAGAAATGAGAATGAATCCTAACCAATCATTTTACTCATAATCAGCGGTAATGCCAAACAAACCCTACCCAAATCCCCGTCCCCTTCCTCGTCTCTCCCCACAAATCCCGTCCTCTTCCTTTCATCTTCAACCAAACTCCTTCAGCGGCGAAAATGGGCGGCCAACGGCGGTGCTTCCCCAAATCCAAAATCAGTCCGCCGCGCGACCCTCTCCCCACCTTCTTTCTCTATTTTCTTCTCCAAAATTCGGAAACGGCCGGCGCAGCACCCCCTCCTCCATCGGTCGTCGGCGGCAGCAACTCACGGCAACTACAAGCGGCGCAGGCAATGGCAAATCGGACAGCGGCTGGAATTCAAGGCGACTCGGCTGGGTTTGGGTACGATCGGTTTCTCCTCCTTCGATTCGACAGCAGCGGCAACTGCGAACGGCGGCAGCGGCAACTGCGAACGGCTACTGTGGGGGCGGTGACTCGGATAACAACGGCTGCGGGGAAAACGCGAGATGGCTTGGCTTGCCTCGTTTACGATCGGGCGGACTTTCCCCTTCTCCAGAAAATTGGAAATTGGCCAGCATCTTTTTCCGTCAAGGGCGCACGGCGGTAGGCGGCAGATTAGGCGGCTCGGTTGCGCGGGGTCGCTGGGTGGTGGTGATTTGGAAGCGGCTGTGATGGTGCTGGCAGTTTGGCACTTTTGAATCGGGGTTTTAGTTGCCTGTGCCAATAATGTACATGGGATTTGAATGTTTGATGAAAAATTTCAGGACGTGGATTTTGTGGGATCATGGCTTTGAGAATTGAAATGTGCAATATGTTTTTGTTTGGTTTGTTGGTTTTGTTGAGCTTATGGGTTTTATGTGGAAAAAGCTGATGTTACATATGATCAAAGTTCCATTAATGTGAGTGGGCAGAGAAGGATTCTTATTTCTGGTTCAATTCACTATCCAAGGAGCACACATGAGGTATATTTATTTTTTTATGCCCAAATGTACTTTCTTGAATGTCCTGCTATGTTTGTGTTTTTGGAACAAGTGATGCTCATTTGCAGATCGGATAAGAGTTTTTGGGTGGGATTTTTTTATTATTATTATTTTTTAATTGGGTTTTTGGATAAATTCATTCTTGTCAACTAGTCTTGATCTTTGTAAAAGGTTTTGCTGTGTATAGCTTCTTTTTCTTCTTTTTAGTTTATTTCATGTTTGGGATTTTACAGATAGAGCGGATCACGGCAGTTCGCTGTGGGAGAGTCGGGGGATCCGGGCAATTTGTCGTCGTCGCTGGTTTTTTTCGATGGTGGGGTTTTTGGGCGTTTGCAGGTGACTCGACTTGGCCAACATGTGGGACCGCTGGGTTTTGTTCGGGCAGACGATGGTGGGGTTTTGACGATTGTGGGACCATATTAAAATGGGAATCTTTTGGCTAATTTTCGTAGCTTTCATGAGGAACCATATAAAATGGGAATCTTTTGGCTCCGAACAATTTTTGAATGTTGATGAAGTTAAATCTCGTCCTTGAGGTAGTTGTTACTAGAACCATACGTCTTTTTAACGAGCTTCGATTATTAATAAGCTTTTCTTCTTTCTTTTTTTTTAATATGTGCCTAGATATACACAATTTGCTGCCCATGGAGAAATCTTTTCTTGATATTATTTAATTTACTGATTTTCTGCAGATTTACACGCGGCCATTTACATTGCTGCCCATATCAGCTGTTGAGGGTCCAGGAAAAAAGTACGTACTTAAAACTAATTAATCACAAACAAAGTCCTTCAAAATAAATGTAACCACTTCTATTTTTCTTTTGACATCAAACATTTTGTCTTCAGAGTGATGCAAACCTTACTAGACCGTGGATAATCGGGGACCGTGGCTCCATTTGCCGGACAGCGAGTTGAAGACGAACAGTTGGGAACTATTTTGTGCATATAGTTATGAACTAATGTGCACGCGCGTATGAACTAATGTGCAATTTGCTGTGAACTAATGTGCACGTAGTAGAACTAATGTGCAGTACATTCACTTTTTTTTATGGCTAATGTATATTTGTATCTTTTGTTGTGTAAGCACTCTTGTCTAAGTAGAAGAAACTGGAACATAATGTTTATTATGTTTTGATGTCTATTTCTTGTTGTTCTATTTGTTCATAAGTAGAAGATATTTTTTGCGACTCAAAAAAGCTGTGTTTTGCATATTTAAATTTTTTAATAATGGTCCTGTTGAGAGAAAGACAAATAATTAAGTTTCCAAATTTTTAACTTCGATGGTTGCACTTTTGGTTGGACATATGTTATTACATTACTTGTGTAAATGATATCATTACAATCCGATCATCGGGTTGGATTTGTCATTAGACCTAAATTAAGCATTGTCGWTGTACGATAAGYAAATATMTAAARATATTTAAATACAAGATAACAAGCAAATAGAGAAAGAAAACGCCAAAAATATCTTATTTCTGAATCTCAGACAAAACTATAGTCAAATTAATTTGTACGAAAAGCCCAAAAGAKCADRACCTAAAATAYYAATTTATAAAATACCATTGTGCATAAATTATTTCACTATTGTGCAAAATTTATAGATCGGTTGTGCAAAAGATCATACTTGTTTGTGCACAGCCTACGTCGCAAAATCAAGAGTAATAAAAATAATAAAATAATATGAAGGGTCTTGAACTCTGCAATTGCTCCTTTCTTTTACATAGTCTTGAACGCTAAAAATAAGAGCTAGGTCTCATGACCATAGTTTGTCGAACAGGCTCACAATTGTGGGAAGAACATTCAACATCACCTGCAAAAGCTCGCATACAATTAGTGCACAAAACAATACATGCCACATATAACACGACAGAAAAACAAATCACACGACAACCACATCAGACAACGACATGTACAAATTTTCTTAAGACTTCACAACACGTGCAGAACACATTTCAGCACGGACGTGCACAAGGGAACACACTAATGTGCACAAACTGATACTGAATGTGCACAAAACAAATCAGACAGCAACCACGTCAGACGACGACATGTACAGATTTTTTTAAGACTTCACGACACGTGTAAAACACCATCAGCATGGACGTGCACAATGGAACACACTAATGTGCGCAAACTGACACTGAATTGTGCACAAAACAAATTAGACAGCAACCACATCAGACGACGACACTCACATATTTTTTTTAAGACTTCACGACACGTGCAAAATACCATTCAGCACAGATGTGCACAAAGGAACATACTAATGTGCACAAACTGGCACTGAGTTGTGCACGAACAAATCAGACGACAACCACAGTCGAGGACGACATGTACAGATTTTTTAAGACTTCATGACACAGTGCAAAACACCATTCAGTACGGACGTGCACAAGGGAACAGATTAATGTGCACAAACGGACACTGAGTTGTGCACAAAAAAATCAGACAGCAACCACGTCAGACGATGACATGTACAGATTTTTTTAAGACTTCACGACACGTGTAAAACACCATTCAGCACGGACGTGCACAAAGGAACACACTAATGTGCACAAACTGGCACTGAGTTGTGCACGAACAAATAAGACGATGACCACAGACGACGACGACATGTACAGATTTTTTGAAAACTTCATGACACAGTGCAATACACTATTCAACACGGACGTGCACAAGGGAACGCATTAATGTGCACAAACGGACATTGAGTTGTGCACAAAAAAAATCAGACAGCAACCACAAACGACGACACGTAGTGGTTAACTCAAAAAAAAATACAAAATCAAAAATCAGATCAACTCCATTAATTTAAAATGAAACATTACCTGATTCGTTCAAAATTGAGACCATCTGTGTGCAACCAAAATTGAACCAAGAAAAAATCAGACAGCAACCACATTAATGTGCACAAACTGACATTGAGTTGTGCACAAAACAAATCAAACAGCAACCACATCAAACGTCGACAAGCACAAATTTTTTTAAGAGTTCACGACACGTGCAAAACACAATTCAGCACGTACGTGCACAAGGTAACAAGCTAATGTGCAAAAACTGACACTGAGTTGTTCAGAAATCAGATGAATTATTATAATTAGATGAATTGACCTAATTTAAAAAAAAATTACTTGATTCGTCCAAATCAAAGCCATTGGTGTGCAAGCAAAATCAAATCGAACCTAATCCGTCTCAGATTGTTGAAACTCGTAGAAACCAAATCAAATTGAAGAAGATCTCGTGCCTCCAAAATCAAAAATTTTCCCCAAACTCGGATAGAATCGTTTTTGAATAAAACCTAATCGGTTTTCGCCAAGGTCGCAGCGGGTGTTTCGCAGGGGTTTTTCGCAGATCGCAGGGGTGTTTCYCCAAGGTRGCAGCAATCATCGGCTATCACGTTCATGGGGTTCTTGCACYTCCAGGGCTRGCTGATTCTTAACGAGCTATTGAGATCTGCGACGCAYAAATCTGGGTGGGAGCAGATCGCAGGGGTGTTTCGCCAAGGTCGCAGRGGGTGGGAGCTGGTGGGTTTAGGTTTGGGACCGTAAGTCTG
The DNA here is from genome assembly GCA_014905375.1 of Phtheirospermum japonicum. NCBI lineage: Eukaryota > Viridiplantae > Streptophyta > Magnoliopsida > Lamiales > Orobanchaceae > Phtheirospermum > Phtheirospermum japonicum. The sequence continues at coordinate 293,193 of BMAC01000306.1, read as the reverse complement.
TTTGGGTTTAGGTTAGGTTTTAATTTGTTTGATTAAATCTAATCCATTAGATTAGATTAGTTATAATGGCTATGATTCATTCTCATTTCTCACCCATGGATCCATTCTCACCGGAACCCAACCCTTACCATATATATATATATATAATAAAGTAATAGGGAGCCAATTTAAATAAAAATAAAAAGAAAATAATAGGGAGCCAAAGTTGCTCCCTACTTGTAGATAGCTCAAGTATTAAAATCGGGAACTCCCTATTTTAGAGAGGTCTTGTAGGGAGTCTGTTGGAGTTATATTAATGTTTTTGCCTCCCTATAATAGTCAAGGAGCCATTATAGGAAGGCTGCTAGAGATAGTCTTATAACTTGAAAATATTCTAAAATAGTTTCATACTCAATAAATTCAAATACATCATTTGCAATGTAATTAACTGAACAATTAATCAACCATTTATTACTCATTTAGTTTTGAAAAGTAATTTTAATCTGTGTTTTAAAAATCGAACCGCACCTGCCGGTTCGACCAAGAACTGGTCATTTGTTCGCTCTGATTAAGCACAAAAAATAAATTATGATTTAACAGCTCAGAACTGCATCAATCAGCCAAAAAATGGGTAGAACCAGGAGCCGCTCAATTAAAACCCACTAGTTCACTCTAACAAGAAAAAGGGGGGAAATGAGGAGAAAGGTTGTTCTAGAAGCTAGTTTGGCCGTCGGTGCAATCGATCCTTTTCTCTTGCTGGGTCTCAAAAAATAGAGAATTCTTCTTCCAATTTTGGATTTACCAGTTACCATTCAATTTTTGAGATCTTAAACTTTGTTCGCCTGTCTACTTGCGCAAGTATAGTAATGTTGGAGAGTGAGAAATTTATAAATCAGGTAATATGTGAACGTGTACCATTTGTTGTAGAGTTGGACTGATTTTGATAGTGGAGCTGTGCGAAGCGGTGCAAGATCTGGTGGTTATGAATGATGATTTTAGTTGACAATATCCAACTGAACTAATATTTTAATACACTTGTTTAAAAGAAATGGTTCTGGTTATTTTGTTCTAAAATCTTGCCTATTTTCAAGCCCCTAAAAATGTATTATAAATCATAAAATTAGGCTATAATTAATTATTTTACCTCATAATATATATTCACTAAAAACAAGTTAATAGATACGCTTATATTGTGTTTGGACGTCTTGAATACGAGTGTGTCTTTTATTTTATATTGGATAGTATATTATATATATAATTTTAATTTGACATGTTGAACCGTGAACTACTAATAAGACCGGTTTGTTCACCGGCAATTTTTAAAATATTAATATTAATAATATTTATCGTTAAAAATATTTGTTCCACCGTGGTCGTAGCAACCAGTAAAATCAAAGCCACCTTCAACAACAAATAAACTCGATGATACAATTTAGTCGTATTCTTCTTAACCAACTTTTGAGCAAGCTCACTAATCCCTCTTACATTAAAAAATGCAGGCTCATTTTTCACATCTATAATGTAAGTTTCAAGTTCATCATCAATCCACCAAAGATCTATATTCTAATTTCAACGAGTAAAACTTTTCAAATTGAGTTTATTGCTCTTTATCAAAAGAGTCACTTGAATCAAGACAAGCCATACATGAAAGCAAATTTATATTAACATTGTCAAATCGGTCATCTAATTCTTGAAGTTGACTACTATATTGCTCAACTTGACAATGATTTGTAACCTTTTCACCCCAATGTGACCTCCCTGTAAACAAAAAAAATTATTCCATATCTCGAACGACTATATCGTGAATATTGCAAAATGTAGTAATTTTTAACAAGAAACTCTCCCAACCCAAAATGTAGTAGTTTTTAAAATCTTGCCTATTTTCAAGCCCCTAAAAAGGTATTGTAAATCATAAAATTAGGCTATAATTAATGATTTTATCTCATAATTTATATTCACAAAAAAACAAGTTAATAGATACACATATATTGTGCTTGGACGTCTTGAATACAAGTGTGTCTTTTATTTTATATTGGATAGTATATTATATATATAATTTTAATTTGACCGGTTGAATCGTGAACTGCTAATAAGACCGGTTTGTTCACCGATGATTTTTAAAATATTTATTTTAATAATATTTATCGTTAAAAATATTTGTTCCACCGTGGTCGTAGCAACCAGTAAAATCAAAGCCACCTTCAACAACAAATAAACTCGAGGATACAATTTAGTCGTATTCTTCTTAACCAACTTTTGAGCAAGCTCACTAATCCCTCTTACATTAAAAAATGCAGGCTCATTTCTCACATCTATAATGTAAGTTTCAAGTTCATCATCAAGCCACCAAAGATCTCTATCCTAATTTCAACGAGCAAAACTTTTCAAACTGAATTTGTCGCTCCTTATCAAAAGAGTCACTTGGATCAAGACAAGACATACATGAAAGCAACTTTATATTAACATTGTCAAATCGATCATCTAATTCTTGAAGTTGACTACTATATTGCTCAACTTGACAATGATTTGTAACCTTTTCACCCCAATGTGACCTCCTTGTAAACAAAAAAAGTTATTCCATATCTCGAACGACTATATCATGAATATTGCAAAATGTAGTAGTTTTTAACAACAAACTCTCCCAACCCAAATCTCTCATATTTTGTAATTGTTGCTTTGAGATATTAACTAAAACCATTGCATTACGATATTTTGGTGTTTCTTTTGTAATGCTTATGACAAGATATTCATGATTCCAAAAACTTTTGCATTAAATGTAACAAAAATACAAACTCAAATCTCTTATGAAAAGCAACAAAGCACATGCTTATGTACTATTTTTTGCCCCGATGCATCATCTTCAACAATCTCAAGCACTTCAATTATTTCAAAAAAAAAACAAGTTAATGACACTATGAATCGTGTCATAATGTGAACTCGATCGCGTATCTCCAGTTCGCTTCAAGGTCTTTTCCTGATTCGAACCACTCTCGATCTTGATTTCCCCTAATGAAACTCCTCAATTGTTTTTTCTATGTGCTTTACTCGAAGAACTTCTTTACGCTTGCAAGAAGCCCCAACAACATTGCCAAAATCATCAGATAATCAAATAATGATTTATTTTTTTGCAACTGCTACAAGTTTTAATTGAAGTTGATGAGCGAAGCAATGAATATAAAAAGCAGAGTTATTTTTTAACAATATCAGACTCTTAAGACTATTCAATTCTCCCCGAACATTACTAGCTCCATCATATCCTTGCCCACGTACACATGACATGCACAGTCCATGTTTTGCAAAAAGTGACTCAATTACCTTTAAGTTTTCGAGCAGTTGTATTAGCAACATGAATAATCCCAAGAAAAAGTTTCATAACATATCCATTTTTGTTCACATATCGTAAAGCAACATCCATTGTTCTTTAAGTAGTTTCATAAACTTAAATAGATGGTGATGTAACATCCGATGTCGATGATTCATTTATTTTGGAACGTTTAAATTTCACAAACATATCATAAATACATGAACCAAGCTACATATGGTACAAATAAATCAATTCCAAACAAACCACTAAACTAATTATTGAAAATTACAACATAAATAAAATTTTAAAAACCAATAAAATAAATATTCATTCAGAAACTTACTCATCTTAGTTCTTATTTTGATGATGTTTACTACCTCTACCTGTAAATTGCAATTACACAATTAAGCTTTGGCAGTGAGCATTAACTAGAAAAATATCCATCATTAGTTTTAATCCAACATAAATAATTAAGAACTTAGGCAAGATAGGTTTATTCAAGGGACTGTGGATATGAAACTACAATTGACAAAAATTCAATTCCAATCCCAAACTACGTTGTTCAGATTTCAAGGGCTATGCCCAAAAAATAATTTGTCCAGGCCCCAGGCCCAGCCAAACAAAACTCAATTTGAGACTTAAGCCCACACAAACACACACACACACAAAAAAAAAAAACTCAATTTCCCATCCCAAACTCAAACTCACGAGCCACCCCAACAAAATAAAAAATAAAGAATAAACTTACATGTTGAACAACAGAATGACAACAACACAAGGTAAAAGGGGCAGAACTAGAGAGGACGTATCAAGGTCTAAAAAGGGGGCAACGGGCTAACGATGGCGGTTAAGGGCGATCGGCGACGGCGAGCGAATTTCCTTGGTTCAATTTGAAGTAAGGTTTTCCAATTTTATTTTATGTTTCTTTTATTAAGTGTTCAAGTCTTAATTTTATTTTTTATTTATTGGGTAAGAAGTGTTAAAATTATTTAACACTTTTTTAAGGTAAAACAAGGTGTTTGCCATGCCCCAGTTAACTGTATGTGTATATATATATCCCCTATATATTAATACAAAATCCTCATATTCTATGTGTCTATTTCCCACGCTTCGTTAGCTTTGGAAAAAAAATTGGTGCTTCGGTGTCATCCGAACATAATATTTACCTAATTTAGTAATTTTCATTTTATTATATTTTACCTAATTTAATTCTTACCTAATATTATATTTTGCCTAATTCAATATTTTTCTTTTATTACATGTTACCTAATTTAATATTTTCTTTCACATATTTTACCCACTTCAATATCTTACTTTTATTTCTTCTAATATAAAAATATAAATCACCCCTATATATTAATGCAAAATCCTCCTAACCTATGTGTCTGCTTCGTATGCTTCGTTTGACAAATAAAAAATCCTCCTAACCTTGGTTCAATTTGAAGTTAGGTTTTCCAATTTTATTTTTACTCTAACCCCCCCTACGCCAATTTTTCCTTTTTTTTCTTAGTTTGTGTTTATGTTTCTTTTATTAAGTGTTCAAGTCTTAGTTTTATTTTTTATTTATTGGGTAAGAAGTGTTAAAATTATTTAACACTTTTTTAAGGTAAAACAGGGTGTTTGCCATGCCCCAGTTAACTGTATGTATATATATATTCCCTATATATTAATGCAAAATCCTCATATCCTATGTGTCTATTTCCCACGCTTCGTTAGCTTTGGAAAAAAAATTGGTGCTTCGGTGTCATCCGAACCTAATATTTACCTAATCTAGTATTTTTCATTTTATTATATTTTACCTAATTTAATTCTTACCTAATATTATATTTTGCCTAATTCAATAATTTTTTATTACATGTTACCTAATTTAATATTTTCTTTAACATATTTTACCCACTTCAATATCTTACTTTTATTTCTTCTAATATAAAAATATAAATCACCCCTATATATTAATGCAAAATCCTCTTAACCTATGTGTCTGCTTCGTATGTTTCGTTTGACAAATAATTGACAAATAATTTTATTTCTTGGAGTTTTAAATATTCTATATAGGTAAAATATGGGTTATTTACAATAATCTAAGTATGTAACTAAATATTAGTAATGTATTCAATCAATATATAAAAATATTAAATTATATACTAATAATTAATAAAAACTGATTACGTACCAGTACAATGCGACACGGATTGCGAGTATGATATATTTTGAATATCTCAATGTATGTAACTAATAATTATTAACGAATTTATTCTAAATATTAATATATAAAATGATTTAATAATAAGAATAATTAATAAAATAGATATTAGACACATGTATAGAATGTGACACCTTTTGAATTTTTGTAAGTATGTAACTAAGATTTAATTAATCTAATTTAAACACCAAATAAAAAATTATTTAACATTTATAATAATTAATAAATAGATTAGACATGTATAAGGTACGGGTTGGGAATAATTATTTTAACCTTTTATTTTAGATCTAAAATTCATTAATTATCACAAATATTTTTTATATTTATCTTTAATAAGTTCCCTGTAATACACGGGTGTCAAACAAATATATATCATTGCAAAATCCTCCTAATCTATATGTCTACTTCGTATGTTTCGCTTTGATAATAAAAAATATTGGTGCTTCGTTTGATTGTGTGTCATCCGAGCCTAATATATACCTAATTTAATATTTACTTTTTACTATATATTGCCTAATTTAATATTTTCTTTTTATTATATTTAGCCTAACTTAATAGTTTTCTTTTATTATATTTTATCGAATTCAATAATCTTTTTTATACTCCTAATATATAAAAATATAAATAAGTCATATATAATTAGTAAATAAAAGATCTAGATTAATTATTTTAATTAAAAGACAAAGTACATATGAAAAAATTTTAATTTAAAAAAAATTATATATGAAAATAATTAACAAATTGTATTTATAATAAAATTTGAAATAATTTAATTTTGAAATTTTAAATATTCTGTATAGGTAAATTATGATATATTTGCAATAATTGGAGTATGTAACTAAATATTAGTAATGAACTCAATCTAGATATAAGAAAATAAAATTATATAATAATATATAATTAATATTTATTAGAAAATGGCACAATGCGAGAAGGATTGAGAATATGACACCTTTTGAATTTTTCAAAGTATGTAATTATAATTACTAACAAAATTAATTTAATCATAAAAATATAAAACGAGTTAATAATAATTAATTAATATAGAGTAGAGACGATTTGGAAATGTGACATCTTTTGAAATTTTATAAGTATGCAAATATAATTATTAATGAACTTAACCTGAATATTAAAAAATATTATTAATCAATAATTATAATAATTAATAAATTGAACAAGACACGGGTTGAAATACACATTCTTTCAGTTTTTTATTTTAAATTTAAAACTTTATAATTTTTACAAAAAAATTTATATTTAGTTTTTTATAAATCTCGTGTAATACACGGGTGTTAAGCTAGTATATATATATATATAGGGTTGGGTTCAAATGAGAACCCGTCATTATATGTGAACCTAGAGACTCATCTTAACCATTAGATTAGATATTCTTGATGGTTGAGATCATGACATGTCAACATGGTAATAATGTAAAAAAAATGTATTAATTAATTAAAAATGGTATTTTGGACATATATCAATGTTTACAAAGAGCACTACATTGTTCTTTGAAAAGCACAATAGATTAAGAAAAAAAACACTACGATTGTATACAAAAAGCATCGCAAATTTCGTCTATAAACTGCAAATTCAAAAATTTGAAATGAAACTCAAATCTTCAACAAACCATAACTTTTTCAGATTTTATTCGTTTTGAATGAAATATATATCAAATTAATCACATTCTCAAGATCTACAATTTAAGATACATATTGCATGTTTTAAAACGTAAAAAATATATATATATATATTTAAATTAAAAAAACTGGACTGATTTTAGCACTACAGTACTGTCTAAAAAGCACAATGAACCTGGACATATAATTGCACTATGCAGTATTAGATCTAAGGCTAGGATTAGTCCCTAGGTTCACATATAATGACGGGGTTCTCATTTGAACTCAATCCTATATATATATATATATATATATATATGGGGGAGAGTAAGGAGAGGTAGGTGCCCCCTGCCCCTTTAATAAATTCACCCCTAAGTACACCCAAGTGCACCATGTTGTGCACCCGATATTTTTCGTGTGATGAATAAGTATGTTCTATTCGATGGTATATGTATATGTCCTGTGCTAAGTATGTGAGTGTTATACGTGATAAATATGGTTTTTAGCAATATGAATCTTCCCGTCGAAGTGATCATCAAGATCCGGTCAACGAGAAAGTGTAAACAACGTCATTTAAGTGGCCGTCAAAATCTGTTCGATGAGATTCTTAGGCGCATCCCGTCAAAGATAAACATGTATGTTCGTGCAATGAATATTCAAAACACATATATAATAAATAAAAAGCATGCATATTCATCACACGTAACATCAATACTCATCACATAAAGCACATATATTCATATAGAACATTCATATTCATCATACATAACATCCATATCAATATCACAAAATATCCATATACCATTGCACAAAATCTACATATTCAACACACATAATGGTGCACCCGGGTGCATGTTATTATTTGTCGTGGCAGTCTTTCGTAAAGCTCAAATACTAGTTTGTGGGTGAGAGTCACACAGGAGACTTTCTCTTGTTAAAGTTAGGTTAATTGATAAGTTAGTTGTGAGCTGATAAGCTAGCTCAAAATTATAAATTACACAAAAGTAAATGTCTAAAGTATTATATTGATATTGGTAATCTAATTATTATTATTTCTATTACTCATATCCATAGTAAAATAAGCAACATATATCTAATGAATTGAACACTAATTAAAATTACTAATAAACAAAATAATCAAAGTATAATATTCTTATATCACAAAAGACCAAGAAATTGTTGTTTACACACATAATAAAATGCCCAAGTATGTCAATTTATCATCTTACATCATCAATTTCGCAATATTATTGTGAATGTCTTTCACCACATTACTTGTTTCTCTCATATTAGCAAATTAAAATTCATATTGGATCAATCTTGCAGCTCATCACGAGGTATGTACTCTGGTTGCTTCTCGACATTAAATTATCTTCAGAGTGAATTAGAATGAAGTGATTAATACATATTTGTCCTTGTTTTTATTAGAATTTTAGTTAGTTTTTCTATATGTTTTTGGTATAAGTTGGATAGTTTAAGCTTAATTTCGTATTTTTATACTTCCAGTTGATTTTACCGCTTTTTGATCTGGATTGATGCAAATAAGTAATTATTTGTAGTTTTTCACTTTATAGCTAAGTAACCGGAAGAGTTCATCACGTTAGATATGAAGTATGATGATCGAGAGGCAAAGATCGAGCTTTCCGGCAAAGAAGTAGCAAGAATTTGATGATGCCGACTTTCTATAAAGGATTCCATTTGGAGCCATTATAGTAGCGCTGCCGACGCTGCTGCCGAGAGCTGCACGCGTCGATCGACGCTTTTCGGCACCCATCGACGCACATGTCCGACGCAACTCTCTGTGAGCGTCGACCCATGGAGCGTCACCCGACGCTTTCCGGCACCCATCGACGCACATGGCCGATGCAACTCTCTGTGAGCGTCGACCGACGCGAACCAACCAAACCGCCGACGCTGCCGAGCGCTGCACGCCACACCTGCCGAGCCATGACTCGCGTCGATCGCCTGCGTCAACCGACGCACTGTCGACACCAACGTGCGGGAAACGTGATTTTAGGGTAACTTATGCTCCAAGACAAAGAAAAACTATAAAAACCCCTCTTTGAGTCCGTCCCGAGAGACACGAAATACCACTACAACCCTACTTACGGTCTTTTGGCTAAATAACAACACACCTTCACATCCCATATAAAAAAAAAAAACACCTTCACATCCCATATCAACTTAGAAGATCAAGATCGAAGATTCAAGAGTCACGAGTTCCAAGCTCCACCTGTTAGTTCGTGATTCGATTTTCGTCCAAGATCTACGCAATCTCTCCGGATTAGCTGGAGAATTTACTGCAATTTCTTAGTTTAAATAAGTACTCTAAACTCTTTAATTGCTTTCTTAGTTTAATTTATGCGATTAAGTAGTAGCTTTTCAATTATTGTTCTTGAATCATTTCATGCTTCAAACCCTAGATACTTTTGGTATTCATATTCCTAATCTTTCATTTTAGTTTAATTAATGTTTGGTTTGTTCATGTTTAGATAATTTATTCCGTTTACCTTACGCTTTAGATAATTGCTTTTCAATTATGCTAGTTGATCTTATTTGAGTTTGTAGATTGCTTTCTGGGATTGAATTTACATGTTTCTAGCTGATTAATTAGTTGAAGTTAACTAGTTTTAATTAATGTTCATGCGTTTTAAATTCCTAGATAATCTAAACAAACACCCCCCCCCCCCAATTTGTATAAGTTTTCGTGTTACGTGTGATTGAACAAACTATTCGAGATTCCGATTGCATGTTCCTTGAGAGACGACTCGAGTTAACTTTGCCAACCTACACGCAATCACGTTCTCTTGCGGGCAAGCTTTTAAATTTCTGACAATTATTTATAAGTAGGCACACACGAAAGCTTGAATCAAAATTTTGGCACCGTTGCCGGGGAACAAAAGCAAAGGTTTCAAAAATATGTTTGTTCATTTTATTTTCAAAACCGTCTATTTGTATAATATTTTTTTCCATTCGATGCGTTTGATTGGCTGTTGAGTATATGAAAGGTAGAAGGTCACTGAGACTAGAGCTTGCACCATTCATCGATAATATCCATCATTCCAATCAAGCTAGACCTCCTCGTATATCTGAAGGCGAATCGTCTGCTATCACCGATTTCGTTTGTGATCCCGTTCCTGAAACAATGTTAAGATGCTGAGATCCCGAAAACAATCAACCACCAAGGAACCCTCCTATACGACAAATAAACGAATACAAAAGCAAACCAATTCACCCCGAAGGACCGGCACAACATCGGGAATACTGGGAAAATATTCAACGAAACATGATGGACCAGAATAAAGAGCGAGGAGGAGGAGGAAATAGAAATCACCATCACCACGACCAAGATGACTATTCTGAGAGATCTTACCATGGAGACGAGCAGATTTATGACTGGCTCGATAATAACCCCTACAATGAGAGGAACGAGTATGATAGAAACTACGCGAGGCCCAACAATCAAGAGAGGCACCAAAGAGGGGCGCGCGAACCAAGACAATGAGAGTTCACAACTCCTTAAGTAGGCCCCTATAGTTCAGCTATTGTGTTGGGTAGAACTGCAGGAGACTTTGAGTTGAATTCTCATATAATCAACAACCTCCTGATTTTTTTTATGGCCTCGCCAACGAAGATCCGTTAGCTTTCCTCAAAGAATTTTATGCCGAAGTCAGTAGGATCCCATCTCCGGGACTTCATCATGAAGACCTTCAAATGGTGTGCTTTCCAAGTTGTATGAAGGATAAAGTTAAATCTTGGCTACTTTCATTAGAACCGAGATTTCTGATCGACTGGCCCATGGTTAGCATAAATTCATAAATCAGTATTACTCAGATCAAACGACGGGCCACATTAGAAGACAAATAGCCAACTTTGTCCAGCAAGATGGGGAGTTGCTTCACGAAGCATGGGAACGTTTCAAATCACTATTGCAAGCTTTCCCACATCATCACAACTCTCCAGGAATGGTAAATCAACTTTTCTACGAAGGGCTTTTGGACTCCTACAAAAATAACGTTGAAGTAGTTGCTGAGGGAGTTTTTGGATATTTAACCTCCACGAAAGCTAAGAAGTTGTTCGAGAAGATGAGCAAGAAGTCCAAGCAAACGAGTTCTCGACCACGAAAGATAAGAGTTAACGAGGCGACTGAGGTTCCAAGCAACGAGACCGTTGAGACATGCAACCGCTGTGAAGAGAAAGGACATTTAGTGGATACATGCAAAATGGTGTATTACGACGAATGCGAAGCCGAAGCGTATGCAATTAAGTATCAAATGCGTGAGCAAGACCTTCCAACTCATGCGCACAAACCACCAACTAAATTTAACGCACAACGTAATTCTCCTTACTTAAAATGGGGCCCTAGAAACCCACACTACGCCCCCACACAAACTGATTCACCACCACCACCAAACAAATCTCCAACAGTAGGACCGACACCTGCTCCAATACAGCCAAACGATCAATTGTTAATTTGGCAACAAAACCAAGTCACCGAAACAATCTGAAATAGAGACGGGCTCGCAAGTCTGACTACTCAAGTAAGTAAGCAAGGAGAAGTTTTGAATGACCTCTCCAAAAGTGTGAAAAAGTTAGAGACAATGATAGGCCAAATGGCAACATTTATGGTGAAGGCGGAAAACGAGAAAGGACAATTACCGAGCCAATCCGAGCAAGCTTCGTTTGTTCACGTCTTACGAAGTGGAAAGAAGGTAGCTAATGGAATCGAGGAAAAGGAAGAGGAGGTCACGGAAATTCCAGCTGCGGATTCGCCCACAAATAACGATCCTAAGCTAGTGTACCAAATGCACAAGTCACTGAATCCTTACATTCCGGGTTCCTTAAAAGGGTAGCCTCCAAATCCATCCACCACAATCGACGATTCCACCAATTTTCCAAATCAGCAACCGAAGCAGTTGACACCTACTATTCAAGACAAGGTTCACTTTCCGAGTCGTCTACGCCCAACAAAAGAAAACAAAAAATTCATGGAACTCTATAATTTGCTGAAGAACGTCAATGTTAATCTTCCTCTTTTGGATATAATCAAAACGATGCCGGCATACGTTAAATTTTTCAAGGAGTTAGTTGCAAGGGAACGTCGATTGGAGACAACACAATGAGTAGAATTAACCAAGGAGGTGAGTGCCATATGCAAGGGTCCACTACCCAAAAAAGAGAAAGACCCGGGGAGTTTTTGCATAACTATTGCCTTAGGAAATGGGCAAACGGCACGTGGAATGCTCGATCTTGGTGCAGGAATTAACTTAATGCCGTACTCACTTTATAAGGAATTTAACCTTGGGTCAATGAGGCCAACTACGATGCGAATACAATTGGCAGATCGATCAATTAGACAACCGCTTGGCATAGTTGATGATATATTAGTTCAAGTCGGCGAGCTTGTTATTCCATTCGATTTTATCATACTTGATGTCGGCGAAGTTCCAAAAGAAGGCACTGAGCATACTATTTTGCTCGGTCGACCGTTCATGTCCACTTCTCATACACTGATTGAGGGGAGAATGACCATATCCGTTTTGGGTGAGACAGTCACATTTTCGCTTAAAGAAATCCACAACACTCCTTCTCCGTACATGCACGAAGATTTTTCATTTATTGATCCTATTGCATCTTGTATTCACGAGCTCAAGGGGATCACTGTGCTAGATGAATTAAGTGCCGAGGACGACATAGATTTTTTTAACAGGGTGGCAGAGATGTTAGAAATAGACCAGAACGAAGTTACCAAAGATTATGAAGAAGTTGACGATTTCGATGAGGAATTATGTGAAATAGCTAATGCACCTGAACTTGGGACGAAAGTGGAGTTGAAACCACTTCCAATCCATATGAAGTATATTTTCCTCAAGCCCAACAAAATAAAACCAGTCATCATATTTTCAGCACTGGCAGAACACGAAGAAAGAGAACTGATTGTGGTGCTGAGTACCCACAAAGAAGCTATAGGATGGAGCATCAGCGACATTAAAGGGATAAGCCATGTTACCTGCATGCACCGAATCGATCTAGAACCCGACGCCAAGCCAGTAAGGGATAGTCAATGAAGACTGACACCAACACTCTACGAGGTGGTCAAAAAGGAATTTTTTAAACTTAAAGATGAAGGAATTATTTTTGCTATTTCTGACAGTAAATGGGTGAGCCCAATCCATGTGGTTTCAAAGAAAGGAGGCATCACCATAACCGAAAACGACAAAGGCGAGATAGTTCCAAACTGACTGATGACTAGATGGTGTATGTGTATCGATTATAGGAAGTTAAATGCAGCCACTCGCAAGGATCACTTTCCTCTGTCGTTCATAGACCAACTTCTCGACAAGCTTGCCGGACACGAATTCTATTGCTTTTTGGATGGCCTTTCGGGCTATTATCAAGTAGCCATCGCTCTGAAAGATCAAAGCAAAACAACGTTCACATGCCCTTTTGGCACTTTTGCCTTTCGAAGGATGCCCTTCGGTTTGTGCAATGCACCAGCGACTTTTTAAAGGTGCATGCTCTCAATTTTTAGTGATTTTATTGATGATTTTCTTGAGGTATTCATGGATGATTTTTCAATTTTTGGGTCATCTTTTGAGAATTGTTTATCTAGTTTATCTAAGGTTTTAGAACGTTGCATCGAGAAGAATCTTACATTGAGTTGGGAGAAATCCCATTTTATGGTTAAAAGTGGTACTGTTTTAGGTCATGTTGTTTATAAAAAGGGTTGGAGGTTGATAAAGCTAAAACTGATGTAATCGAAACCCTTCCTCCCCCTCGAGATGTTAAGGGAATTAGGAGTTTTCTTGGTCATGCAGGTTTTTATAGACGTTTTATTAAAGATTTTTCAAAAATAAGCACTTTGCAAACTGTTGACTTTAGACACTCCCTTTGTTTTCAATGAAGAATGTATGAATGATTTTAATGAGCTTAAAGAGAGTCTTACTTCTACCCTTGTAGTTGTTGCACCTGATTAGACTCTACCTTTTGAAATAATGTGCGATGCTTCTAATGAAGTGGTGGGGTCCGTTTTAGGGCAACGTGTGGATAAATTGCTTTGGGTTATTTATTATGCTAGTTATATGTTAAACGACGCCCAACGTAATTACACCACGACTGAAAAAGAATTATTGGCAGTTGTGTTTTCACTTGACAAATTTAGATCCTATATAGTTGGATCGAAAGTTATCGTACATACGGATCATGCTGCACTGCGTCACTTACTTTCTAAACCCCAAAGTAAACCACGTCTTATTAGGTGGATATTATAGCTGCAAGAATTTGACGTGGAAATTAAGGATATGCGAGGATGTGAAAATGTTGTAGCTGATCACTTATCTAGGATGATAATTGAGGAAAACGAAGGCGAAAAAATCATGATTAATGATTTATTTCTGATAGGCGAGAAATTGTGCTTTAGTTAATGGTTTAATTCCTATATTTTTATGTGCTTAATACTCTTATATATATTTATTTCTCGCATATTTATTATTATGAGTAGTTAGCACCAATTGTGTGTTTTTGATCTATTTTGCAGTAATTAGGTGCTAAATTGTTGAGTTGAAGATTTAAGTATGATGCATAAGAGTTGCACGAGGAAACGAGAGACAAAACGAGTGAATTGGCAAAGAAAGGACGATTCTGGGCTATCTAGATGGGTTATCGCTGGGATCAACCGTTATAGAAAGCAGGGAACAGCTAACATCACTGCCAGTCAAGACCCGTTATAATATCCTGCTGAGCCTGCCGAGCACTGCCGACCAGTCCTGCCGAGCGTTGCCGACCAGCTCGCCCGCGTCGACCCGTTGACGTCGGTTGAATTCAGAACTGTTATAGTAAGTCTGGCCGATGCACTTGCCCACGAACTCTCTGTTGCGTCGATCTGAAACGCGTCGATCGACGCAACTGCCCAGAAAACGCAGTTTTAAGGGTTTCTTATTGCCCAAGACTTCCTAAACCTATAAATACCTCCCTTAAACATCAAAAACGGGGGAACATAACATCCTAGGGTTTCTAAGCACCAAAAGGAGTCCAAAACACCCATCTATCAAGAGCTTGAAGATTGAAGACTCAAGATTCAAGATCTAAGCTTCCTTATCCTCTTTATCTTAGAATTATGAGTCTCTTCTTATTTATTTTTCTTCTATTATTTCATGAACTCCATGAGTGAGTAATTGTTTTATCTAGTTCTAGGGATGTTGAAACCCTCGTGAAACTATGTCTTAATTAATTTATGTAAAATTATCTTTCGTTCTTCATATGCGATTGCTTGTGTTATTTTGTTTACATATCATGATTTCTTAATTCTTAATTTGGATTGGCCACCTAAATTAGGGATTTGGTTGTCAATTGCTAGAAAGAGAACTGCTTCCCGTGTAATTGTCGTAGTTTCGATTTCTCTGAAGCAACTAATGGTCTCGTATCATTAGGGGTAACACAACATAAGTTGAATAAACCGAGCTTATGCGTTTATTGCTTAGATTAACCTACTTGCCTAGATATTAATGCTGTTGTTGGGTTGAATCTAGAGAGATTATTATTCTAGGTTATTCAATAATTAGAATCAATTAAAGAGCTTATTTTAATTGAGTAAACGGTAAGGGTGAATTCGAGTAACAGAGCTTATTGTTACTTAGGGTTTTTAGTCTAATATGAAGAATGGACTATGATATTGTGGTTGGTTAGATGAGTGGAATGAGGGTGGAAACGGAACTAGGACTGGAAGCTTTATTAATTTGTTTCGTTATTTAATTGCTTTCTTTAGTTATTTAGTTAGTTTATCATCTATACCCCCATTTGTTATTTTATTTAAATACGAATAATCACAAACTAATCCACACTTCTCATGGGATCAACCCTTGCTTGACACTGCTACTAGTTAGTAGAGGAAAGTCGAGGAACTTTATAAATATTATTTTTGATGCTTCAACGATGAGCGGTCAAATTTTGGCGCCGTTGCCGGGGAGTGATGCGTTTAAATTGTGATTCGACGTATTTTAATATTTTTAATTTTTAATTTAGTTTTCAAAAAAAACCATTAATTTTCTTTTTAGATCTTGTGACTATGGCAGGAGGTAGAGAACGCACGTTGAAGGAGCTAGCAAATCCGGATCTTCCGCAACAACAACTATGCATCACACTTCCAACCTTGGAGGATGCTAACTTCAAATTGAGATCCGGATTAATCTATCATTTGCCGGCGTTCCATGGATCGGATGAAGAGGACCCGCACAAGCATTTGAAGGAATTTCATGTTATATGCACGAGCATGAAGCCCGCTGGAGTGACTGGCGAACAAATTAAACTATGGGCGTTTCCATTTTCATTGAAGGGTCTCGCTAAATATTGGCTTTATTACTTACCTCCTGGGTCCATCACCACGTGGATGGCGTTAGAGAGGGTATTTTTGCAGAGATATTTTCCCGCTTCACGAGTGGCGAGCTTGCGTAAAGACATTTGTGCAGCAATGCAATTACAAAGGGAGACATTGCATGAGTATTAGGAGCATTTCAATAGACTCGTCGCTAGTTGCCATCAGCATCAAATGGGCGAGGAGTTATTAATACAATACTTTTATGAAGGTCTCTGTCTTACTGATAGAAACATGATAGATGCAGCGAGCGGAGGCTCACTCATGGATAGGACACCGACGGCAGCAAGGGAGTTGATCTCGAACATGGCGGCTAATTCTCAGCAATTCGGCTACCATGATAATTCACTGAGGTCGGTAAATGAGGTAGACACTGGTTCGTTGCAAGCTCAGTTGGATGAGTTGAAGTCCACTATCATTAAGAGGGCTACAGTTCGACCTTGCAGATTGTGCCATACATTCGATCAGGTCACCGATGATTGCCCAACACTACGAGCCAATCTTGAAACGAACGCCTATGGAGTGAGGCCTAGAAGATGGCAAGAGGGGAACTACGATCCTTACGAGCCAAGGTGGGGGGACCCTCCAAATTTTCAAAAGGGACAAAATTTTTGAGACAATATGATGACCATCCCCAACCACAAGAACCGTCCCCAGCCCTCGTAGAAATGATGGAAGCCATGATGACGAACACCAAGAGGCTCGAAGCTCAATTGAGTCAAATGGCTGATCACATAAGTGATGGAGGAAGCCATTTTTGCAATCGCGCCTTTACAAGGTTGATGTCGAAATATGGGGCCCGGCATAAGGTGGCTACACCATACCACCCTCAAACTTCTAGACAAGTCGAGACGAGCAATCGTTAGCTGAAAGCTATTCTCGAGAAAATAGTTGGACCAAGTCGGAAGGATTGGGCAGTTAAACTCATCGATGCATTGTGGGTCTATCGAACGGCCTATAAGACAGTGATTGGTATGAGTCCTTTTTGATTCGTCTATGGGAAGGCGTGCCATCTACCAGTTGAAATTGAGCACCGAGCAAATTGGGCTATTCGCAAGTTGAACATGAACTACGACGAGGCGGGTGAATATAGAAAATTGGAGTTAAACGAGCTTGAAGATATTCGAAACGAAGCCTATGACATTGCGTGGAGGCAAAAGAAGATGACGAAGATACGCCACGATCAAAGACTGGTTAACAAGCATTTGGAGGTAGGTAAGTTAGCTCTGGTCTATAATTCTAGATTGAAATTGTTTCCAGGTAAGCTTAAGTCAATGGGGTGGCCTGTTTGTGATCAAAGAAATCAACAAATTTGGGGCGGTTACTCTTTACGACAAAATAAAAGATATAACGTTTCGAGTTAACGGACACCGAGTTAAGCTATATCGTGACGGAGAGGCAACGAGTCAAGATCGTGAGATGTTGAGAATAGTGGACCTGCCTCCGATTACAAATTAATCGCGAAAACTCGCGTCGAGCAAGCGACGTTAAAAGATGCTCTTCTTGGGAGGCAACCCAAGCTATTTTCTTTTCTATCCTTTGTATTTCTTTTTAGTTTATTTCTCTTTTCCTATTTTTTTTCGTTTGTGTTATGTTTCTTAAATAGGAAGCAGTGTTATCGAGGAAGGATTAATCCTAGAACGAAGAATTCAATTTGGTGGCCGACGCACGAATCGCGTCGACCGACGCCAGCACCGACGCGGCGTCGACGCTCGGCCCGCTCACGTCGACCGACTGTGCAGAAATTAAAAAGTTTTGGGCTGCGATTTTTGGGTATTTTATTCCCAATAGGTAATTAAGTTTATGGTAATCTTTTGTATGAAATTTGGCTGGTTTTGGAGTCTAGATCTATAACCTTAAGATAGTTCTTAATTGAATAGGTAACTTTATATCTCATACCTTAATTAAAATTGGGTAAATCTAGGACTCCTATTTTCAAGAGCCAATAATTCCTATATAAACCACCCCCATGCACTCTGTATTTCATAATTCTCTTGTCTTCTAAGCCTCCCTACACCAAACAAATATAATTCTCCAAATCTCCCAACACCATGAGGCCAGTCCCACAAGCAACCAACAACCATGAGAATAGGTGGATGTTGAGGAAGCAGCACGAAGAAGAATTTGACAAGCTGCAAGTTGAAATCGAAAAGATGAAGGCCAGGAATGGTGATTTCCAGATGGGTGAAGTCCATTACACCCTCCAGATCGACGCACTGAAAGATGATTTGAAGGAGGCGGGAGAGGTGACATTACGGGGTTGAGGAACACTATTTCCCAACTAATGGGCACTATCAAAGATTTGAAGGGAGCAAAGCGTGATCTCGAGCGAAGGAGGAAGGACCCTGAGGAATTTGACATGTCCATGGACGAGCTTCAAAACGAGCTTCTCATGGCTAGAGAGAAGATTGAGAAATTATCCAATCAAAATACTGGGTTTTTGTGGAGTGAAGCTGAGTTGGCAAACGAGATCGCTATTAGGGACAAGCTCCTAGAAGAGAAGGAGGCCGAATTAGATTAGGCAGTGATAGATGGGATGGCCCTCCTGTGACAGAATTACGACATCCGAGAGGAGAAATTCGAGCTCATACGTCGAATCGAAGAGCTGTAAGCCCAAATCAAAGATCTAAAAGAGGGAAACACAGTGCACGAGTGGAACCTAGGTTATTGGAAGCAACGTCTGGAGGATGTTAACAAAAAGGTTGCTGCACTGGAGAACTTGCGCTATGGATCCCCTTAGATTCGTAGGACGTTGCCACTAGCTAATTATTTAAGTTTTCAATTATCGAGTCATAGGATTGTCCTCCTACGCTATCCTGTTTATTTTATCGCAATTTTAATTTTTTTCCATTGTCTAAGTGTTTCGAATCAGCATTAATAAAATATTTATTTTTCACGCATCCCTTATTTTTAATTATTTCTTAAGTTATACTTGGACGTTTTTTATTTTTCTAATGAGGTTGTGCAGTTTATCCAGGGTTAACGGTCACTTAACGTTTTTATTACCGTTGGTTTCACCGTTACCCACCAGCAGGAAAGCTAGCGGTATGGCTAGCGGTTTGGAAAAAAACTAAATAATTTCAGCATCGACGGAGACGCTAATATCTTTCGGCGTCAACGTTAGGCAGGGCGCGCGCGGGGGTTAGCCGTGATAAGCAGCGTCGATGGGCAGTGGTGCACGTCGCCTGATGCTTTTTGACACTAATCGAAAGTCGAATTTGTTCGTTTCATAGGACAGTGACCTCCTGCTCCGCTGCCTGCTGATGAGCCGTGGCAGTGATTTTCTGTGTTTTATTATTGTTGATGAACACTATTTTTATTATTTGCTTTTATTTGTTATTTTCAGTTTATTTGTTATTTATGGTATTTCGGAAGTTTTATTTCAAGGACAAATCTAATCACAAGGCTCTAGATGATGGCCAATTGCACGACTTCAATTGGAAAGACTCGATCTTTTTCAGGGAAGTTTTCTTTTCCCTCTCTCGTTTTATATCTGTTTGTGGCAATTCGGAGATTTCCGGATTTTTAAGGAGGGGGAGGGTTGAGTATGATGTGTATTTCGTAAATTAGGTGCAACTTGAATTAGTAAATTCTCATGATTGATTGCTATTCCCGCGCTAATTTGTGTTTATCTGGCTTGCCAGTCAAAGTTGACTACGTATGATTTGATTTTCTTGTCTTTGAGCGTGTATAAGTGCATAAATTTTTTCAAAATTATTATTTATATATTGTAAAATGGTACTTGGACGCAATTGATTTCCCAAAACCTTAGAAGCAGCGTCAGTTTTAAACTTTTTCATGCAAAAAGCCTGTGAGTAAGCCTGGGTGATTATCATCTTTGCATGTGCTTGAATAAGTTTCAGTCTTGATATCTCTTTGAAACCGCTGTGTGTAGTTGATTTTGAAAATGAGGTTAAGGCACAGAAAAAACCCTATTTCCGACCATATCCATATATTATTAGCCACTATAAATTCTGAATAAGCAAATCATAGCCAAATAATCCATTTCCATTAGCCATGAGTGATTTATGAGTCGACCCCTACAACCCATTAAAAGCGTGGGGTAGGAGTTCGTTATTTTTATAGGTTATTAGAATTTTGGAAATTTACCAAGGGATTTATGATTTTGTAATAGTATTGGGGACCACCATCTTTAGAAAAAATTCTAAAAATAAAATAAAAGAAAAAGATCCCATAAAATAGAAAAGGGACAAAATTAAAAAAAAGAAAAAGAGAAGGATGGTGAGTCTAGTTGAACTGTGTTAGTCATCGCCTACGCTTATTAAGGCTTGTGTTTTATTGTTTATTTTATGAAGCCTAATGTTTGAAAGGCAAAGAGTTGTGTTTAAAAGAAGAAGCACATTATAAGCTTCAATTGTGTTTAAGTGGTTTGAGAAAAAGTTGGTTTTAGAGTTAAGAGTTGAGAAATAGCCTAAATTTAAAGACTACCTTATGAGAGTTAAGTGAGGTTTTTATTTTTGAACGAGGTGAAACAAATTGCTTCGTGATTAGAATAGTTTGGTGAGTTATTGATCACGTTAGACCGTGAGTTAGCCACACGACTTATATATTCCATACCCGTCCAAAGAGCCTTACATTACAACCCGGAAAGACCTTTTCCGATTCTTAGTTCGATAACACACTTAATTTGCGATTGAAAAGAGATTGATTTTCGGTTCTTGTTTATTGTGCATGTATTTGTATGATTTGAGCGTATACACGTCCCATGCATAAAATTCTTGAGTGCTTGAGCGTACACCTATATATTACCCCTTGTGAGGATGCATGATTTTTTTTGAAGCGGCAATGTAATAAGGGTGGAGTGTTCGGAGTTGCGTTACATGTATCTATATTTTCAAAATTACCTATGTAGCACGACACGATTCTTTGCTTGAGCTTCTTTTCATTCTTGTTATTCTTTGAAACTATCTTTCGTTCGAGGACGAACAAGCCAATAAGCGTGGGGTAGTTGATTAGTACATATTTGTCCTTGTTTTTATTAGAATTTTAGTTAGTTTTTCTATATGTTTTTGGTATAAGTTGGATATTTTAAGCTTAATTTCGTATTTTTCTACTTCCAGCTTATTTTACCGCTTTTGATCTAGATTGATTCAAATAAGTGATTATTTGTGGTTTTTCACTTTATAGCTAAGTAACCGGAAGAGTTCAGCATGTTAGAGATGAAGTATGATGATCGAGAGGCAAAGATCGTGCTTTCTGGCGAACAAGTAGCAAGAATTTGATGCTGCCGACTTTCTATAGCGGATTCCATCTGGAACCATTATAGTAACACTACCGACGCTGCTGCCGACATTGGCTGCCGAGAGCTGCACACGTCGACCGACGCTTTCCGGCACCCATCGACGCACATGGCCGACGCAACTCTCTATGAGCGTCGACCCATGGAGCGTCGCCCGATGCTTTCCGACACCCATCGACGCACATGGCCAACACAACTCTCTGTGAGCGTCGACCCATGTAGCGTTGACCAATGCAAACCAACCAGACCACAGACGCTGACGAGCGCTATGCGCCACACCTGCCGAGCCATGACTAGCGTCGACGCCAACGAGCAGGAAACGTGATTTTAGAGTAACTTATGCTCCAAGACAAAGAAAAACTATAAAAAAAAAACCCTCTCTGAGTCCATCTCGAGAGACACGAAATACCACTACAACCCCACTTACGGTCTTTTGGCTCAAATACAACACATCTTCACATCCCATATCAACTTAGAAGATCAAGATCGAAGATTCAAGAGTCACAAGTTCCAAGCTCCACCCGTTAGTTCGTGACTTGATTTTTGCCCAAGATTTACGCAATCTCTCCGGATTAGCTGGAGACTTTACTGCAATTTCTCAGTTTAAATAAGTACTCTAAAATCTTTAATTGCTTTCTTAGTTTAATTTATACGATTAAGTAGTAGCTTTTCAATTATTGTTCCTGAATCATTTCATGCTTCAACCCTAGATACTTTTGGTATTCAGATTCTTAATCTTTCATTTTAGTTTAATTAATGTTTGGTTTGTTCATGTTTAGATAATTTTCCGTTTACCTTACGCTTTAGATAATTGCATTTTAATTATGCTAGTTGATCTTATTTGAATGTGTAGATTGCTTTCTGGGATTGAATTTACATGTTTCTAGCTGATTAATTAGTTGAAGCTACCTAGTTTTAATTAATGTTCATGTGTTTTAAATTCCTAGATAATCTAAACAAACAACCCCCCCATATGGGTTTGAAATGATGCAATCTCACTCGTGAGTTCAGGCGAGTTCCGGTGAGTCGGAGCGAGTTGGCTGGGCGGAGGATGCACTTTCAAAATTTTGTGTAGTACAGGATGCATTAAATTACAAAAATAAATGTTAGGATGCAAACCCAAAAAATTCGTATAGTACAGGATGCATATATTTTCTTACCCAAAGAAAAAAGTATGTAGTGATACCAGACGTTATCACCAATTTTCATCAAATTATTATTAGAAAAGTCACCTCCTAAATCTTGGTGTGAATGAAATATTCATATTTGTCGTCACTAAATAATACTTTGGTGTCAAAATAAGGTTGTCATTATTTTCTTGGCGAAGTGACAAAATATGGTGTTGTCATGAAAAAAACTTGTCGTGACAATAGATGTCGTTACCATTTTGCATGGAGAAAAAGATGACAAAATATAGTGTTGTCACAAATAAAAAAATATTGTGACACCAAACGTCGTTACCATTTATTACCAGTTTGTCATTGAAATGTATCTCTCCTAACTATATTTTTTTTGTCATTCCATTATTGTGACAAATTTTATTTAATTGTCATCAAATATGCTAATTAGTGACGAAAAATTAGATCGATGATGACAAAAATAAATAATTTCATGAAAGTGTATTATTCTACGATAAAAATAAAATTTGTCACCATTAAATAACATATTATGACAAATTTTTATGCGTGGAAAATAAAATCGTCATTAAACATGTGATTTCATATAGTGACATGATATATGTGTCTTTCTTCACGCAATTGAGACACCATCAATAAACTTCCCTAAGCCAACATAAGGTAATTTATATTATTTTATTTGTAAATTATTAAATACATTATTATTATTTTTATTATTTCAATAGGCCGGTACTACTTGGTGGATAATGCATATCCAAACTGAAAATAATATCTAGTGCCATATCCGAGGATAAGATACCACCCATCTCAGTTTGAAGATGTGTTGACAACTAATGTTGAAGAAGCATTCAATCGTGATCATTCATCTATTTGAAGTTGCATTGAAAGACCATTTGAAGTCTTGAAGAAAAGATGGAAAATATTAACCAATATGCCCAAGTTTAGCATAGAAACACAAACTGATGTGATGGCAGCATTTGCATTGCATAACTTCATGATTCAAGCTTTTGTGTGTGCCTACTTATAAATAATTGTCAGAAATTTAAAAGCTTGCCCGCAAGAGAACGGGATCGCGTGTAGGTTGGCAAAGTTAACTCGAGTCGTCTCTCAAACTAGTATACTCTATGATGCATCTATCAAAACTTTCCAGAACTTTTTGATTTTCAAAATTTAATAACTTTTTTTATTTTATATCTATATTCAAGGTATTTTATATCAAATTAATACTTTTTATGATGAGGAGTATGTTTGGCAAGTATAAGATAAATACACATGATTAAAATTTATTTTTTAATATACAAGAAAACTAATGCAAGATGATTTAGTAATGCAAGAGATAAAAAAAGTTGAACAATATATGTTCAAACTTACACAAGTTATAAATATTGTCATATAAACATAATCTGGATTATTATAATTTTATTTGCTTGTCAATTTATATTTCTCTTATTAAATATAAAATAAGATTCGGATATTATTTTATCATAGACAATAATATAAATTGACAAGCAAATAAAATTATATTAATATAGACATAAAGATATTATCTATTAAACTTAGATTATTTATATACATGTCCAACTTAAACAAGTTATAAATTTTATTGCATAAACAATATCCGAATTTTGTAGATAATGTTAATTTTCTTTTCCTATAATAATATAATTCCATTTTCTTGTCCATTTTTCTTTATTGAAAGGAAAATAATATCATCTTATATTATTCAACTTTCCTTATCTATTGCATTACTAAATCATCTTGTAATAAACTTCTTCTATATTTTAAAAATAAAATATTTAATCGCTCGCGCATGTGTGTTTATGTGTGTGTGTGTGTGTGTGTGTGTGTGTGTGTGTATATACTTCTTCTATATTTTAAAAATAAAATATTTAATCGCTCGCGCGTGTGTGTTTGTGTGTGTGTGTGTGTATATATATATATAACTTCTTATATATTTGAGTGTATGTTGTCTAGTGTGCTTTTTATTGTTATAAAACTATATTAATTTGATATAATATACATTAAAATTAAATTCAAAATCAAGAGTTTATTAAATTTTGAAAATCAAAAAGTACAAGTGAGTTTTGATATATGCATCCTGAAGTATACGGGTTTGATAAAATGCACCCTAAAGTATACCAGTTTGAAAATATGCAACCTCACTAGCGAGTCCAGGTGAGTTTCAGCGAGTCGGGGCGAGTTGGCTGGTTGGAGAATGCACTTTCAAGATTTTGTGTATTACAGAATGCATTAAATTTTTTTAAAAAAAACAAACGTTATGATGCAAACCTAAAAAACGTGTATAGTACGGGATGGTTACAGTCTTTTTCCCTTTTTCTTTATGAAAGTATCATATTTTCTCAAAACTTTCTCTAAATTCTGGAATTGAACTGGCCATCGAGCCGATATTAGTTAATTAAAATTATTATTATTGTTATTATTATTATTATTATTATTATTATTATTATTATGGTCTCAAAATTATTAAATTATGAAAATAATAATATAAATAATAATAATAATAATAATAATAATAATTTATAAAATAATAAGTAAAACTCGTAATTAATAATTCAATATAAGGAGCCAAAATACTTGGAGAGCACCCATTGCTCCCAATGAATTAGAGTTGCATATGAAACGAATCGAATATCATGATATTGAAGTCATGTTTGACAGATTCAACAAACATTCGTATTCGTTATAATATAAAAACTTGGATATTGATCCAATAAAGTATTCGAATATTATTGTATTTGAATTACAACTTGAATGATTTTTTTCTCTAAAAATAAGAATAACAATTAAACCCTAAAATAAAACATACCCATAATATATTTCTCATCCCAACTATACATATACAAAATGAAAATATTCATATCTTTCATGTTCGCTTAGTAAACTTCGGGTTGACGTGTAATTTTCTAGCGGTTCGCAGTCTTACTTGTGAATTTTAGATGTTTGGAGACTTATTAAAATATATAAATTCTAATTATATGAGTACATGAATTTTTAATTATAAGAGTGTCATATTTCTTAGGTCTAAAAAAATAACTTTTAGGAGGTATGGGTTTGAACACACAAACTTTTACTTGTGAAACGAAGCCTGCAACCACTCCACCAAGTTTCCTGATATAATATTATATAAAATTAAATATCATTACTCAAAAATAAATTTCATCTTTCTGTTAACCTTAAATTACTTATATTGAAATTATTTCATTTACACAATAAATAAGTTTCATCTTTCTTTTTTAGATATCATTTTAATTATGATAAATTAAAAAAAAAGAATTAATAAATCCAAAAAAAAAAACTATTTATAAATTCAGAGAAAATTATAAAATGATATAAAAAAATAAATTATGTAGCCAGTTTAATAAATAATTTTTTTATAAATAACTATTTAATAATATATAAAATGAAAAAAAAAATATGACCACCAAATTATAAAATTTTATAACACAATAAAAAATAAATATCTAAGCTTGAAATTAGAAAAATATATAATAAATTATAATTTTAGTTTATATAATTATTTTATAAATTTGAAAAATAAAAAAATTGAAAATATTATAACAATATAAGTCGTTAAGAATTCTAAAGTAATTTAATTTAATATTTAATCATTAGTAATTTCTTAATATAATCAAAAAAACATAACATAAATTTTATTATGTATTATAAAATAAATCTCAAAATAAGTTTAAATTAGACAAAAATATAATAAAGTTTCAAAGGTCTGAAAGGAAAAAGATGAATTTTATAAATAAATAAAAATACTATATAAAAATGAGAAAAAAGTTATAAAAATGAAATATAGGGTCCCATAATTAATTGAGGACTTTTTTTAACAAATTATAAAATTTTAATACTAATTTAATCTTAAAACTTGAATAAAGCAAATTATTAATAAATTATTATTTAAATTTATATATTTATTTAATAAATATGAAAATTAAAATTATTATAGAATAAAAATATAGATGTTAAAAATTATAAAGTAAGTTAAATGAATATATAAAAATAAATAATTAATCATGAGTAATTACTTAATATATTTACTAATTAAAATATAATAGAAAATTTTAGGATTTTTTTTCTTGGTAATAGAAGGAAAATGAAAATATTTGGAAAAAAAGGAAGCAAAGCAACATATGTACAAGGGGATTTGAATACCAAACCTAAATGTTAGAGTAAGATATTATAACTACTACGCTAGAAGGTGTGCTTGGGGAGCTCCCATTGCTTTCATTGAATTACGGTCGCAAATAAAACGAATCGATATCAGGATATTCGATTCGTGTTTCACATATTCAACAAATATTTGTATTCGTTAATATACAATTCTGGATATTGATTCGAATTCGATTCGAATAAATTTTCGTATTTGAATTACAACTTGAATGATTTTTTTAAAGAAAAATATTAATTAAAACATACTATAAAATATACCCATAATATACATCTCATCCCGACTATATATAAACTGATTTGTACATATTTGTGTGTGATTTTCGTGTGTTTTTGTGTCTTGTCGTGTGTGCTTTAGTCGGATTTTAGTCGTATTTTATCCCATTTTTCTTATTTTGCGTTTTCGTAGCGTTTGTCGTCTTATAGTGTTTTTTGTATTTCTCTTTTACTTTTTTTATATATTTTTATATTATTTTGCTTTTCTTTGTTTTAGGATAGTCGATCAAGCCTAAGAGCGTTCCCGAGGATCAAGACTTGCTCGATTTGACAAAAACACGACTCGAACCCGCGAAGCACAACCACTGATCGACGCGCCATCGATGCCCAATCGACGCGCCCGTCGACGCCCAGCCACGCCATTGACGCGCAATCGACGGGGCCATTTTCCAGCATCGGTGGTCAGACCAATTTTGGCCATTTTGGGCAAAGTGACTATTTTGCCCTCATTTCTTCCCTATAAATATAACATTCTTTTCCTAGATCAGAAGCTCTTTAACTCCTAGGGTTTGACAAGCCCAAGGTTGTTCTTCATTTCTTCTTCGGTCTTTCCTTTTCTTCTTCATGATTTTCCAGCTTTTAATTTTAATAGGATTTGGATTCTTGATCATTGCTTGGATATAGGACGCATCTTGGTCTAATTTTGTTTAGATTCTCGTTCGAACGTTAAAACCCTCCATTTGTTCATTACTAAGCTTTCATTCCATTTATTTTATTATTCGAATTTCTTGTTGCTTTGATTATGAGTTTTTCGTGTTGGGTATGTGATGTTCTTGATTCTTAACAGTTTTTCTTGCATTTCTCATGGATTTACGTTATATTATTGATAGAAATTCATATGGTAATAATTGTTGCTCTTCGAAGATCATTTCCATTGTATGTTCTTTGAAGCTTTTTTATCTATTTAGTCATGTTCATGTTGCGTTACGTTAAATTGTCGGATTGCTTGATGATTGTTGGTTAAAATTTACGGGTATAGTGCCTAGAATCGTTTAGAACCATCAATTGGGATTGTCGGGTGTTTAATCTACAAGTTGGAATTGATAACCCATTTGATCGTGGAGACGATTATAGAGCCTTAGACCCCCGTTTTACTAATCTTTTCAAGGTTTTTGATTTCACTGCTCGTCGTTTAAATCATCGACTTAGTTATTACCACTTCTCAAACCAAAACTCGTGTGTCTAGAATAGCTTTTTCGTTATTTTCTTATTCGTGAATCAAACACGAAAATTACCCCCGATTAGTCTTCCTCGAGAGATTCGACTCGAGTCAAACTTACCACTTACAATAGCTCCGTTCTCTTGCGGACAAACTTTTATTTTAATAAAAAAGTAAGAGTAAAAAGTTTGATTTAAAATCTGGCGTCGTTGTCGAGGAAGGCTGGAGGTTGTGATTTTTGTGTTTGTTCTTCGTGATCTTTATTGTGTTTTTATTTGTTTCGTTTGTTTATAGTGTTTGTTTGTGGTTTTATTTTTTGTTTATTTTTGTTATTTTTTGCCGGTATATTTAATTTTGTGCGTTGAGTGTTGTGTATGCAAGGTACATCTCTTGAGGAATGAGATTCAACGACCCATTTCAAAAAAAAAAAAAGAAAGAAAAAAAAAGAGAGAGAGAATGTCAAATTATCGAGTGTATCAATCGTATGGCAATCCGTACGCTTGTTGTTCTTCTCGACCGGCTATTCCATTAAGCCCTGCAATGCGGGAGTATGATCTTGACGAATTCTACTTAGAGAAACTCCCGATTTCTCATGGGCTCCCGAGCGAGAATTTACTGAAGTTCATCCGAGAGTACGATGCCAACACCCGGACTCTCCCTCTCTTAGGCCTTACGAAGGATCAAGTGAAGATGCAACTTTTCGTCTTCATATTAAAGGATTGGGCAAGAACATGGTTGATAAATTTAGAGCCCGACTCCTTAAAATATGGGAGGAAGTATACGATCAGTTAATTGGGTGCATTCTAATCCCCCCAATTCGAACCTTCGAATCACCAATGGGCCAGCCTTCAAATTCATACAATTTGGACAATGATCCATATGCCGATCACTACGATCCTAGTCTTGGCCTCACACCCCAGCACATAATTCCTATAGTCCGTTCTTTAACGAATCTTATGCCCCACTTGAAAATTCTTATAATCCGGGCTTTGATCAATCATACACCCCACTTGACTATAATTCTTTTAGTGCGGTCAATGATTCATATGCTCCACCAAATTCCTATTCTTTGAGCTACGACCCATTTGTTCTTCCTACATCAAATTTTTATGATCCGAGTTTCGAGCTCTAGCAGGATCAAAAAAGGTTGTATTAAAGCTTATGTTCCCCCAACCACATATCACGGTTTGAGATATAATGATCCATATGCTCCTTGCTAATCATATTCTTATAATCCGAGCTATGATTATTATCCCTTGTCTCCTCGTGTTACAATCCATACTCCGACCGTGTCGCCATACCCACTTCACCCATAAAAGTGCATGAAGCTCGTGATGAGGTAAACCGACCTCGATTTGATGAGGTACCAATATTTGATGTTGTGGAATCTACCTTTGAATTTGGTGATTCGAGCTTGAACGCTCGTTTTGGAGGGGTATGTAAAGAGGTGGTTATTGAGGATTTGGTTAAAGGCACTACCCCTCTTACACTCTTTGATGAGGTTTTGGACATGAGTGTAGGGGTGTTGCCGTTGGAGGGCCCGGAGGATGTTGGAGATTCGAGTTTACTCGCTCTTTGTGAGGATGGTGGAGTTATGGTGCCGGCTTTGGAGGAGGGTGAGTTTATTGAGCCTCATTTCGTTCTGCCCGATACAGTGTTGGAACTTTACTTTGAGGTGGTGGAAGAGATAGTTGAGAAGGAGCCCGATCGCCCTCTCTTAAGCCCGGACATTGAATTTCGTGTTTTTGAAAGCGTTTAGGTGGTGATCGAAGAAATAAAGGAGCTTGGATTGGCTGAGGGTCATTCCTTTTGTTCGACGAATTTCCTAGTTATCTGGTGACCGAGCATCGCTCCATGCTCTGATTGACTTTTGATTTTTTTGTGGTGATCAATTACTCTCGATTTTGGCCTCCAAAGCTGGTTGACATTTTCACTTCTCTCATCATAGGACCTGCTTTCCGTGCCCGCCTTGGTGATTTTCATCGCCCGTTCTTTCTCTTAGAGAACACTAAGGCGTGGCACGATCGTCACTTATTTTTGGATCCCGGATGACGCCACACATATAAGTCGTCGAGATTTTAACGTTAAACAAGCGCTTCTTGGGAGGCAACCCAAGTTCTTGCTTCTTTTTCTATTATTTTTGATATTTTAGGAGGATTGGTTGAAGTTTGAGTCCCGTTTATGCATACCCAGAGGCTTTCTTAGAAGGATCTGGGGCTTTGCTCGAGGAACTATGTTCAAAGGAGCGAAAATGAGACCCTATAGAATTCCCATCGATCGACGCCATGGTCGACGAACTCTGTGTCCAACCTATCGACCTTTCATCGATCGATGCAAGGTATAGCCGTAGATCGACAACGAGCATTGACGACGTGTCGACGCTATCCAGTTGTAGGCATCGATCGACCGTCGATCGATGCCCATGTCGACGAACTCTCTATCCAACCCGTCGATGGTCCTTCGATCTACGCCATGGTAGACGAACTCTCTGTCGACCGTCCTTCGATCGACGCCCCCAGAGACGCCGAACCGGCCCTCCCACTTCGAATCGACCAAGCCTAGGAGCGTTCCCGAGAATCACAACTAGCTCGATTTGACAAAAACACTACTAGATTCGCTAAGCACAACCACCGATCGATGTGCCATCGACGCCCAGCCACACCATCGATGCGCAATCGATGGGGCCATTTTCCAGCATCGATGGTCAGGTCAGTTTTGGCCATTTTGGGCAAAGTGACAGTTTTGCCCTCATTTCTCCCCTATAAATATAACATTCTTTTCTTAGAATCAGAAACTCTTGAACTCCTAGGGTTTGACAAGCCCAAGGTTGTTCTTCATTTCTTCTTCGATTTTCCCTTTTCTTCTTCATGAATTTCCACCTTTTAATTTAATAGGATTTAGATTCTTGATCATTGCTTGGATATAGGACTTAGCTTGGTCTAATTTCGTTTAAATTATCGTTCGAACGTTGAAAACCTCCATTTGTTCATGAGTAAGCATTCATTTCATTTGTTTTATTATTCGAATTTCTTGTTACTTTGATTATGAGTTTTTCGTGTGGGGTATGTGATGTTCTTGATTCTTAATAGTTTTTCTTGCATTTCTCATGGATTTATGTTATATGATTGATAATTGTTGCTCTTCGAAGATCATTTACTATTGTTGTGCACTTTGAAGCTTTTTATCTATTTAGTCAAGGTCATGTTGCGTTACGTTAAATTATTGGATTGCTTGATGATTATTGATTGAAACTCACGTGTCTAGTGCCTAGAATCA
>BMAC01000306.1:237885-260772 GCA_014905375.1 Phtheirospermum japonicum | reverse complement strand
TACTCTCTACTAGCCCCATTTTCAAATGCCCTCTATAGGAATTTTTGTAAATTTTTCATCTTTTTTTTGGAGACGTTAAAAACTCCACGTGCTTATCGAAAAATATTGTGAGTTGCATTTAGCAACAAGTGATTGGAGTCAATGAACTCTCATTTCTGAGTTGTAAATATCGTAAATATTTTGTTCATCTAGTACCTCGTCTTTATAGGTACTAATAAAAAAGAAAAAAGAAAAAAAAAGAGAAAGAAGAAAAAAAGGTACAAGAAGAGAAATCCTTGTACAAGTGAAGTACATATAATAAGTCGTGCAACCCTTATACGCATTTTTATTTTTACTTTTTAGATTTTATTGTAAAGAGGTGTATAGATGATTAGGCTAGTAGGGTGCCGACTTAGCGGCTTGAGAGTGAGTAGACCTTGGCTGAGACATAGATGGGGGATGTGCATGAAGAGCAACGCACTACTTTTAGGCGTTTGGAGGGGAATTTAAACCTCTTATCTCAACGTATCATGTCGTTCTTTTAGTTGAGTTTATAATTGACTTAATGCAAAACTCCTCGAATTATTTGAATGCATTAGTTTTTAGTTCTTTGGGTGATTAGATTGTCCTTGTCTATGTCTAGGCTCGATTTTGCTTGAGGACAAGCAAAAAGCTAAGTGTGGGGGAGTTGATTTGTACATGTTTGTGTGTGATTGTCGTGTGTTTTTGTGTCTTGTCGTGTGTGCTTTAGTCGGGTTTTAATCGTATATTATACAATTTTCCTTATTTTGCATTTTCGTAGCGTTTGTCGACTTTTTAGTGTTTTTCATATTTCTCTTTTACTTTTTATATACTTTTTTATATTATTTTTCTTTTCTTTGTTTTAGGATAGTCGACCAAGCTTAGGAGCGTTCCCGAGAATCACAACTAGCTCAATTTGACAAAAACACGACTAGAATTTGCTAAGCACAACCACCGATCGATGCGCCATCGACGCGCAATCGATGGGGCCATTTTCCAGCATCGATGGTCAGGTCAATTTTGGCCATTTTGGGCAAAGTGATAATTTTGCCCTCATTTCTCCCCTACAAATATAACATTCTTTTCTTAGAATCAGAAACTCTTGAACTCCTAGGGTTTGACAAGCCCAAGGTTGTTCTTCATTTCTTCTTCGATTTTCCCTTTTCTTCTTCATGAATTTCCACCTTTTAATTTAATAGGATTTAGATTCTTGATCATTGCTTGGATATAGGACTTAGCTTGGTCTAATTTCGTTTAAATTCTCGTTCGAACGTTGAAAACCTCCATTTGTTCATGAGTAAGCATTCATTCCATTTGTTTTATTATTCGAATTTCTTGTTACTTTGATTATGAGTTTTTCGTGTGGGGTATGTGATGTTCTTGATTCTTAATAGTTTTTCTTGCATTTCTCATGGATTTATGTTATATGATTGATAATTGTTGCTCTTCGAAGATCATTTACTATTGTTGTGCWCTTTGAAGCTTTTTATCTATTTAGTCAAGGTCATGTTGCGTTACGTTAAATTATTGGATTGCTTGATGATTGTTGGTTAAAATTCACGTGTCTAGTGCCTTGAATCATTTATAACCACCAATTGGGATTGACAACCCCAACCCGTAGATTAAGTGTTCGATAAAATGTCAATTGATCGTGGAGACGATTCTAGAGCCCTAGACCCCTGTTTTATTATTTTTTTCAAGGTTTTTGATTTCACTGCTCGTCATTTAAATCATCATCTTAGTAAATACAACTTCTCGAGCCAAAACTTGATCGCGTGTCTAGAATAGCTTTTTCATTATTTTCTTATTCGTGAATCAAACACGAAAATTACATCTGATTAGTCTTCCCCGAGAGATTTGAGTCGAGTAAAACTTACTACTTACAATAGCTCCGTTCTCTTGCGGATGAACTTTTATTTTAATAAAAGAATATGTGTAAAAAGTTCGATTCATATACTAAACAAAAGCATTCATATTCTACGTATCTACTTACTAAACTTTAAGTTAACGATTAACCTCCTGGTGGTTCGGGTCTTACTTGTGAATTTTAGTGGTTTGAATATATATTAAATATATAAATCTGCTTAGTAAATCTCAGTTTGACATTTAACCTTCTGGTGGTTCGGGTCTTACTTGTGAATTGTAGTGGTTTGTAGATATATTAAATATATAAATTCTAATTATATGAGTCCATAAAATTTAATTATAGGAGTCCCATTATTTCTATGTCTAAAAATAAAACTTTTAGGATGTATGGGATTTGAACACATAAACTTTTACTTGTGAAACCAAGCTAGCAACCATTCCACCAAGTTCTCCTAATATTATTTTATAACAAAAATATTATTATACATAAATAAGTTCCATCTTTCTTTTAACCCTGCATAACTTACATTGAATTGATTTCATTGACACTTAAAATAAGTTTCATCTTTCTTTTTCAGAAATCATTTAATTATAATAAATTTGAAAAAAAAAATAATAAATTCGAGAAAAAAATACTATTCAAAAATATTAGAAAAAAATAAAGAATATTATAAAATGATATAAAACAAATAAGAATATTAAAAATTAGAAAAGAAAAAAAAAAGAATGTTATAAAATAAAGAAAACTACTAAATAAACAAAACGAGATCTTCTCGATTCAGAATGCACCCAGAAGCCGACACGTTAGAAGCAGACTAAGGAGATTTTAAGACGTATCAATAGAAACTACAATTAGCCGACAAATAAGTTAGGGCTCAATACAATTAGTACGATGGGGTTGATTATTTATAGTTTTAATTTTATATTATTTTTTATTTTGGATTTTGATTTATTTTATTTTTATATTTATTTAATAATTATTTATAATTTAATTATAAGGTTTTAAACTTTATTTAAATTATATTATGGAATTTTAATTTTAT
Source organism: Phtheirospermum japonicum (assembly GCA_014905375.1). Taxonomy (NCBI): domain Eukaryota; kingdom Viridiplantae; phylum Streptophyta; class Magnoliopsida; order Lamiales; family Orobanchaceae; genus Phtheirospermum; species Phtheirospermum japonicum. The sequence goes on along the minus strand of BMAC01000306.1, from coordinate 257,863 downwards.
TGTTTTTTATTTCTCAATTTTATTATAAAATTAATTTTACTCATATGATTCTATAATTTCTTAAGTTCCATTTTATAATATTTTATTCATATAATTTCATTATTTTTATAATTTTTAATATTTATTTTGTTTTCTTTGACTAAAAATAATTATTTTATAATTTTTAATATTTATTTTTGTTGTAAAACTAGGAGAGGGTATATTATGAACCCAGGTGCACCTTATAATGTGCACCCTGTAATTTAATTTATGCATGTGCACCCTGTAATATAATTTATTATCGCATATAACTGGCATGTCTCATCGCATATAAATGGCATGTATCATCACATATAACTGGTACATATCATCACATATAACTGCTACATATCATCACAAGTAATTGGAATTCTAAATCTAAAATTTAAAATCCTAAAATTAAAAAAATAAACCTAAAACAAAAAATCACACCCTAAAAATGGAAAATTAATCCCTCAAATGAAATACTAAACCCTGAAATTGAATACTAAACTCTAAATCCTAAATTTCTATCATATATCATCACATATAACTAACACATATCATCACATATAACTAACACATACCATCAGATATAACTGGTAGAATGATAGATTTTTGTCGGGACCATAAAATGGAAAATTAAATAAATAAGAAAATTAAACCTTAAAATGAAATATTAAACCCTAAAAATGTAAAACTAAACCCTAAAATTGAAAAGTAAACCCTAAACTCTAAATTTCTATCATATACCATCACGTATAACTACCATATATCATCACGTATAACTGTTATATATCATAAAGTATAACTATCATATATCATCACGTAAAACAGGGTGCACCTAATAAATTGCCCAAAACTAGAGAAAAGAGAGAGGAGAGTAAGAGAATGAGAGAAGAGAGTGTTCAAGAGTCAACTTTATTATGAGGACTAGAGTCCCTTTTATAGGTACAAGATTAGGGTTTAGGGGTAGGAAGGTCATTCATATAATATATAATTATAACAATTAATTAATTACAACACTCCCCCTTAAATGACCTTAAAAACGTTTCCTCATTAAAATCTTGTCAGGAAAACCCAATGGGACAAACCTGGTCGAAGGAAAAAGAGTACAACCCTACTCCCCCTGAAAATCTTGACTATATATCTTTGATTCGACACATGCCAATCTTGAATACCAATATTTTAAACGATGATGTTAGTAATGCTTTCGTGAATAAGTCCGCCAAATTATCATATGAACGAATTTGCTGGATATCGGTATCGCCATTCTTTTGGAGACCATGTGTGTAGAAGAACTTTGAAGATATATGTTTTTTCCTGTCACCTTTTATATAGTCTTCTTTGAGTTGTGTGATCACGCTGCATTGTCTTCATATAACACAATCGGTTTATCCTTTGTCAAAGCTAATCCGCATGACTCTTGGATGTGATGTGTTATATTTCCTAACCATATACATTCTCGACTAGTTTCATGGATCGCAATGAGTTCAGAATAATTTGCAGATGTTGCTGTTAAAGTTTGTTTTACAGATCTCCAAGATATAGAAGTTCCTCCACATGTAAATACATAGCCTGTTTGTGATTTGGCTTTATGTGGATCCGATAGATAACCTGCATCTGCATATCCCACTAAAGAATTTCCAGAATTTTCTAGATAATATAATCCAAGGTCGATGGTGCCTTGTAGATAACGTAAAATGTGCTTAACACCATTCCAATGTCTTAAAGTGGGTGCAGAGCTATATGTTTCAAGGAGATTTACAGAAAAATCTATATCTGGTCTAGTGCAATTAGTAAGATAAGATAATGCACCAATTGCACTAAGATATGGTACTTCAGGACCAAGTATCTTTTCCCCATCTTCAATTGGTCGAAACAGATCTTTATTTACTTTTAGCTTTCTAACGACCATTGGTTATGACAGTAGGTGTGTTTTATCCATGTAAAAATGTTTTAATACTTTTTTGTATATGATGATTGATGAACGAATAATCCTCCATGGATATGCTCGATTTGCAAACCTAGACAAAGTTTTTTTTTCCCAAACTTTTCATTTCAAATTCATTTTTCAAATATTCAGCAGTTTTATTGAGCTCTTCAGGAGTCCCAGTTAAATTCAAATCATCAACATAAACTGATATTATTGCAAATCCATTAATTATTTTCTTTATGAAAATACAAGGACAAATATCATCATTCTTATATCCTTATTTCTGTAAATATTCACTAAGTCTATGGTATCACATTCGTTCATATTGTTTTAGCTCATACAACGATTAAAAGCATATTTTGGGGTATGGATTACTTGCTTCTGACAATTTAAATCCTTCGGGGATTTCATGTATGTGTCATTGTCTAGTGATCAATATAAATATGGAGTAACTACATCCATAAGGTGCATATCAAGCCTTTGTGACACAGCTAAACTAATCAAATATCTAAAAGTAATTGTGTCCGTTACTGGAGAGTATGTTTCCTCGTAATCAATTCCTGGTTTTTGAGAGAAACCTTGTGCTACGATTCGGGCTTTATATCTTGTTATTTCATTCTTTTCATTTCTCTTTCTTACAAATACCCATTTATATCCAAAGGGAATAACATTTTTGGGGGTTTGGATTATAGGTCCAAACAATTTTCGTTTTCCCAAAGAATTCAATCCAGTTTGTATAGTTTCTTTCCATTTTGGCTAATCATTTGTATTTTGACATTCCCCAACAGACTATGGTTCAGGATCCTGATTTGATATCTCTAGAGCTATATTATAGGCGAATATATCATCCGTGATGACATTTTTTCTCTCCAATAATTTATAAGAGCATAAATAATTAATCGAGATCTCATTATTTTTTGACACTAATAGCTCTGCAGGGACTATATTATTTTTATGTGATTGATCAATCATTTTTATATCAACATTCTTCAGGAACATTGAATTATCAGATTAAATAAGAATAAGTATGAATATTCTTTCGGAATATTATACTTAGTTGTTCTACTTTAGGAGAAACAACTTGAATTAATTTTTTTAGTACATATGAAAAATAAAACAAGCCAAATAATAATAATAATAAAATAAAAAAATTAAAAATTGCTTCTTCAAGAGCGATCATAGATCTCATAGTACTCTTCAGGAATACATAATATTCAATAAGAATATATAGAGATGGTTGTGTTTCTTCAGGAATCACAACAAATCATTGTTTTAATAATCTTCTAGATTATTGGTAATTGTTAATTCATGTTTCTTCGAGAAATCACGAATAGTAATTATGAAGGCAGTAGAAACCAAATAATATTTATAAGATTTTTTTTAAACACTAGGAAGAGAATCTTCCTGACTGACTATGTCGACCTTACTAGGTGCAGAGTCCTCCACCAGATATTCTTGCTATTTTAAGAGAAAAAAATATAGATCCACAAATATGATGTGGTACACATAATATGTGCATATATCAAAACATATCAAACATATTGACCAAATAATAGATCATACGAATTAAGCAAAGATGTACAAAAGACAATAAAATAGACACAATACAACATATAATATTATATATGATCAAACAATCTCTAATCAATATGAGTCAAAATATAGTGTGTAAGATCATTGATTTCGAAAGAAAATTCTAGTTGTAATAATAATAAAACTAAAACCAGGTCTACTTATCACATGACCAATTGCTCATAAAGTAAAAAAAAAAAAAATTTACTTGGCATATTTGTTATATACTCAACACAGTAAAGACTCGTGAACAAGTATTTTACAAATTGGTATAAACTAAATAGATTAATTTAAATAGATCTACATACACAAGCAATCAACGAATAAAAGAAAATTGATAATACCTTGAGGAATATATTAGTAGAACAATCGCTCGGGGAATTGGTAAAATAATATTGCTTGAGAATTAGTAGAACAATAGCTTGGGGAATTGGTAGAACAATCGTGTTGATAACGTGTTGTAAAACTAGAGAAAAGAGAGGGGAGAGTGAGAGAATGAGAGAAGAGAGTGTTCAAGAGTCAACTTTATTATGAGGACTAGAGTCCCTTTTATAGGTACAAGATTAGGGTTTAGGAGTAAGAAGGTCATTCATATAATATATAATTATAACAATTAATTAATTAATTACAACAATCTTGAGTTTTTTCATTTTTAAATTTATATAATAAATATTTAGAAAGAAAAAAATAGTTTATGATTTATTAAGTGACCTCATGTTTTTTCTTAGTTATTTTATTATTTTACAATGTTTCTTAGTTTTTTTATATTTTAATTGTATTAAATAAATATTTACCATTTAGTTATAATTTATTATATTATTTTTTATGTTAAAATATTTTGAAATTTACTTTATATTATCTTACAATGCTTTTTTACTTTTGTAATCTTGTTTAATAATTTATTTTATTTATCCATACGGATTAATTCATTTTTTACACTTTAAAATACATAGTATTATATATGTATATATATATATATATACACTAGTTTAACGCCCGCATATTATGCGAGATTTGAAAAAGAATAACACTCATTAAAAATACTAAAAGAATAGTATTGAAAATAGTACACAAAAATTGTAATATTATTTGTTCTATTTATAAGAAAATTGTTTATCACAAAAAAATAGTTTTTGCATACAAATCGGAATATGATTTGTTATAATTACAGTAATACTGATTTTCATAATAAAGAATTTTCAAGAATTTTTACTTGAAGTCACGAAATTAGCTGTAAGATATATCACACTACCCTAAATTGATAGGAAACTCCTATAAAACCGAGTTTGTAAATATGTGAAACATACACTAATAATTCTATTAAAAAGGTTTGTTATATTATTATTATTATTATTATTATTATTATTATTTGTTTCCTTTTTTCTTCTGTGTAAGACGCTAATTTATTTATCTATATATATATATATATATATATATATATATATATAGTGTGTGTCAATACATTATATTTGGATTAGATAAGGAGATATGGAATATAATTAATATTTATTTTCTTGGCGTAATAATTTATTATTCCTTTTTATTTTCCGATTCGCCGCTATTCCTACCAATAACCACATCCACTGAATAGAAACATAGAAATTTAGAATTGGATGAAAAGAGTGCTTCCTAAACTCAGTCCTCTTCGTCTGCCTGGATCCAGTATCATAAGTCATATCATTTCGACTTTTTCGGGAGAACCGGTTTTCGGGTATCGTCCACCGCCGCTCGCGCGGAGGCTTCCCTCATTTATTCTATTTTTTAGTTTCTATTTTTTTTTCTTATTTGATTTTTCATATAGATTTTCAATGTTATTCTCAATGCATTATATTAGGATTAGATAAGGAAATTCATGTTTATATTATTTATATTTATTTTTCTTTTGTAATAATTTTATATAACTCGTTTAACTCTTAAATATAATATTTGAAATTCTAAAAATAAAATTATTTCAAAGATTTTTCTTCTAATTAAAATATGACTTATTTATATTTTAATATTAGAAGAATAAAAGTAAGATATTGAATTAGGCAACATATGATAAAGAAAATACGGAATTAGGTAGCATAATAAAAGGAAAATATTGAATTAGGTAAAATATAATAATAGAAAAATATTAAATTAGGTAAATATAATAAAAGAAAATTGTTGAATTAGGTAGACATTAGGCTCGGATGACACCGAAGCACCAGAATTCTTTCTGAAGCTAACGAAGTATGAGAAGAAGACACATAGATTATAAGAATTTTGCATTAATATATAGGGGATATATATATATATGTGTGTGTGTGTGTGTGTGTGTGTGTGTGTGTGTGTGTGTATGTGTGTGTGTGTGTGTGTGCGCGCGCGCGTGCGTGTGTGTGATATTTGCCTCTGCATTTTTACAATTGTTTCTTCTCAAGTATTAAAAAGTATTTTAATATTATTTTAGAATTATATGTTGTAGTAATAATTGCATGTATTTGTATAATTTGTCCATGAAAGTCTATTTGTTATTTATATTCCACTGAGATCCATATTCCAAATAATATGGATCCTGTATTAATATAATAGAACAAATAAAAAATATAGTTTCATTTTCTTTTATTCTTAATCTATTTTAATTTTAATCACACATTCTGAATAAATTCCACTAGGCTAATATGACCAAAACAAATTTACCTATTTAAAGATTTGCTCACCATCCAGATATAAAAGATTCCTCCGAATTATATGTCCCCTCCCCACGACAATTTATTAGATGGACCTAGGTGCACCTTATAAGGTGCACCTATTCTCACATATAAAATGCAACCTCACAATCCCATGGGCTTTTTCATTCACCTTTGAAACTGAAACCCTTGCTGTCAAGAAGACTCAATGATATCAGATTCTTCGTCATCTGTGGTACATGACTAACTTCATTCAAGGTGAAGAATACCCCATCATTTGTCCGTATCCTGACTGAGCCAATTCTAACCACTTTGCAGATAAAACTGTTTGCCATGGAAATATTTCCTCTACCTGCTCATAGGTCGAGAAGAACTTCCTGTTAGAATAAATATGGTACGATGCCCTAGAATCAAGAACCCACGCATCATTACGATGATACTGTCCAGCAGCAACCAAAGCCAGATCTTCTTCAGAATTCGTATCAGTTTCTGCCACAACTGCAAAACCACCAACACCCCCTTTCTTCTCCTGCTTCCTCTTCTTCTTAGGACAATCATTCTTCCAGTGCCCTGGTTCTTTACAGTAATTGCAGATGTCTTCGGGTTTAGGACCTTTTGAACCTTTCTGATTCGGCTTCCCAGTTTTCTTCCCAAATCTCCCTTTTTATTTACCTGTGACAAACAGTCCCGATGCCTGATTTTCTGTGGCAGAGCCAGTTGCCTGTTGGCGGTCTTCTCTATTGTGGAGGGCAGATAGAACTTGTTCCAGAGACAGAGTATCTTTCCCAACAATAAGCGATTCAACAAAATTCTCATAAGATTCAGGCAAAGATACTAACAAAAGTAAAGCAACATCCTCGTCTTCTACTTTAACATCAATATTACGCAAATCTAGTGAAATTTTGTTTAATTTGTCTAGATGATCACGAAGGGGAGTACCTTCCTGCATGCGTAAATGAACAGATGTTGCTTCAAGAGAAACTTGTTGGTTAGAGGCTTCGTCATGTAGAGACTCTCTAACTTCAACAAAAGAGCAGCGGCAGTTTCCTGATCAGCAACCTCGATGATAACATCGTCAGACAGACATAGCATAATAGTCGAGTGGGCCTTTTCTTCTCGGGTATTCCACTCTTCTTCATCTACATCCTTAGATTTAGGTTTTCCTGATAGCGGCGCCCACAAACCCTGCTGCTTCAGCAGAGGTCGCATCTTGATCTGCCATAATCCAAAACTATTTCTCCCGGTGAATTTGTCAACATTTACGTTGAAAGCAGACATTCTCGGTCGGCAAAAAAAAACCCTAACGGTGCGGCAATACCCTGATCGAATCGACCAGGCTCTTGATACCAGTTTGTTATGAATGAATAGGATTATAAAGCAATAAACAGAAAACGTAAAGAAGACACAGATTTACGTGGTTCACCAAATTGGCTACGTCCACGGGTAGAGAGAAGAACAAATTTTATTAACTGATTAGGGTTACAGATTTCAGATCTCAAGGACCATAAATATAGTATTGAGAGAGTACACCAAATTGGGCTTAAGGCCCCCGGACCCCCAGGCAAGGGGGACATCGCCTCCCCTTGACCTGTCTCTTATACACATCTAGATGTGTATAAGAGACAGCCGTACAACACGGCGAAGTGAGAGATTCAAGACATATCAACAGATATTGTTAGTGAGAGGGTTTTAGATGATGTTCCTGCGTTGATTTCTTGAACAAATCTATGGCAGGCTCATTATGGAGGATTCAAATGAACAGAAAGTTTCAGGAGCTGATTTTAGCAAGTGAAGATAATATTGGAGCTCGTTTGAAGTGTGAAGAAGCTTTTAAAATTGCTAAATGTAGTGTTATACATGAAGTAAGCCCCATTTATTTTGATGATTGCGTTGATCCTCTATTGAGTGGTGTTTTTCAAAATCCTCAAAGTAATCGTGAGAAAGGTAAGCGGAACAAGAGGGAGAAGAGTGTACTTAAGAAGAAGTGTAACCAAGTAAAAGGGAAAAGAAACCGAGCACAAATTGCCGAGTCACAAACCAAGAAGGCCGTAGAAGGTCTACATGTATTTTCTTCACTTTTCTATTATTTATATATTTTATGTAATTTATAGATTTTGTTTTGGAAAATTCTTGTTGCATAAGCATGTTTTTTAATTATGTACTTTTTTTTAGGATGGTATTGCTACATTTACCGGAGATGATTATGTTGTGCATCTGAGTGTTGGTCCAACATCGAGTTTGAATTTCATAGTTGTTAGTTCGAGTACGAGCTCAAAGCTTCCACCATTACTACATTCTTTTGAGTTGTAACTCTTTTAGTTTAAAGTCAATTGATAGTTAGTATTTTTTCAATATATGATAAAATAGAGAGAGAGAGCTAATTTTTTTTTTGTTAGACTATATTTTTTATTATTACTGGAGGGGTGTGGATGTGTTAGTTTTGCATTTTGTGTAATTATATTTCAAAGTTATACGTAATGATATGTGAATATTATATTCGATGATATGCCTTTGTTTAGATGCAATGTTATCTATTATATTCTTGTTAGAATTTATTTTGAGCATTCTTTTCTTGTATTACCTAGTATATTCATTTTTTTCATGAAGAATGTGGTAGCAATATGTAATGATATATGATAGTTGATATTGTATATAAACAATATAGAAACACAACAAAGTTCACTTTCTCAATTACTAGTGGTATAAAATAATATTAAAACATGAAAGAGTTCACTTTGCCAATTATTAGGATATAGAAACAATATAGAGATATAACAATACGATAGGTATTCGTGATGATATATTTATATTATATGTGATGATATGTTTCAGTTATTTGTGATGATATGTGACGGTAATTTGTGATTACTCAAGCTATGAGAACTAATATCATTTAAAACCAATACGAAAGAACAATACCAATATGAAAAGTTTTGCAGCATCAGCTTTAAGTCAAGCTGTCAATAAAACATCCATATATTTCAGTTCCACAAATTTGATTTTTCCTTCAATCCCTAGAAATTACGATCATCGTCCATACCTCAACAACACACCGATGAAGATGTGCATTAGAATATTTTTCTAAGTTTTCACCTTTTTAGTGAATGTCTAAGAACATCAGTTCACTACATCTAGCACCATGTTTTACATTAAAATAATTCAGTTCCAACAATAAACCAGAATTCAAAAAAAATCTAATGACGACAAACAAAATGTCTTGCATATTTTAGCACTTGTTCCTTCCTTTCATTCTCCTCCATCATGATCATTGTGCAGCAGTACTTTGCCCTTAGGGTGTTTAACAAGTCCTTATCCTATAACAAAAAATAAAAGAAATATACATAAATATATACAAACAAATGGAAGGAATAAATATATACAAATAAATTTACTGTAATTTACTTACTTTATCTTTTTCATAACCAGTCTCCCACCCAGCCAGATCTCTCTTATAGGTTTCTAAATACCTCATGCAGTAGATTTCACAATCATCATAGTTTTTTGATTATCTACATGGCATTTTAATCATTGATTGCGGAAAGTTAACAAGCTTGAACTTTATTTTAAGATTATGAAGCTCTAAATAGTTGAAGAATGTTGTCACCTTAAATAATTTGATATAATTATTACAAAAGTAATACACAATACAATGAAGTACTTACAATATTATTTGGAGCATTGTCAGCAATATGTGATGATATTTGGACTTATTATGTGATGATATGTAGCTAAAGTATGTGATGATATTTGGACTTATCATGTGATGATATGTAACAGAATTATATGATGATATATGTCAGTAGTATGTGATGATATCTAAAAAAAATTCAGGTTTTAGGAATGCTTTTTACTAATGATATGCAGAAGTAAAGTGATGATATGTGTCAGTGATGTGTGATACGTGCCAGCGATGTGTGATGATATGTGTCTGTAGTGCATGAGGATATGTATATGTGTGAGTAATGTGTGATGATATCTAAAATGCATTTTCTGGTTTTAGGGTTTGCTTTTTGCTAATGATATGTGGAAGTAAAGTGTGATGATGTGTATCAGTATTTGTGTGATGAAACAATATTTTCTTTGGAGCATTGTATTGTGTATTACATATATATCACTGGTGGAAAAATAGTGATTAGAGGCGGTTTTAAACGGCCATTAGAGGCGGTTTTGAACCGCCTCTAATCAAGGCGCCGCAAATGCTAGTTCGTGACCGAGCGGCGGTTCAAACCGCCGCAAAAAAATTGTCCGGGCGGCGGTTCTTATTTATAACTGCCTCCTATGGTCATTATTATTTAATGAAAACCCGCCTCAGTTGTCATTACGAGAGGCGGTTATTTTACAAAAACCGCCTCTAAGCTTTTCGTTTCTGTGGCGGTTTCTTTCTACCAACCGCCTCTTATATGTCGAAATTATGAGGCGCGTCAGAATTATAAACCGCTCAATTTTATTATTACCTACAGAGGCGGTTCTACTTAGAACCGCCTCAACTAATTAAATTTTTTTTTATATAATTTCTGGGTTTTTTTTCCACCCTGCATGCAGTAGCAATTTCACCAAAATCCCATCAATTTCACAAAAATACAAGTAGCTATTTTCTGGGTTTTTACTTTCAACTACATAATTTCACTAAAATATGCATATACACATTTAAAACAAAAACTACAAATCCATTTTATCAAAATATGCGTTCACAACTCAAAAGTACTTAGAAATTTGACAAACTCTCGTTCAAAACTAATATAATACACAACAAGTTCACATTTTTTTTAACTACGTACGGTAATTCTACATATTTGCAAGAACATCAATGAAAAACCTTGCCCAAACATTTCGTATTTCGCCGAACTCCAATGTAGAGTAAGAATCTTCATTTGCTATCCAATCCTAAAATGCAAATATTGAAACGAACCATTAGATTTATTAATGATAACTAATTATGAATAAACCTAACTTTAATAATATTTAAGAAAATAATATTTAAATGAACTAACCAATCCAATATTAAATGAGCTGTTGGCATAGACGATGATGAGACGGGAGGCATAATCACCGGAGGAGAAGGCGAAGGAGGTGTCAGGCCAAAGAAAGTCGAACGCTTTGCACTGGTGTTGTTGGGTTCAGCATTTTCGAGCATCGACATTATTGTAAGAGTCGGAGCAGATAAATTATTAGGTTGTGCTTGGGTAGTTGGTAAAGCGGGCAGTGCAACGGCTGAGGATCAGAAGGAGAAGAAATAAATGGCTAGCCAGAAATTGCTGTGTTATGTGCGCCTCCCACATTCATCGAGTTCTGCATATAAATTTGAGTATTTATAATCAAGTTTGTTACATGACCAGAAAAAATAAAAAATTTAAGTGGATCCCATTTGGCAGCAAAAATATTAATTTCTTTATGGCCATTGTTGAGAATTTGAGGTTAGCCATTTTAAAAACATTACTATAAAACCTTGAAGAATTCACATGAAATGATCAAATTTAAGATGATTAATTAATACAATTTCAAGAAAGGTTTAAGAAATTAAATATATTATTTGAATAAGGAAAAAACATATTCATCTCGCATTGTTGATTCACCCCAAATTTCAAGTTACATTTTACCAATGAAAGCATAAAAAGGAAAGAAAGAGAGAGAGAGATAAATATTTTTCTAAGCAAAAGCTCCCGTCTCCCAACTGCTCAGTTAATCCAGGAAGCACAATCCACATTTATTACAGTTTTTATGGGTAACATTATTACTATGAAGTCCCCGACATTACTTATCAAAACCATCAATTAATTTCAGATGGATATCTCACAAAATGAACCCATTCTAAAATGATAATTCTAACAAGTCTTAGACTCCTGCTATCTACTAAGATCTCACCAAAGTCAGAATACGAGCATTATAAGAGAACTTACAATGAAGAAGTTGATTGAGGACGGATCATCAGGAACATCTGTGATATTGGAAGTTTTAGAAGATGGTGGCTCTAAAGGACCTTCGATCACAGCCAGTGTTGGAACTGCTTCAAGTTCTTCAAACTCACTGCTAAAAGAATTTTAAAAATAATAAAAAATGAATGAGAGTAAAAATCACTCCACATAAAATTTGCATAAATAATTACCCACAAAGACGTGGAATTGTAGTGTATGACTTCAAATATATTTTTTTTAAACATCAAAAATCCAACGAACTTCCATTTTAAAACCATGAATAACAGGTACACACAAATTAAATTTAACATCCAAACAACATAAAGATTGGTAACAAGATGAAACTAGAATTAAAAAAAAAAGAAAAAAGAAAAAAACTCATAAAAAAAGAGTGAAAAGTATAACGTATGGATCGATATTAAAAACCCGCGTCACGAAATCGAATTCCTCCACCTCCTCGGCCCCTTCCTAACCACACTATCCGCATTGGCCACCTGGGACCCGGCATCATTATGACTATTATGTTCGTTGGCCTTGGCCAGCTTGCTCAGCTTTTTCCAGCCGCTAGTCCACGCGGACGACTGCTTCGGCTTGGCCACCTTATCGAACTGCCTCTGCAGCGTCTCCATCTCATTCTGTAGCTCCAGGTACTTGGTCTTCACCGTCTCCAGCTCGAACTTGAGGGTGTTGATGTCCTTCTTGGTGGCGGCCCACCCCTCCTGGAACGACTGGGGCGTCCCCTCGAGGAGGGTCTTCCGGTTGGGGACCAGCGGCTGGTAGTCGGCGGCATCCTTCAGGGAGGTGTTGGCGATCGCGTTGCTTATCTTGACCTGCTCCGAGAAGAGGACCTGGATGACCACTCGCAGCGGGAGGCGCTCGTTCTGGGCCGCGTGCATGCATGCGTCCAGGGACAGCTTTTGGGCAGTCCATTACGCGGCAGAGGCGCTTGCGTTCGTGTTCCGTCAGCGTCGGGTGTGCCTTAAGATAGGAATCTATAGCCTGATACAAGCCATCGTCGCACGTCCTAGCCGATTCGGGCAAAGCCTCAGCCAGCACCTGAAACTTAGTCAGCAACAAATTCCTATCCCTTGACACCTCCGTCAGATAACTATCCACCAGCCTCGCCACTCTCATCTTCGCGTTCGGGTTAATATTGCCCCCCACGGCCCCCCGGGGCCCGTCGTACATCTTCGTGTCCGAAAAGGACTGCCTGCTCGGGCTCAACCCCTCGCTCTGCTCCTGTACAAGAAAATGATCCAACAGCCTACGAATCTCGCGAACCCGAACCGAACAAGCTCTCCCTCGATGACCTCCCCGGCGGGCCCGAGTCCTTCGAACTCGCAGCCAAGTTCTGCTATGGCATCGCCGTCGATCTAACCGCCACAAACATCTCGGGCCTCCGATGCGTGGCGGAGTACCTCGAAATGACCGAAGATCTTGAAGAAGGCAACCTGATCTTCAAAACCGAAGCCTTCTTAAGCTATGTCGTTTTATCCTCGTGGCGCGACTCAATCGTCGTCCTGAAAAGCTGTGAGACTTTATCGCCGTGGGCCGAAAATCTCCAGATCGTGCGTAGATGCAGCGATTCGATCGCCTGGAAAGCCTGTATGACTTCAAACTTGGTATTGAAATAAATTAAGATTGCAATTCTAATCCAAAAGGCAATCTGGTTCACTGTGATGTAGCCATCACATCAATTACTTCTCACTAAACTAACTCCGTGCGAATCCAGACTAACATTTCTAAATTTAAATGGATAATTAAAAAAAAAGTTACCTTTTCACATAAGATAGTTTTGACTTTGTAGGCACCTTAGAATATGCACTAAGTATCCTAGGAAAGAAAAAAACAATAAGTTATCATTAAGTATAAAATAGCACAGCATACCGCAACATAGACGAGTCACCATGCATCCCTACACTATATATTCTCTGGTGAATCCAGTTTGAGACCATTAATCTCCACAAAGATATAAGGCCTTATGCTTCCTGCATCAACCTCCGACTTCAAACTCTTCATCACGGCAAGTACACTCATTCTCTGCAGTTTGCTACAGATAGAAAACAAGTTATATTGACCTGATAAAAAATTTGAATATTAACAAAACACTCCCTTATTACTCTCACAATAGTGTGCAACAACCTTTAGTATATTTGACTGACCACAATCCCGGGGAAAAAAAAAAAGAACATAACACACGAAGAGTTATGCTACTGGTAACATCAAAACACACTAACAACCAGTTTTAATTAAGACATCAAGGCAATGAAGGACAAATATTAGGAGATACAGATGCAGTGCAGTTGATTTTAAACACAGGCAGTATCTAATTTCTACAATAGAGCCATAAAGTATCCACCATGATAAATCTGGGGGTAGAAAATAAAAAGGCTCGAATACCGCACAATAGCAGAAAGTAGACAAGCAAATGCATTTAAAAGATGCTACAAGCTGTCTCAGAACAATAAATGCATTCCAGATACTCCACGTGAAGATGTGTAAACTTTTAAACATCTAAAAATCTGTGATCATACCTGCAGGCTCCAAAAGCACCCTCTTCAACACCAGCCAAGTCTCCTATGAATTCAATACAAGTGTCCGAGACTCATAAATTGGTTATAGTTGCACATTCGCCGAATATGTAAAATGCCCAGATAAGAAACTAGAGTCAGATACAATCCTACCCAAAACTTAACTCAGTGCAAAAGAATGACGGCCCTAAAACCAGCTAATGCTGAGAATTCAAGAAAAAATTCTTCTTTTTTCTAAGAACTTAATTTCTCACACCTGTCTATATCTAAAATTGCCAGCATCTGTTAAGAAAATTAAAGGCAACACAAAACCAAAAAAAAAAAAAAACAAAAACAGAACAAGCTTCAAAATGGAGAATAAAAATAAACACAATTTACAGAAAGTAATGTCATCACAAACAAAGATAACAATGAAGTAAGAATCCAAGTTAATTTACAGAAAGATTGTTCAACATAAACCCATTTTTTCAGCTCTACAAGCCACATAATTCATTGGTAGATTATCCTTGAGCAATTAGTAGAGCTCTCAATTTAATGCAGTAATTCATATTCCATAGATAAAACTCTGATCTTTATTTGCAGCCATCAACCATCAATTCAATTTTCTCTCTAACTGATCGAAAAAAGGTATTAATCAGTAACAATATAACTGGAGAGGGACAACCATAGATTAAAAGTACAAGAAGAGAGACATCAAACCTATAAACTACCATAGACGATTCACACAAATTAATAAAACGTAGTTGGTAATCTATGATTAACGAAAAAACTAAAGTAACATACCTGATGGAGAAGGCGAAGAACTAGGGTTAGGAGGTGCAATTAGGGCTACTTCAATTTAGGGTGGAGATAGCGACGACGACGACGGAGATTAAAGACGGCGAGAGCAACTTTCGTTAATTATTTGATGAAGGAGCACAGAAGGCATAGAGGCAGGATTTCTGGCGGGACACGCGAAAGGGGCGAAGTTTTTGTTTTTTTTAATTGCAGAGGAAGGCTATAAACGGCAGTTCTATTATATATCTTTGGAGGCGGTTTGGTTAGAGAACCGCCTCTGACAATGTACAAGGCGGTTTTCTATGTCAATCGCCGCCCGGTCCAAATTTTCTGAGCCCAACGAAAACCTAAGAGGCGGTTTTTAAATGAACCGCCTCGGTTGTTATTATAGGAGGCGGTTCATGCCAAGAACCGCCACCCTACGATTTTTTTTTATAATTATAAGGCGGTTTAGATGTCACAACGGCCTCGTTTATCTTATTCGAGGCGTTCGTAATTTAAACCGCCTCATATGTGGGGCCTCTAATTTGATTTTATGTACTAGTGTATATGATATATATATATATATATATATATATATATATATATATATATATATATATATATATATGTGTGTGTGTGTGTGTGTGTGTGTGTGTGTGTGTGTGTAAATATTATGAGATGCATTTTGTAATTAGTATGCAATGAAGTACTTACAATATTCTTTGGAGCATTTGTCATAGCGCTTGTTAGTATTGTTGTATTTTGCAAGTGGCCTGTTATCGAGTATATCGATGGTGCTCTTTATGAATTGATGCATACAATCCAGTAATGCCTATCTTTCAACACATGGAAAAATATTTGTTCTCCATGTTCATTTACATATGATTAGAATATATAATTATGTATATGTAATAAATAATTTTAAATATACTCATAAATATATAATTACCAAATCTGCATCATCAATACTGAGGTCGTGCAATGTGGCCAACTCACAATCAATCACATTATTGAACTTTTTCTCACCAATCTCATCAGTCGTCCTGTCCATTTCCAACTGATCCTGCAGAATTGCCATTTAATTAAAGTTTATTTTGTCTACAAAACTGGATTGAACGATAAATAATTTGATCCTGCTTCTTACATGTACCAGTGTCATGAAAAACACCCTCTTTGGTTCTCCAGGTGCTCTTCTCATATTATCCAAATTCATTTTCAGGCACCAAATAACAACAAGGTTTTGGATGACCCACCGATCTGCTGAAAGAGTGCTGAAATCTTTTTTTGTTGCACTAAATCCAATCCCCTTGAACGGTTTCTTGCTGATCAGACAAATAAGAGCCATTGAGATATAATCAGCATTTGTATTCGATCAATAAATAGAAAAAGAACATAATAAAAAAAGCAAATTCATATATCATCACACAGGACTTGCATACATTTATCGCATAGAACATGCACATATCATCACATATATATAATGATCAAATTTCCCCAAAAAAAAAGATTTCTTAATTTTGCGTTTCTTCAGTGGTTTCTTGGAAGGCATATTCAGAAATAACATTTTCCTTCGTTGTAACAAGATCATTCAGTCGTGTCTTGTTTGTTGTCCAGAAAGGGATCTTAGCTTCAATGGGAGATTTTTGAATTTTCTTGTCGGGTTCCTTCTTTTCAGTACATCGACAAGGTCATCCTCCGACTCCTCAAGTAGGTTGTTTTCAAAGAATATAATAAGAAATAATTTTAGTTCCATATTTAAATTTCAAAAAGTAATAAGTTATTTTAAAAAAAGGATACTGTGAATACCTTTTGGAATCTGCTTCTCCGATCGGTGTCACCTTCCCATCATCATCACTGTTCTCTTTCTCATTTTCAACAAGAGTAGACTCACAAACTATATTCTCTACATCATCACCACTATTAGAATCAACTCCTCCACAATCATGTCCAATTGCTTCTATCTCTTCTAACCTTAAAGAGAATGTGGGTGAAGATATTCCCTTTGGCATCCCAAAAGGCAAAAATCGCTTTTACTACGTTTGGGTTATCAAATAAATCATCATCAAAGATATCATTAGGTTTCTGGATTGGTGAATGTTGGCTTGATGGTTTGGGAGTTGGTATTTCATGGTTTGTTTGTTATTGGGTCGGTTGTTGCTGCTCAGGGTTTAGTTCTTCATGTTTAGAGCTCAACAACATATCATATGGTTTCTTCAGAATATCAATTGTTCATTCTGCTTTACCTATTTCATCCATAACTTCTCGGAATTCAACAACAGCATCCGTCATCTTCCCCAAAACGACCGTCATTTTTTCATTCCTTCTTTATTGACAGTTTCACAGTCCTTCAATAAATAAAAAATGAATATAAAAATTAAATATAATTACTAAGCATTATGTATTAAATATTGTTTGTAGGTTTATTCTTTCCATTTTTAGGGTTTAGGGTTTTGCTTTTTAATTAATGATATATTTTTTCCTGTATCCTAATGCTAAGTGACAAATATATGTGATGCTATAACATATATATATATATATTTATATATATATATATATATATATATATATATATATTGAATCAAACTTTTGTGCACCCCTTTTTTAATAAATTAATTTTAAAACACGTCAGTTTGCTCGCAAGTGTACGAGGTAACTGTAGGGTGATGAGTTTGACTCGAGTCGTATCTCTCGAGGAAACAACTGTTCGGTCTTTTCGGATGTTTTTCTCAATTACGAATAACATACATATACATTTGGGGTTTTAAAAGGATTGAATTGATCATTATGAACTAAAGCAATAATTAAACTAAAGCTAATTAAACTAATTATTCTAACTAGATTATCAACTACGAGCAATAATTAAACTATCAATAATTCGCAACCAAAATCTAATCTAATTAACGAATATAAGAGCATGAACATAAGAAATTACCACTAAGCAATGAATCATAAGAATCTAAGATTAACGAATAACTAAGCATAAATCAATCGCATAAATCAACTAAATAACCAATATCCAATAACAAGCATAAACGATTAAGCTAATTAAACTAGTTCTAGCATTAACTAAGAATTAAACTAACAATTAAACTAGAAATTAACTACTAAATTAACTAAGAGTTTAGAGAACTTATTGGAACTAATGAAAAGCAGTAAAAAGCTCCAGCTATTCCGGAGGTTGAACGTTGATCTTGGGCGAAGAATGAATCCCGAACTCGAATTCGACGTTTTGGACGCGTTGTTCTTCGATCCTTGATCTCCGTCTTCAAATCTCGTTATGAGATGTGGGATTATTGTTATTATAAGCTAAAGTACCCTAAGAGGTCGTGTGTTCTTCTTAGCTTGTAAGGTGAAAAACAACGGAATATCACCTACTTGCATCAATTACGATCAAAATGCGGTAAAATAAGCTGGAAATTATAAAAATACGAGATTAAGCTTAAATCGTCCAACTTATACCAAAAACAAATAGAAAAACGTACTAAAATACTAATAAAAACAAGGACAAATCTACTCTAATCAACTACCCCACGCTTTATTGGTTTGTTCGTCCTCGAACAAACGATAATTTCAAAATATAACTAGAATGAAAATCAGTTCAAGCAAAGAGTCGTGCGTTGCTACATAGATAATTTTGAAAATATAGGTACAAGTCACACAACGTCAAACACTTGACCATTATTACATTGTCGCTTCAAAATAAAATCATGCTTCCTCACGAAGGATAATATATATAAGTACGCTCAAAAGCACTCAAGTATTTTTTTCTTGCATGGGACGTGTATACACTCAAATCATACAATTACATGCACAATAAATAAGCACCGAAAATCAATCTCTTCTCAATCGCAAATTAAGTGTGCTGTCAAAACTAAGAATCGGAAAAGGTCTTTGCGGGTTGTAATGTAAGGCTCTTTGGACGGGTATGGAATATATAAGTCGTGTGGGCTAAATAACTCACCCAACCTAATCTAATCAAGAAGCAAATTGCTTCACCTCGCTCAAAAATAAAAACCTCACTTAACTCTCATAACGTAGCCTTTCAAACATAGGCTATTCCTCAACTCAAAAACTCGTAAACCGACTGAAAGCTCAAACCACTTAAGCACAATTGAAGCTTATAACATGCTTCTTACACAACTCTTGCCTTCTAAACATTAGGCTTCATAAAATAAACAATTAGACTCAAGCCTTTACAAGCGCGTAGGCAATTAATCAACACTATCCACCATCCTATTATTTTTTTTATTTCCCCTTTTATTATTATTATTTTTCTAATTTTTATGGGGTATTATTCTTTTTTTCTTTTTTTTTTTCGGATGGTGGTCCTTAATTACAAAAATAATAAATTACTAATAAAAATTTCCAATACTTAAATAACCAATAAAAATACGAACTCCTACCCCACGCTTTTAATGGGTTGTAGGGGTCGTCTCACAAACACTCATGGCTATAGGCATGGATACTTGGCTATGATTGGCTCATTCAGAATTTAAAGTGGCTAAAAATATATGGATATGGCCGGAATAAGGTCTTTTATATGCGCCTTAACTTCATTTTCAAAGTCGACTACACACAGCGGTTTCAAAGAGATATCAAAACTGAAACTTATTCACGTAC
>BMAC01000306.1:206005-218841 GCA_014905375.1 Phtheirospermum japonicum | reverse complement strand
GTGGCTCATATTATAATTTAATTAAAGTAAATAGCTATCTAATTAAGGTAGAGAACCCCAATGATTCATTATACACTTAAGAACATTATCCATCTCTCCCTTTACTCTTATTCATATATGTCAAGGATTATGTTTTATTTTTTATAAATCTCAAATCAAGTCTCAATTCATTAATAATCACAATTAATATAATATAAAATTTTAATAAAGACAATAATAAATTAAAAAAACCATCGAAAAATACAGTCCGTGATCTTGAATGAAAATGAGATGTTTGTATTCGATGATCATAGTTCCTAAATGCTCGTTTTATGCACATGACAATAAATACAATCAAGTTGAAAGGATATATGTGGTCAAACTTCCAAAAGTTCAAGTCAAATAGGTCGAAAGGTAGAAATGTAGAATCATGCAAAACTGTAAATTCAAAAGAATAAGACTAAATCCCAAAATTGGTAAGTGAGGACCCAATTTGTGTTTCATCAATGTTCTGAAAATCAGACTGGTCATCGAACTTGTGGCATTATAGGTTCAAAAGTTCGTTGGTTCAACCATGGTCGGACCGGTTGTTATTAATTTATTTTTTAAAATATATATAATATTTTAAGTAATAAACTAATATTAAATAGAGATAAATTAATATTCAAATTAATGAAATACATTTATGTAAGGGAAAATGACGCAAGGACTAGATTTAGGAGACTTGATTCCATTTTAATCATCATAGTTAAAAATTACCATATATGACTAGATTTAGGAGACTTGATTCCATTTTAATCATCATAGTTAAAAATTACCATATATGCCTAACTATTATAAAATAATTACATTTTTTACGTGATTATATAAATTACCATATATGACTAACCATTATAAAACAATCAGAATCCTTATTTTCAGTTCCTTAAACATCTTATACACTAACCAAATAAAAAAATAAAATATATTTCCCTAAATTAGACTTTAGTTAACTCTTTCTTATATCACACCTAATTGGTAACCATGACATCGCCAAAAATATTCTCATCTCATAATAAGGCTAGAGTATCTTCACATGCAATCTCTATAGTTACTATTTTATTTATTTGTTTATTTATTTATTTATAATTTGTGCAATTTGCAAAATATACTATTTCTCCGTATTATTTTTTCTATATTGCTTGGTTACTAATATTCCTTATCAAGAATTGATAATTAACGTATCAATTCTTTACAAATTTTTTTTCTTTACACATGTTTTTATTTATTTATTATTATTAACGTAAATTTTATTTTATTCTTGGGTTTGATGTTTATTTATATTTAATTAATTTTCATATATCTATCTTATACCATAAAATTTTATTATTTGATTTGTTGTTGATTTATATTTATAACTTTAGATTAACCAAATCTAATTACTAAAAATAAAAAAACTGATCAAACAATTTTCATTTTATGAAATTATTTGAAAAAATGAAAGTGCACAAAAATAAACAAAAGTTTAACTACAAATCAACCAAACCAAATTTGAGTACCTGATAGGCCTATAAATCAAATATCAAATAAATCTTGTAGATAAAACTTATAACTCAATTACAAATCAATTGTACATAAACCAAACATGAACATAAATAATCGTACAAGTCAACTATACATAAACCAAATATCAACATAATTAAGCTTACAAGTCGAATATACCAAACATGAACATAAATAATCTTACAAGATACATAAACCAAATACCAACATAATTAATCTTACAAGTCGAATATACGTAAATTAAAAATCAACATAAATAATATAGGTAAAGCCTATAACTAAGTTACTAAGATCACAACATGATTCGAAGACAACGAATCATCGGAGAAAAAAGAATGTTACAAGACTATTATGTGGTGATTTATAGAATTAGCATTGGTCAGAATGGTAAACTTCAATCTGGGAATTTTGGATGCATTCAGAATTATTATTATTGTTGTTGTTGTTGTTGTTGTTGTTGTTATTATTATTATTATTATTATTATTATTATTATTATTATTATTATTATTATTATTAGTGATATCTTATATTTGCAAACAACATATAAATACATGATGAACCCGACAACTACGTGGCGAAAATATTAAACAAAGCAGGTGAAGCTTGAGTAAACACTGGATAAAACCTCGATTAATAACCTCAATAAACAGTAGATAAATCAGCGATAAACAACCCGGAATAAATAGTGGATAAACTAACAATAAACAACTTGATCATCATATGGTAAACACATTTTGTTTTTTGTAAATTACTCCAAACTTAAGGATGGTTTTTATAAATATCCCTGATTGTTATATATGGGATTTACCCAAATCAGTTCCAAAATTACAACCATCCGGAGGATTATAAAGAATATCGTGGTTCCTATGTCACTGAATAAACAAAATTTCAGCCCTCTCATGACTACGCTCTCATGACTGCTCAAATTCCAGCCGCGTCAACACTATTAACCAAAATTTAAAATATAAAATAAAATCCAAATTAAAGAATATCGTGGTTCCTATGTCAATGAATAAACAAAATTTATAACTACTGTTTCTTCTCACCGGGTACATCGTTCTCAACTCTGAAATCAAAACTTTTATATGGAACCTCAATCATAGGTTTTGGAACTGGATGCCCACCAAAGTCATCGGGAAACTTCTCAAAATTGGGTCCAATTGAAGTTAAGAAACACAATTAAGTTGGTTTGGAAGAGTATACATTGAAGCAGCCAGGTGATAGTAACCACCGTAAAGATCCGTAAAAGCAACCCCTGACATATTCCATTTTTGAAAAAAGATATCTCACTCCCTGCAAACCATAAGAAAATAATAAAACAACGAATAAGCCTTGTAATAGAATTACATGTCTAGCGCCCGTACTAGAGATCAAACCGGTACCAATTTTAAATAAATATATTTTATTTAATTATATAATTTAAAATATTATGTAGTATATATATAGAAAGTAAAATATATCAAATATAGTTCAAAATTAATAGGGGTATAAATATAATTAATATTAAGTTTTTAATCATACTTTTCATAATAAAAGTTTTTAAAAATATTACACGAATCACATAAACTAATTCTTGACCGGTTGAAATCGGTTTGTCTTCCCAAACAGTATTTGGGTGTGACCGGACCAGGGACCGGTTCACAGTTGAACCGACCGGTTCGTTCTGATGTTTACAACAATGGTCTAACAGTGACATATTCCAGTTTGTCATGGGTTGACAAGGCAACTGATTACTCCAGCCAATCCATGTATTAAATAGCTCTTGTAGATGCGTACACACAACACAATAAATTTGTTATTTCAATTGAAAAGTGGATTTAAATTTAAATTTTAGTTAATAAATGTTATGTACCATATAGTACTGGCAATAGCCAAGAACATTTTCATTTCTCATTGTAAACCAAATAGTATTTCCATGATCATCTCAAGCACAAAATAAGTTGCCACCAATAACACAAGATAACAGAAACCTTCCAGCAAGAGAACATGAAAATTCCGAATGTTAAACAATACGACTCCGACAACACCCATCAAACAATCTAAGAACAAAACACAACATTTATCGTTAGTGAAATGTTGCGGTCTTACCTGACCCGGTCTACGCACACGCCATCAGATCTCGGCCCGTTAGCGAAATGGGTATCGCGTGTCGGTGAACGGTTGTCGGCTTCATGCAATTTACACCTCTGGATATTCAGACTAAGGGCGTCGTCCAAATCTATCTTGGCAAATGTATTCACCGACGACGGCATGTTATTGGCGCTCATCCAAATATTTAGATTGAATGCGGGCCCTACATCTGTGTCTTTGTAGTAGTGAGGGTAGCCTAAGTTGAATGTTTAAAAATGCAGCATATAATTAAAGCACATGTTTTGAGTAAAAAAAAAAAACAAAGGATCTTACTTCATAGTTTTTCTTTCAAACACTTAAGAACCATAAGATGAAATGCTTCTTTGGTTATTTCTGCACCAAGAAAATTACACTTTGCAAAACTATTTTAATCAATGTGATATTGGCACAAAAAAAATATGGGACTCTACCGGATCCATATATCCAAAAAATAGTAAGCACGTGAACCAATTACATCTCAAAGCTTATCCATCACTTTTTCCAATATTTTAAATTATAGTCTTTCTAGAAACCGGGGAAAAAAAGAGGCAATTACCCATATCTTAAATTAAATCAAAACTATTATCTAAAGTTAAAATTCCAATTACTCTAAATTAATCGTCAACCATTCTATTTCTAATAGAATATGTGAAGGAAAGGGAGATCTTTCGATCACTCTGTTAGATCCAAYGCACGTCTTCATCAAGCTCTCGAACAAAGAAGATAAATTATAAAGAATCTCACCTGCAGTTCTCGATAATGTCGATAATGTTACAGACGAATTGCGTAAATTTCACAATGTAGCCCTTCTACAACAAGCCATTGGAAATAAGGTTCAGGTACCTCTCGGCGATTTGAGTTTTGACCAGCTACATATCGGCGATTTAAAGCATCGACTTGATGTTCGGAGGGTCGCCGTTCGAAAGCATCAGAATAGATCTTTATGTGAGATTAATGGGCATATATGGTACTAGTGCATCAAGATTTTTCTCTCAACTTTTTGCACAATCTGGTTGTCTCCATCGAACTTGGAATTTCATATTTGAAAACTTAATTTTTTTTTTCTTTTGCTGGAGTGTGGATGAAAGATATTTAGAGAGAGAAAATATTAGAAGAAATAACTCGTAATCGAAAAAATATCCCAATAATTACGGATAAATACTTAACTAAAGTCTAACTAAGTCTCGTATTACTGAGATCAAATTAAACTCATCTCGTAGGAAAGTGACTAAAAATTGTTCGAATGGAAAAAAATTTAACTAAAGCTAATTTGGGTATTTCTTATAAAAACTTAGTGTATGATGGCATTTTCTCTTTATGTAAATGGATGTATATATCCATTTAAGTATTTCAAAATACTACCAAAGCCCAAAGCCCAAATAATGAATGAAAAAAATGATAACCTAATGTCTCTCAACTTAGAAGCTATCACAATTACACTCTTACTGCTATCACTCCCTCTTTTCTTATTTTTAAAGTGAATTTTTAATTTTTTTAAACAGTTATTCTCACCACATCAACATTGATTATGCAAAAAAAAAAAAAAGTGTAAAAAAAGGTCAAAAATATCACTTGTCACCGAAATTGAAGAATTATGGTGAATTATTTTTCCTGGCGAAAATTGGGTTTAATTTTTTTTTGTAAGTTACTGGATAAATTTGCCACTCTGTATACGACAAATTATTAGGTACACCCGAGTGGAAAGAACACGTTCAACATGATAAATGTATATCAAAATAATACTTTATATTTGTTGTGGTAAATTTTCATATTTATTGTGATAAATATACATTTATGAGCATGTAACATTTATAAAAATATTTATATTCGCTGTTAAACATGTTCATATCTATTCTAAAAAATGTTCATCTTTATTGTGATAAGAATCTATTTTCATCATGATAAATATTAATTTTTATTTTCATACATACTTATATATCTTAATTATCTCTAATATGACAAATATTAATCTTAGTACGATAAATACAATTTTTAAGAATATAAATGAACACATAATAAGATATGCGCTCAATTGAAAAATATATATTTTTTATTGTATTAAATATTCATCATTGGTAACTCATACTCCCAACCTTCTCGCTGCCCCCGTCCCTTATGGCTCCTTGCCGGCGGCTCAGATTTTTCAACCGTCATCTTCTGCGGTTTTTCCTCCAGCGATTACTGCTAATTTTTCGACCGCTTCTTCTGCGTCTGCGACAGATCTGAGGACGATGATCCCTTCTCGTCAGCCAATCCTTGCGCAGCAAGATTATCATCGTGTAACGGATGCTGATTTTTCGGCGGTCAACTAGCCTCCCACAACAGTGTGGACCTTTTCTCGGCCCTCTCCTTGAGCCCGGCTGTCCAGCAGCCTCCCTACAGCAGTGTGGGCCATTTTTCAGCCCATCCCTTAGGCCCACCTCAATCATTTTCGGCAGAACACTCCTTAGGGATGCCACCGATCAAAAAAGGCGAATTTTTTTCGGTCACCATAAACGAATCTCGCTATCAAAATCGCGTTAAATTATTACGAGATTC
The DNA here is from genome assembly GCA_014905375.1 of Phtheirospermum japonicum. Classification (NCBI taxonomy): domain Eukaryota; kingdom Viridiplantae; phylum Streptophyta; class Magnoliopsida; order Lamiales; family Orobanchaceae; genus Phtheirospermum; species Phtheirospermum japonicum. The sequence continues at coordinate 212,672 of BMAC01000306.1, read as the reverse complement.
TCTTTTATAGGCCATATCCTTCAACCCTAAAGGATCCAAACCCTTATCGCTCGACGAAATCAAGGTTGCTTTGAAGGTTACTTAGAAGATCTCTGGACAACGGAGATTTGTCCCCCTTGGTAAAGGTTTCTTTAGTATATCTTTTTCCTCTGCCGACGATAGGGTGCGTGCGTATGGTAAGTCCACATGGAAGTTCGGCTTAGGTTCTATTCAGCTCTTCCCCTGGACCCCTGATTTCAATCCTTATAAGATGCATTCGACATCTTCTCAATTGGTACGCCTTTGAAAATTGATGAGTGTTCTCTTAATGGCTTCATCGGCCACTTTGTTCGTGTGCTGGTTGAGTTAAACCTTGATCATACTCTTCACAAAATGGTCATGATTGAACGTGAGGGGTATTGCAGTTATATTTCGTTAGGTTACGAGAACCTGCCGGATTTTTGTTCGTATTGCAAAACGGTGGGGCACCTTGTTGGTTCTTGCCCTGCTCGTATAACTTGTGCCGCTAAGAATGTGGGTAGCGATGTCGATGCTCTGATCCTCACGACTAGAATGTCCATAACCGTACGGAACCCCGACCAATTTCTATCCCTGCTACTACTGCCTTGATGACTTCTAACATTTTTAATGCGTTGCAATCTGATACCGGCCCTGAGTCCCCGCCCCCTATCACAGTTTCCCCTTTGGGTCCCGAACCTTTCTCATCTACTCCTGGTTACCCTGACCCTAAACCTACCGTTGCTCACGCTCCCTCATCCACTGCGGATGGGAAGAAGCAACTTTTCTCCCTCTCTTCGACGTTGATTCCTCCTGTCGTCGGTAGTACTCTTGCCAAAGGTGCCATGCGTGGTACTCTGGCAGCACACGTTCGTTCAGGTTCTACCCTTGGAACTAAATCCTCTACCACTTAGGCCCCCGTGGCTCCTAACGATCGTACGGTCATTCTTTATGATCTTAACACCACGTCCAAATCACTTTTTCAAAGTGCTAAGAACAAGGTCAAAGAGAGTAATCCCTCTCACGACTTTACCATCATCGAGCCGGGTTCCTCTATTCCGCGTCAATTGATTTCTACTGCTGCCAGCCTCCGGTGGTCTAATTTGGACGACTCCGACACTTAGTTTAGCATCCCTCGAATATGAGCTTTCTCATTTCGATCAAATGGATAGGAGGACTCGCCACCCCTCCACCTCCACGTCTGATTAATGCGTTTCCTCATTTGGAACATTCAAGGTATTGGTAACTCGACCTCTTGTCTTATCCTTAAAGAACTCTATCGGGTTCATCGCTTCGATTTCCTTGCTATTGCTGAACCTATGGTTTCTTTCTCTAGCATTCATGCCTCTTTCTGGCAGTCCCTTGACCTTACTCTTGTTTCCGAGAACTTTTGTAGAAACGGTATCCCAAATATTTGGGTCTTCTCGAGATCCACGGTCACCTCTACTTCTACCATCTTCTCCTCGGACCAGGTTATCCTAATCCGGGCAGTATTCGGGGACCTCAAGTCCCATCTTAGATTCGTTCATACTTATAACACGACTCTGGAGCGTTGCACCCTCTAGAGAGACATCTTAAGTATTTCTCTCCCTCGTCTGATGATTATTGGGGATTTAATGCTGTCTTAGGTGCCCACGAGCATTATGGGGGTAACTCTCCTGATTCCTCTTCTTGCTCGGACTTTCGGAGATTCTTGGATGCGGGTGGGTTTTTACAAGTCACCACTACCGGCAGTTTCTTCATCAGGGTTAGTCGTTGTCACTCTGAAGTTCATTTTGATCGTCTGGATTGCGTGATTTATTCCGCTGACCTGACCCTTGCGTGCGGACGTATTTCTAGCCTTCTTCCCTGTAATCGTTGTGATCATCGCTTCATTCTCCTCGAGTGTTCTAGGGATACGCTTACCACCTCAGGCCCTCGGATTTTTCATTTCCAGAACTTCTGGACTTCGCAGCCTGGTTTTCATTCCCTTGTCACCACTGCTTGGTCTCTCCCTCACCAGATTACTAACCCTATTCCCCCTCATGGCTAAATTGTGTTACCTTCGCAGAGTTCTCCGGGAATGGAATGCACAGACGGTTGGTAATGTTCATCGCCAGGTAGAATCTTCTCTTGCTGAGTTTATGAACTTACAGTCTCACTGCCTGGACACGGGGCATTCGGAAGCCGACCTTGAAGCTGAGATTGTCCTGCAGGTCAAGTCTTCCTCTCTACTCGACGCTCAGGCTAGTATCCTTTGGCAGAAGAGTCGGGCTAAGTGGCTCACGGATGGTGATCATAACTCGGACTTTTTCCATCGGAGTATCAAAGCTTAGGTTACGAAGTCCACCATCGGTTCTTTCTTGATTGATGGGGTCATCAGCCACTCCCCTGATGTGATTCAGGGAAAGATCATTTCCTTCTTCTCTGATCTTTTTTCTGCCAACCACCCTCTCTAAGACACTACTTAGATTAATGAGTTTCTGCAACATGTTGTTGATACTCATTCTCAAGACTTTCTCTCTATTACTCCGAGCGATGGTGAGATTCGTGAGGCAGTTTTCTCTCTCGCCCCTAGTAGTGCCTCTGGTCTGGATGGCTTTAATGGCCATTTCTTTCAATAGTGCTGGGACATTGTCGGACATGATGTTTATTCGGCTGTCCGATACTTCTTTATTCTTCTTCCCTTCCCACTGGTTTCAACTCCAATTTCATGATTCTTATTCCGAAAGTTAAGGGGGCGATGCGAGTGGAAGATTTTCTCCCGATCGCCCTTAGCAACTTTTCTTTTAAGATCGTCACTAAGATCATGGCTACCCGTCTTGGAGTAGTCATTGTTAGGATGATCTCGGACTCCCAATTCAGGTTTATTCTGGGCAAGCAGATTCATGATTGTACCGCTGTCGCTTCTGAGGCTTTTAATTTCCTCTCTTCACGCACCTTCGGTAAGAACATGATCATGAAGATAGACATCCATAAAGCCTTCGACACCTTGGATTGGGGCTTTCTGATTGCGGTCTTGCACCGTTTTGGTTTTCTGATCTACATCAGGTGGGTTGAGTCCATTTTCATTCCACCCACATCTATGTGCTACTTAATGGTAGACCCGCTGGATATTTTAGTTGCTCAAGGGGTGTTCGCCAGGGGGACCCCCCCTCTCCTCTCCTTTTCTGCATTACAGGACGTTCTCGCATGTGCACTCTGTTTTACGGCAGATTGCGGCACGATCTCTCTGTTCTGGGCCGGTCGTACGCTTTGCTTCCCGACCTGCCTTCCCTATGCCGATGATATCCTCGTTATGAGTCAGGCTTTGACTTGTAATGCTAGGTCCATCTTGGATATCTTCTGTCGCTATGGGGATTCCTCCGGGCAGATTCTCAGTCCGGAGAAATCTAAGATTTATTTTGGCTCTTCGGTTACTCCTGCAGTCATTCGTCGCATCTGTCAAGTCTCTAATTTCTATATGGGTTCCCTCCCTGCCTCTTATCTCGGTGTCCCTATGTTACTTTGTAGCCCTCGTGCTACTCATCTCTGTTCGATCCTTGATAAGACTTTAGACAAGTTTGGAACTTCAAAGGGTTCCTCTCTGTCTCTAGCTGGTCGTATTTGCCTAGTTAACTCGATCATTACTAGCACCACGGTTTATTCCATGTTTATTCTTAAATGGCCGACCTCGCTTATACGCAGACTGGAGACTGCTATTAGAAATTTCATCTGGTCGGGCGATATTTCTAAGCGTAAGCATTGTACAGTTAACTGGCCCACTGTTTGTGCCCTTCACGAGGAGGGTGGCCTCGACATCCGCTCCATCACCATGCCAATTCTTCGTTCCTCTTCAAGTTTTCTAGTAGTTTGCTTAATAAGGATCCCATGGCCTATTGTCTTTTCCGTGAGCGCTATCTTAAGACGAAAGGTTCCCCCCGTGCTCGTGTCTCCTCGTCCATTTAGGGTGGCATTAGGGGTCACATTATTAGCATTTTGGAGAATTCCTGTTGGATTCCGGGCAGTGACTCCTATGTTAGTTTTTAGTGGGATAACTGGCTCGATTATTCCATCACTTCCCGCATCGGCATTCCTGAGACTTTAAAGTCTTGCTTTTCTCAGACTATCGTCGATTACTTCTTCTCTGGGGTTTGGCACTTCATGGAGAGCTTCATTGTCACCTTTACCGATATAATCATTGACATCTTCCGGTTTCCCATTTTCCCTTACATACTTTATAAATATTTGTCAAGTTCTTGAAAAGCTCGCTCGCAAGAGTACGAAATCACGTGTAAGTTGATAAGCTTACTCAAGTCGTCTCTCAAGAAAAACTAGATTCACAAGTTCCTTTTGTGTTTGTTTTTCATGAATAAGAAATAAAAATAAAAACCTAATTTAAACACATAAAATCAAGAAATTTAATTGAACGAAGAACAATAAAATCAAAGATTTTGAAAAGAATTAAGAAAACAAGGGTTCTAGAGCTTCGATTTGTCTCCACGACCAATTGGGATAACCCAAGTGATGGTTCACACTGAATCTAAGCTCTAGACCCATAAGATCTAGCCAACAATTATCCACAATCTCATCATCACAAACCTAACACTATCAAAAGCATAAATCATCATGAAAGCAAAAATAAGGGTTTTGAAAATTAATTATCCTAAAAGATTTAATCAAACTCATGAAAGCAAGCAAATTAAATTAAAGAGCGAAGGAAATAAATACTTACTAATTAACGAAGATGAATTAACAGCGTTTGGTTGGAGAAATCTTGAATCTAAACTATCTAAGAGCTAATCTAATTAATCTAAAAACTAAAAATTTAAAACTAAGAAATATGGAGAAGTATCAAGAGAATAGAAGTAATCCTAGGGCTTGGAAAACCCTAGAAATCCCCTAAAAAACATCCAACTCTTGTTTGAAGAAGTATGGTAAGGTATATATAGGTTTACAAAGACTTGGAGCACAAGAAACCTCCCAAAAATAGGATTCTGGGCCGCTAACGGTACCACTAGCGGTTACGTTTACCGCTAGCAGTAACCGCTAGGTTCTTTGACAGGCAGTCAGCATGGGTCACACTGGGTAACCCAGTGTCAATCAGCATACCCAGTGTCAGCTTAAATACTTCAAATCGAGGCCCGTTTTCGCTGAAACTCCACTCGCAGACCCATCCTTGATTATGTCCAAACCAAAAATCTTCAAAATACCTAAAATAAACATAAAATTAATTAATTATAATTAAAATACGATAAAATAAGTTGGATATAAGAAAATACGAAAATAAGCACAATCTATCCAACTTATACCAAAAACAATAAGAAAAGCTAACTATAATACTAATAAAAATCAAGACAATTTCATGCTAATCACTTCACAGAAAAATCCATCACCCATAAATCTTGTTAATTCATCGTCTACATACATAATTTTGAAAATATAGATAATTACAACGCAACCTCAAACGCGAGACCATTATTACATTTTCGCTCTAAAAATTAAATCATGCCTCCTCACAAAGGGTAATATATATGTGTACGCTCAAAGCACTCAAGAATCTTTTATGGGCACGTGTTTACACTCAATTCATATAAATACAAGCACAATAAACAAGCACTGAAAATCAATCACTTCTCATCACAAATTAAGTGTGTAACCAATAAAGAATCGGAAAAGGTCTTTTCGGGTTGTAATGTAGGCTCTTTGGACGGGTGTGTAATATATAAGTCATGTGGCTAACTCACGATCTAACGTGATCAATAACTCACCAAACTATTCTAATCACGAAGCAATTTGCTTCACCTCATTCAAAAGAAAGAAATCTCACTTAACTCTCATAACGTAGCTTTTACACTTAGGCTATTTCTCAACTCGAAACCCAAAACCGACTTTCGCTCGAACTACTTAAATAATATAGAAGCTCATGATAGCTTCTTTTACAACACAACTCTTTGCCTCTCAACATTAGGCTTCACAAGAAAATAAATAATAAACACAAGCCTTTATTAGCGTAGGCAATGACTTAACACGATTCACCATCCCTTTTTTTTTTAATTTTTTATATTTTGTCCCCTTTTTATTATTTTTTTCATGGGGTCTTTTTTTTTCTTCTTTTTTCTTAATGAAGGATGAAGGTCCTTAATTACAAACTTTTCATAAATCCCTGGTAAAATCTCCAAAACACAAATAACCAATAAAAATAACTAACTCCTACCCCACACTTTTAATGATCGTATGAGTCGACTAAAAACGCTCATGGCTATAGGAAATGGATTATTTGGCTATGAGGGGCTCATTCGGAATTTATAGTGGATAATATATATGGATATGGTCGGAATAAGGTTTTTTCTATGCCTAATCGTCATGTTCAAAGTCAACTACACACAGAGATTTCAAAGAAATTACAAAACAGACCTCACTCAAGTACATGTAACGATAATAAACACTCAGGCTACTCACTGGCTTTTTGCATGAAGTTTTTTTTTTGAATTGACGCTGCTTTTAAGGTTTTGCGAAATCAATTGCGTCCAAGTACCATTTTACAATATATAAATAAAATAATTTTTAAAAATTTATGCACTTATACACGCTCAAAGACAAGAACCTCAAATCATACATAGTTAACTTTGACAGGCAAGCCAGACAAACACAATTCAGCGCGGGAATAGCGATTAATCACGTAAAATATTAGCTACTACAAAACAACGAA
>BMAC01000306.1:192605-205977 GCA_014905375.1 Phtheirospermum japonicum | reverse complement strand
CGGCAATCTCCTGATTGCCATAAATATATATAAAAACAAATCAAAAGAGGAAAGGAGTAAGAAAGCGTCCCTGAAAATTAAATAATTGAGCTGCTCCAAAAAGCTTTTGTGCAATCATCCTTCGTTTCGAATCTCATGATTGAAAATGTCTTGATTGACAACCTACAAAAACAAAATAAAAATGAACAAAAATGAACTAATATATTTGGAATTTTTGAATTTTCAATTTTTTTTTAATGCTAACGGTAGCTCTAGCGGTAGTAGCTACCGTTAGGACAACCGTTAAAGTCCTCTACTGGTGGCTAATGATGGTTTTAGCGGTTGATCCCTGCCGTTACACCTGACGAGATGCTAACGGTAAGGTTAACGGTAGGGGCTATCGCTAGCCTACTGCCAAGTCCCCATAATCGGCGGATTTTTTGATTTTTCTGCACATCATCAAACGTATCAACACACCACAGCAAATAACTTAACTTAACAAATAAAATAAAGAAATAAAAGTAAAAATAAAAGCTAAGGAAAAAGAAAACAAACACTTGGGTTGCCTCCCAAGAAGCACTTGTTTAACATCGAAAGCTCAACGCCTTCTACGAATGATGCTATCCCGGATCCAAAAAAAATTGACGTTCGTGCCACACCTTAGTGTTCTCTAAGAGTAGGAATAGGCGAATAAAATCACCAAGGCGAGCACAGAAAGCAAGTCGTAGAACAAAAACTTCAACCTGCTTCGGAGGTCGAAAAAGCGAGTAATCGATCACCACGAACATATCAAAAATCATTTGGGGCATGGGGTCGTCCTTGACCTTTGGAAAAACTAGGAAGTCCATTGAACAAAAGGAAAATCCCTCGAACTTCACGAACTCCTTTACTTCTTTGATATCCCCCTCAACATCTTGAAAAATATTTAATTCTATATGCGGGCATAGGGGAGGGGGACTGGAATTCTTCTCAACTAACTCTTCCACCGCCTCAATCTCAATATCTATCAAGGCTTCGGGTGGCTCGACAAAAGGCTCTATCATCCCATCCTTTTCCAAATCGGGTACCTCAACACCCCCATTCTTATTGAGCCCGAGTAGGCTCGAATCTTCAATATCCTTTGGACACTCTAAAGGCAAAACCTTCTCATTATTATACATGACATCATCAAAAAGCGCAAGAGGGGTAATCTCCACCATATCCCCAATCGCATCCTCCGTACACATCTCTTACATATTCGGTTCCATCAGATTATCCGCATAAAACTCGAGAAAACTTGAATTTGTAAGACCCACATTAATCTCCAATTGCACTACCCCAACACCATTATTCAACAATTCATTGTAAAGCACAGGCGGAGGGACCTCAACTAAATTTTCTATAACCTCCTCTTTACACGTATCTCCCAAATAATCATTCAAGTTCGAATATTCAACATCCAAGATGGGCTCAATCACATCTAGAATTGGCAGCTCTAGTTGACTTGGAAGTTCGTCTTTCTCGTTAGCCAATATTTCTAGAGAAGCTATTATTTGACCTATCATTCTCTCAAAATTATTCAGGCTCTTAGACTGGTCATCTGTCTGCACAGAGAGTTCATGGACCTGCCCAGTTAGTTCCGCAATTTCGTTCCATTGACGAATGGTATCAGCTTCTAGATCTTGTTGCCACTCCAAAAATTGATCGTCTTCTTCATAGCTCGGGCAGTAGGGAATCGAGTCGGGAGAGGAATAAGATTCGTAATTCGGATAGAAAGAATTAGAGTAAAAAAGAGCATACGAGTCATATACCGTTTGATAACAAGGTGGTGTGGAGGGAGCGTTTGAAGGTTCGACACTCGCTATTTCGACTTGTAGGGCTGTGAACTCTTCATGAACCACTTCCTTGACCAAATCCTTGAGCTTCTGGATGTTGAGTTCCGAATCATATGAATTTGGATACGGGTCCCATTCAGACGAGTAGAACTCTCCCATGAACCCATCGTACACATCGTCCCACGTTTGCATGGAGTCAGGCTCTGCATAATACAACCATTTCTTTGCCCGATTCCTTAGAGCATAATGAAAAAGTCGCATCCTTACTTGATCTCTCGTGAGGCTGAAACGAGGGAAAGTCTGGGTGACGTCCTCGTATTCTTGGAAGAATTTCACTGGATCTTCACTTGGATGCCCATAAAAAATTGGGATTTGCTCAATGTAGAAATAGTCAATATCATACTCCTGCATCTCGGGGCTGAATGGAATCGACGGTCGAGTGGAAGTACGGAGGTACCCGTTGACATACGATGGATACCCTTGATACTAAGACATTTTAAAAAAAAAGAATTTTGTTTTATAAATCCTTTTTTAATATTTTTTAATATTTTTTTATTTTAAAATAAATTTTTGAGAAAAAAATTTTAATTAATTTTTTTTCATTTTAATTTTTTTTGAGAAATTTTTTTAATTATTATTTTTTTTTAAACGGTTTGATGAATCTTAGGTTTTGGTTGTCGAAGTACCTTGCAAACACAACACTCCAATGCACAAGATTAAACATACCGGTGGAAAATAATAAAAATGGATCAAATGAAAAATCACAAACAAATACTAAAGATAAACGAAACGAAATAAAGACATAAATAAGGTCACGAAGAGCAAACACTAAAATCACAACCTTTAGTTTTCCCCGTCAACGGCGCCAAAATTTTGATTCGAGCTTTTGTGTACCTACTTTATAAATTTTTGTCAAATTTTTTAAAAGCTCGCTCGCAAGAGTACGAGATCGCGTGTAGGTTGATAAGCTTACTCAAGTCGTCTCTCAAGGAAAACTAGATTCACAAGTTCCTTTTGTGTTTGTTTTTCACGAATAAGAAATAAAAATAAAAACCTAATTTAAACACATAAAATCAAGAAATTGAATTGAACGAAGAACAATAAAATCAAAAGTTTTGAAAAGAATTAAGAAAACAAGGGTTCTAGAGTTTCGATTTGTCTCCACGACCAATGGGATAACCCAAGTGATGGTTCACAACAAATCTAAGCTCTAAACCCATAAGATCTAGCCAACAATTATCCACAATCCCATCATCACAAACCCAACACTATCAAAAGCATAAATCATCATGAAAGCAAAAATAAGGGTTTTGAAAATTAATTATCCTAAAAGATTTAATCAAACTCATGAAAGCAAGCAAATTAAATTAAAGAGCGAAGGAAATAAATACTTACTAATTAACGAAGACGAATTAACAGCGTTTGGTTGGAGAAATCTTGAATCTATACTATCTAAGAGCTAATCTAATTAATCTAAAAACTAAAAATTTAAAACTAAGCAATATGGAGAAGTATCAAGAGAATAGAAGTAATCCTAGGGCTTGGAAAACCCTAGYAATCCCCTAAAAAARYTCCAACTCTTGTTTGAAGAAGTATGYTAAGGTATATATAGGTTTACAAAGACTTGGAGCACAAGAAACCTCCCAAAAATAGGATTCTGGGCCGCTAACGGTACCACTAGCGGTTACGMTTAKRGCTAGCAGTAACCGCTAGGTTCTTTGACAGGCAGTCAGCARTGGGTCACACTGGGTAACCCAGTGTCAATCAGCATACCCAGTGTCAGCTTAAATACTTCAAATCGAGGCCCGTTTTCGCTGAAACTCCACTCGCAGACCCATCCTTGATTATGTCCAAACCCAAAATCTTCAAAATACCTAAAATAAATATAAAATTAATTAATTATAATTAAAATACGATAAAATAAGTTGGAGATAAGAAAATATGAAAATAAGCACAATCTATCCAACTAATACAAAAAACAATAAGAAAAGCTAACTAAAATACTAATAAGAATGAAGACAATTTCGTGCTAATCACTTCACAGAAAAACCCATCACCCAAAAACCTTGTTAATTCATCGTCTACTATTTACAAGCGATTCTAGCCAAATAACAATCCATTACCGGTGATCCCCATCAAATTTAACAATAACTATCTATGAATTTTACGTCGATTGAAGCGACAATCTTCATCGAATTGGCTTCAAGTTACCGCCAAAACAAGCGCTGCTCCACCGCCAAAACATAAACCCTTTGATTGCAATAGACATGAATTAGTTCCAGGGTAAGTTATTTTGAAGTTGATTTATTTTTTAATTCAATTAGGTTATGATATTTCTATTTTTATTGTTGTAGTTCTTCCAATTTGTCCTTCTCTTATAAATATTTGAGTTTCTGGTGCGAGTTCGAACATTCATGTAAATAGTTCCATTACAGGTTTATGATTTCTCCTTTTATGATATATGAAAGGAATATGTGATAATATGTGAATCTGTATATGATGATATAAGAGAAGTAATATGTGATGCTATATGGAAACAATATGTGATGATATGTGGTATTTAATGTGATGATATGTGAAATCTGTACGTGATGATGTATGAGCAATAATATGTGAATGGTATATAGAATCAATATATGATGATATGTAAAAGCAAAATGTGATGATATGTGTAGTTAAATGTGATGATGTGTATGAAATATGTATGTGATGATATGTGAAAGTAATATATGATGATATCTTGTAGTAATGTGGTTTTTTAAATGTGATCATGTGTGACATTTATGTGTGATGATATGTGTCAGTAATATATGATGATATGTCTCAGTCATATATGATGATATATGGCAGTAATATGTGATTAATATTTGTATGATTTTTCCTTTTAGTTTGTTTTATGTGGTGAATTCTATTTTTGGTGATATTCACTCACTCGAGAGAGTAGTGCGGGAGGATGATTTGGTTTGCATTATAGTAAATTCCATCGACGAGGCTTATAATTTGTACAATGATCATGCGTATAGGGTTGGGTTTAGTGTTAGGAAAGGGAAGGATAGGAAGAGGGTCGATGGCTCACTTTAGATAAAAATATTTCTTTGTTCTAAGGATGGTCAGAAACAAGTTTTAATAAAAAGTAGGTGCTATACCAAATTAGATGTTAGAACAGCTTGTCCTTCGTTTATTCAGTTTGATATTGATCGTAGTGGTTTGTGGGTTGTTACAGCACATAAAAACGAGCACAGCCACGCGTTATGTCCACCTATCTCTAGTCATCTTCTTCTATCTCAGATGCAGATTTGTCCGACTCAACTTGCTTATCTTAAAGAGTTAAGAAAAAGTGGTGTTGGTGTGGCTGATGGTGTACGAGTTTTGAAAAATCAGTCTAGCGGTTCACCATTTTTAGGTTTTAGCACTAGAGATGCGTACAATGCATTGAGTAAATCGAATGTATTTGATGGTACTGATTCTAACACATTAATTCGAAATTTTAAAAATAGGCAAGTTAACGAGAAGGACTTTTTCTTCGATTTTGACGTGGATAGTGAGTCTAGGATGTGTATTTTTTTTGGAGAGATGGGATTACGAGTTATTCGGTGATTTTTTAGTGCATGATACTACTTATCGCATTAACAAATATGATATGATTATGGTCCAATTGTTAGTATGAACCATCATGGTAAGAATATGATGTTTGGGTGTGGGTTTTTAATGAATGAGAGAATCGAGTCATTTGAGTTGTTGTTTGGTGATTTTTTAAGATCCATGGGCGATAACATCCGACTACAATTATGACCGACTAATCTGTTGCCATGGCTGCTGCTATTCCAAGATTCCAATGTCATGGCATCGACTCTGCGTATGGCATATTGGGAAAAACTCAAAGACAGACATCAGGTCTCTAAGAAATCAAAAAGGTATTATAGACCTTTTCAACTATTTTCTCAAGTATGTAGAGACAGAAGCTGAATTCCAATTCTATTGGGACAAGTAAATAAATATTTATATTCTTGTTCTTACAATGAATATGGATGTTGTATATATATATATGTTTAAATTATGTATTAATTTTTATTCATGATATGTGGAAGCAGTATATGATGATATTTGGCTATAGTATATGATGATATGTAGCTCTAATATGTGATGATATTTGACAAAGATCCAGGTTTTGATTTTTGCTGATGATATATGCCCAGTATATTAGATGATATGTGGATCTAATATGTAATGATATATGGATCCAATATCTGGATATAATATGTGATGATATCTGACATAGATTTAGGCTTTAGGGTTGAGTTTTTCATTTTTTAGGGTTGGGATTTTGATTTTTGATAATGATATGTGGGAGTAATATGTGATGATATGTGACCAGAGTTTGTGATGATATGTAGCAATAATGTCTAATGATAACTGAAAGACATTCAGGTTTTTAGGGTTTGCTTTTTGCTGATGATATGTGGCAGTAATATGTGATAATATGTGGCAGTAATGTGTTATTTCCTATGTTTTTTAGGATGGTTACAAATTATGGATGCTAAGGTAATTCTTGGTTACTAAGACTTTATGATATAAGAGCAAAATGGTGTCCTGCGTTCAACAAGGATTGGTTTTCAGTTGGCATCTTATCTTCTCAAAGAAGTGAGAGCACAAATCATGCTCTTACAAGAAAATTATCTAAGGCAGGTGGGCTTTGTGATTTCTACAACATGTTCGTCGGAGTTGTGTCTGAGTGAAGGAGTAAAGAGAATGGAGAAGATGTACGTTGCATGCTAGGTACACCTTCGATGACCTTAAATGATGTGAAGTTGGTTTTACATGCTAGATATATGTATACAATTAAAACTTTCTTTTTATTTGAAGATCAATTTATGAAAGCATGTCATCAATCCTTTTTTCTCTATAAAAGGGTCTATTATGACATATCATATATGGGTTGAGGGTAGGGATGTGATAAAATATGCGGTAACTTTCAATGTTGAAGATTTGTCGGTATCTTGCACGTGTAAGTTATTTTTGGAAGTGAGTATTTTGTGTGTCATTGTTTGCGTGTAATAAATATACATTGTGTTTGTGCCATTTCTGAAAGATATATTACAAAAAGATGGCGTAAGGATATTGTTAGTAAGCAGGTTTTAGATAATGATCCTGCCTTTGATTTTTCGAACAAATCGATGGCGAGCTCGTTATGGAGGATTCAAATGAATAGAAAGTTTCAGAAGCTGATTTTAGAAAGTGAAGACAATATTGGAACTCGATTGAAGTGTGAAGAAGCTTTTGAAGTGCTAAAATAGTTTTATACGTGAAGTCAGTTCCATTTATTTTGATGACTGCATTGATCTATCGTTGAAAGGTATTATTCAAAACCCTCAAAGTTGTCATGAGAAAGGTAAGCGAAATACGAGGGAGAAGAGTGTACTTAAGAAGAAGTGCAACCAAGCGAAAGGAAAAAGAAACCGAGCACAAATTGCCGAGTCACAAACTAAAAAGGTTGTAGAAAGTCTACATGTATTTTTCTGTAATTTATATGTTTTTTTTAATAAAGTGCGAGATTATTATTAAAAAGAAGAAAGAACGTTTATACAAACATAGATCACGACGTTTGTTCCTTGACTGTAATTTATATATTGTTATCTGTAATGTCATTGCTTTTTCATTTTGTACTACTTTTTTCAGGATGGTATTACTACATTTGCCGGAGATAGTTATGTTGTGCATCCGAGTGTTGGTCCAAATTCGAGTTTGAATTTCATAGTTATTAGTCCAAATACATGTTCAAAGCTTCCACCATTTCCACATTCTTTAAGTTGTAGTTCTTTTAGTTCAAAGTCAGTTGATAGTTATTTTTCATATATGACAAAATAGAGAGATGTCTTATTTTTATTGTCATATTATATTTTTTATTATATTGGACTAATGTTTTTTATTCGATCTTCTTATTGTAATCGTAATGACTATTTTTTATGAAAATGTTATATGTTTGTTTATGAGTTATGGTTAATTTGATTTCGTTTTTGTTTTATTGTGAAAACAAACTATGGGTTTTGTTTCTAACTCTCGAAGGTTTTTGAATTTGTTGTCTCTGCCGGTGGGGCGTGGATGTGTTGGTTTTGATATGATGATATGTTGAAAGTTATATGTGATGATATGTGAATATTGATATGAGATGATATGTCTCTATTAAATGCGATGATATCTATCATATTTTTGTCAGAATTTATTTTAAATCCATTTGGAACATTCAGGTGATTCATGAGTCAGAGCAAATTTTATGAGCTAAAATAAGTGATTCACCAAGAGAATATATTAGTCATTAGTTTCTTCTCTTTTCCTTCCATCCCTTTCATGTTCATATTAAAATAATAGACATTTTCAAAAGGTCATCTCACAACAATTGTCCTCTAAACACACACAAAAGTTGACATATCATGACTGATTCAAGCTTCATATTCGAAGGCCATGACTTATGGTGTGGTGAATACCTTTCACTCTCTTCATCATGTTTAATCACTAAACTTAAAAAAATAACAACATATATACAAATGTTATTCGTGCAAGTAGCTCATCAGAGAGAGCTTTTTTTTTTAAATTAAGTTGGAATTGAAGAATCTCCAATCTTCCACTCAAGGCCGGCCTGTCTTTTTCGAAGGCCTGAGTCAAAGTATGAAAATGGGCCCCAAATAAAAAAAATATCCAAATATTTTTTTTCCATTAACGAGATAATATTTGACATTTAAAATAGTATTTGACATATCATTATACATAACATGCACTTACCATTACAACTATATAAGAATCCATTTGCAATCCCATAAAAAAAGAATAAGAAACTTATAAATGAGAAACTAACATATAATATCTCTCACAATTCCAAAATATCATATAATCTTAAAACTCCAAAGCATATTAAGCAGCAAATGTAACAACCACATACACTTTGCAAAACTAAATAATATGTATTTTCTAACACCTCAACCTCCTACCATCAGTCTAAAGGCAACTAAACCATAAACAATAGAAATCGGAATATTTTTCAACACCTCAACTTGCTACATGAAACAGAATTCAATAAAAAATTATGCAATATTGTTTATACTCTTCAATTGTCAGAATATCACTACAGCAGATGAACCACACGTCTCACATCTTTCAACACTTATTTCTTCCTCGTATTCTTCTCCATTATTATGATTACTGAATAGTACTTTGCTCTCAATGTGTTCAACAAATCCTTGTTCTATTGAAAGTATATACAAGGAAAATAAATAAATAATAAGAAATACAAAGAAAATAAGTATAAAATTATAATTAAATTTACTTACATCGTCTTTACTAAAACCTGCATTCCACCCATCCACGTCCAACTTTCCCTTATATGTTTCTAAATGTCTCGTGCAATAAATTTCACAATCATCAAAATTATTATTTGCTGATCTCCATGGCATTTTGATAATTGATTGCGAATTTTTTTTGCACGTTGACATTCTTCTTCAAATTGTTGAGTTCCAAATATCTGCCGAATGTTGATGCCTGAGACAATTGAATACAATGAGATACAATCAGTACAGGAAGATTTTTTTTGAGTGTGTGTGAGATGAATATGTAATTATTGTCGCAGAGTACTTACAATCTCATAAGGGCCATTGTCATAATGAATTGCAATACTGGTGCGTTGTGCAAGCAGTCTGTTATCAATTATTTGTATTGCATGATGTTTGAAATTGAAGCACATAATCCAATAATGACGATCTTTCAATATAGAAAAAAAGACATATCATTTTAGATACTATTTGAACATCATAATGTATTCAGCAAGTCTTTATATAAATACACACATAAACACACACACACACACACACACACACACACACACTTACTAGATCTGCATCATCAATATTGACATTGCCCATTATGCTGAGCTCATTATCAAGCATATTATTGAAAGATTTCTTGTTCGCATCCTCATTATATTTTAAATCCACTTCCATTTCATCCTGCATAATTAATAGTTGATATGTCTGAACTTTTGTTTATAATATTTGATAATTTATTAATTTATCGAGTACTTACATGAGGCATTATTGAGAAAAATACTCTTCCTGGTTCTCCTGGTGCTCTCCTATTATTATAAATATTTAGCTTGATGCACCAAGCGTCGATGATTGTTTGGACAATCCACTGACTTTCTGAGAGTGTATAGAATTCGTGTCTTCTAAAAACTGTTCCAAACCCATCGAACAGTACTTCACTAATATTTTTAAATAAAACATGGAGATAGTAAGAGGAGAGATCCTGAATATGCATATATCATCACAACAAACATAAAATATAATCTATAATAATATAAAAGAAATAATAAATCCTATAAAAGTTCATCTGTAAACATATTCATATATCATTACACAGATCCTGAACATATCATCACACAAACTATGCATATACCATCACACAGACTAGGAACATATCATCACACAAACCATGCACATATCATCATCAATAACTTCTTAAAAATTCATTTGTAATCCCAAAAAATAGGGAATATTACATTAATAACATCACAAATTACAAATATATATATTCATCATCAGTCTTAGTAAAAAATAAAGAATAACATATTCATATATCATCACACAGACCTTGCACATATCATCACACAAACCATGAACATATCATCACACAAACCATAAACATATCATCATCAAGAACTTCATAAAAAATCATTTGTAATTCCAGGAAAATAAAAAAAGAAGAATAAATTTATAATTGATAGATCATCACATAGATCTTGCATATATCATCACACAAATCATGCACTTATCATCACAAATTATAAACATATATTCATCATCTTTACTATATAAAAAAAATAATAACATATCCATATATCATCCCACAGATTCAACACATATCATTACATACACCATGCGCATATCATCCAAATTTTCATAAAATTCATTTTTAATCCCAGAAAATAAATGAATAATATATTCATAATTTGATATATTATCACATAGATCATGTATATATCACACAAATCATGCATATTATATATATATATATATACACACACACACACACACACACACACACACATGTGTATATATATATATATATATATATATATATATATATATATATATAAATTAAAAACTTAAGAATTACTTACTTTTTCGTTTATTGAGTTGGTTTGAAGAATGCATACTCTGAAATGAGTTTCTCCTTTATTGTAACAAGTTTATCCAATTTTAAATTATTTCCTGTCCAGAAATAAGATCCAAAATTCAACGACATATTTTTGAACTTCCTCTTTGGATTCTTTCTTTGGAGTACATCCACAATGCCATTCTTAGACTCGTCAAGCATGCTGATTTATAGAATGCGACAAGAAATAATTATTATTTTATTCATCAATCTAAATAGTGCAGTATTCAGACTTTAAAGACTAATATATTATTTTTAAAAAAATATTACAGTTAATACCTTTTGGATTTTGACTTATCGAATGGGGTCACCTTCTCAACTTCATCATCATCGTCTTCATCAACACTATCATTATCACTATCACCATAATCACCATCACTATTACAATCAACATCAACATTACCACCAACATCACTATTACCACCACTATCACTATCACCATTATCACCACCATCACCATCACCATTACCACCACCACCACCACCATCACATCAACATAAAAATCACCCACCGGTTCAATATCTTATAGTCTTAAAGAAAACGTGGGTAGTGATATTCGATTTGGCACCTCTCTCTTTGTCACCTTTTTGGGTTTTCACAAAGCATCCACAACTCAAAAATCCCAGCTACAATTCCTGGATCATCAAACATATCATCATCTAAGATACTACTGTTTTTTAGGCTTGGTGGTTTTCTAGTTGGTGATTTATGGCTTGGTGATTTTTTGGTGGTGATTTCTGGCTTAGTGCTTTATTGGTTGGAGAATTGGGGGTTGATGATTTCTGGCTCAATTCCGGATGCTCTCCAGTTGGCTCTTTCTCTTTAGAGCTCAATATCAGTTCAGACAGTGTCATCAAAATATCATTTGTCGGTTCTATTTTTCTGATCTCATCCATGACACCCCTGAATCGATTAACTTCTTCAGTCATCTTCTCCAAAACCATCACCAGTTTTTTTGTTAAATCTTCTTCAATGTGAATAAGGTCAGAGTCCTTCTGTAAAAACAAACATGTATATGCAAGTTAAATATTTTAGTTTTTCATTTTTAGGGTTTATTGTTTAGTTTTTTCATCTTAGAATCAAACACATACCATTTTGCCATCGTCTTCTTGCTTTTCCAACCTCTCAACAACCTTTTCCCTTTCAAACCCCCTAGATTTCTTCTCCCTGTTAACTCTCTTCTCCAGTTCACCTGATTCTCAATTTGAACAAATTGGGAATATTCGTGAATTTGCCCTCCGCACCTTGAACTCCATCCGGTCAAGGTAGCATAACTGCATAAAAGATATTAATGTTAGTGAATTTTATTTTCTAATATTTTATATCTCATTATACAGTAGTAATTCACATATACTTACCATCAAGAAAATTACAGGTCCTATTCAAGGCTATGCTTGTTGTCCACTCTTCAGTTAATGAAATCAGGCAGTGGATCATAAAATTACACCAGTTGAGATTCTTGATTTCGTTCATGCCTTGAAGACAGTTTAGGATCTTATAATTTGATTTTCGATCCTGGTGCGACTTGAACATGGTGGTGACAACAAACACGACCAAGTTGCATTTGAAGTCATCACCACAATCAACCCTTGTTTGTAGAGCCTCAACAAGTTTAGATGTAAAAGGTGTTTCATTTGTAGCTCATCGACATCATTGCCATTCTTTTACCAAATCTTTGTAGTTGTCATCGTCTTTTAAAATATGCATTAAACATGAAACTATTTAGGATACATAAGTATAATAGTGTAATGAAGGGGAATTAATATAATTAATGTAAAAAATTTAAGAATACATTTTCCAGCTAAAGCTTCTGTGATGGATCTTTCCCCCATCGGCAAGTCAAACACATAAACTACATCCTCCTCCTCGATTTTCAACTCATCATTGTCCATTCTAATGGAGCATCTGCAGCTATCAAACTTCTGCACTAGAAATGTTATCAACTCAATATGATTTTCTCGAGTCAACAACTGGAACATTCCACTAAATCCAATCTCCCTCACTTCCGCTTTTTGTTCGTCAGTCAGATTCTCAATAAGCTTGAAGAGAGGGTTGGTAGACGTCCTGAACCGAATATACTCTTTGTTGAATTTACCAATAAATATCTTCTTTTGAGGAGGAGGATTTACTAGATCAATCTTAGGTTGTTTTCGCTTAAAAATCTGCTGCAACACAAGCTAAAAAAGAAATAAAATAGCCAAAAATGTTAATATGGGTAAATATGTATGCTGAATATGACAGTAATATGTAATGATATGTAGATGGTGTGTGTGATGATCTGTGGCTGGTGTATGTGATGATATGTGGCTGGTGTGTGATGATATGTGGCTGGTGTGTGATGATATGTGGCTAGCATATGTAATTATATGTGGCTGGTG
>BMAC01000306.1:141535-185300 GCA_014905375.1 Phtheirospermum japonicum | reverse complement strand
GTCGTCATCGTGTAGTCGAGACGAAGATCCTCCTCTAGTCGACGACCTCACTCGGGGTGCCGGTGCACGCGTAAGAGGTAATGAAGTGGTCCCGAGTGGGCTAAGTCCGTTTTCAGCCGGATCGAACCCGAAGTGACGAGCGAGGCCGGTAATGTATGGCGCAAATGAGAGAAGTGGCGACTTGCTTCCCGGAGTACCCTTTGTGACGTTGTAAAGTCCTAGAAAAATTAGCGGGTACAACCGGACTTGACGACCATCGATGAGGCATTGTAGAACATAAAGCTCGGCTTTGGTCGCGTAGGTGGCCTCGTTCTTGCATAAAATAATGTGCCCGAGGATCTTGTAGGCAACGTAAAGGGCGTCGTCTTGAATTTTCGAGCAAGGAAAACGCTTGCAATCGCCCGTATTTCCCCCGGTAATCATCCCCCAAAAAGAGGCTAAATCGAAGCCTTGAACTCCAACCGGGTGGTCCCCTACGGTCGAGAAACTAAAAATGTGGCCAAAAATCTCCTCGTCTACACTAACGTCATTCCCTCCTAGTCGACAAGTGAACGTCTCGTCGTTCCGGATTGCCATAGTGGAGAAAAACTCGAGCATAAGCTCTCGAAATCCGGGAAGGTGCATTTGGGCGAAGTACCCACAACCAAGGCCATCTACATAACGTGAAAGTTCGGTGTGGTGTTCCGACCCATTCGAGACCTCGTCCGCAAGTCCTTGGACGTTTAAAATTCGATGCGTTGCAAACCCCCATTTTCGAATGTTCTTGAACATGTCCCCTTCCTTTTTGTCGAAAATCGGGAACGGTGCACTGTATTTCCCCGAGATATCCTTACGTTTACCCGCTCGAGACATTATCACAAAATACGAAATTGAACGGGGGTGATAAACCTTAAAAAATAAAACTTTTCGTTCTTTGGGGAATTTTGTCGAACACTTGGCGTGCGTGTTCAACCAACAAAATTTTTGCACAATTCTTGCACCAACAACATCACAACACAATCAAACAATGATTTAAATAGTTCCAAGAAGTTTCAAGCGAAGTACCTCAACGAGTTGTAGCCCGAATTTCGCCCGTTTTCCGGAAAGTTGCCCAAATTTGTTTCAACCCTTTTAGCCCGAAATTTGCCTCAAACCTTGTAGCCCGTTTCGGATATGTTGACGTATATGAATTGAGATGATCTCTGGGTTTGGCGGTGTTGTAGTGCTTGAATTCCTGGAAATTTTTGAAAGACAAATTATTGCAAAAGAGAAAGTAAAATATGATTTTAGAAAAAGAAGAAAAGTGAGAAGAGGGGAGGGAGAAGCTGTTTTTAAGGGGGGTTTCTGGGTTTCCCGCGGGTCACACGCATACGGGTCGGGTTGGTGGGTCAAAATCCGTCTTAAAACGCATTCTGGGCTGGTCCGCGGGTCGCGTCGACGTTGCATCAATGCCGCGTCAGTCGACGCGACAGAACATAAATTTCCAGGCATCTGGCGTCGACGCCGCGTCAGTCGACGCGACAGAAGACAAATTCTCGGCATCTAGCGTCGACGCCGCGTCGACTAACGCAAGCATCCTCGGCGTCGACGTGGGCGGAATCCTGGGCATCTTCTTCTTCGCTCGTTCGATCAATTCTCCCCGTCCGAGTTCTTCCATCTGTTCTAAACAACTTAAAACCAAAATAAAACAATAAATAAATAAAAATAAAATACAAAAGGATACATAACGCTCGGGTTGCCTCCCGAGAAGCGCAGTTCTTAACGTCGTTCGCTCGACGCTATTTTGCTCGTTTAATTCCAACCGTACGGTGGATCTCCAGCATCCACCGAATTATGATCGCTGTTCATCTTTCGCCTACCATGATAAGGTCTTAGTCTATGTTTGTGAACTTGAAAGGATGATTTTGCGGCCTCGTCATACAATGTGGCTACATCGTATTCGTCCATCTCGTTAATCAAGAATGGTCCGTTCTATGCAGCTCCAAAGCCGGCTGGGTCATATTTACGCTCATGATTACATGGCACTAATTCTCCCACCTCAAACTGCAAGTTAACTTCCTTCGTGCGAAACTCCTTTGATTTCTTCTTCTTCCTCGTCCAATCGTCAAAATATACCTCGCCCTTCTTCTTTTTGCGTAAAAATTTTTTGTTAGGGTCGAGGGAATCGTGCCTTGGGCGACTTATTGGTGGTTTATTCGGTCGCTACACATCGAAATCGTCTCCAAATTCTTCTACGATATCGCGTATGTCAATACCTAGTAACTCGATCAAGTCTTCTCCACTTAAGTGCATATGATCTTCAAACTCATCGTACCTCTTGCTCGAATCGACTCGTTTATCCCCTCCCTCGGTAGAAAATCTGGCGTCGTCCCCGTAGCTCAGTTTGTTCAAAGTCGCAATTTCTCGTAACTCGTTTACGCATGAAGTAACGGGATCAACGAATGAATCATTCTCTTGCATGATGGGGGAGGGAGTGTTTTAAATATCACTTAAAGAAAACGTCACTGTTTCGCCTAAAACAGTCATGGTCATTCTACCTTTGTGAACATCGATTAGCGTATAGGAAGTAGACATAAACGGGCGTCCCAGTAAAATGGTATGCTCAGTACCTTCAGTCGGTACCTCGCCGACGTCCATAACCACAAAATCAACCGGAATTACGAGCTCTCCAACTTGCACTAAAACATCTTCGACTACTCCCAAGGGTCATCGGGTTGAACGATCGGCCAATTGTAGGCGCATGGTTTTCGGCTTAAGTGGTCCAAGATCAAATGCTTGATAAAGTGAATATGGCAGTAAATTTATCCCTGCTCCAAGATCTAACATTCCTATCACTTTTTGTCCATTGGCTAACGAAATAGTGATGTAGAAACTTCCAAGATAGCATTCCTTGGGTGGCAATGGCTTCTTAAAAATCGCGCTAACCTCCTTTGGTAATGGAACGTATTGATTCGTCGCCAAACGTCTCTCTCTCGAAGCAAGCTCCTTAAAGAATTTTACGTAGGCGGGCATCGTTTTGATTACCTCTAAAAGTGGTAGGTTGATGTTGACATTCTTCAAGAGGTTGTATAGCTCCATGAACCTCTTGTTTTCTTTCGCCGGGCGCAACCGTCTTGGAAAAGGAACAGCATCCTTAATTTGCGTCGTTGATTTCTTCGGCAATGATGCTTCGTCTTTGTCAAGGGTGTTGCTCGGAATCGTCCCTTGAATGGAACCAGGCACATATCTATTGGTGGATTTATGTATCTTGTCCACTGGTTTAGGAACAAGTTCCTCATCTTGGTCCTCTATGCCATTGTCGATCTTCTTCCCACTGCGAAGGACGTGAACCGCCGACGCTTGCTCCGGTTGGCTTGGTAGCTTGTCTTTCTCCTTATTTGACCTAGCAATATCAGTTGCTATTTGTCCCATAGTTCTTTCCATCCTATCCATGTTTTTAGCTAGATCATGCACAATACCGGAAAGATGGTCAATTCCGCTCACCTTCTTCGAGAGTTCATCAATCTTTGCGTTCAACTTCGTAAGCCCCTCTCTATTGCTAATCGTCTCGGCCACTTGATTTTGCTGCAAAACCAACAGCTGATCATTTGGTTGAGTCGCATTAGATGCCTTCCCTTGCGTATGAAAATTATTTTGTTGTGGTTGCACTGGTGATGCCTGAGCATACTGTGGTGGCGGATATTGTGGATCAGGTGGCATATGATTTGGATTTCCAGGGCCCCACTTGAAAAGAGGATTATCACGTTGCGGTGTGTACTTCTTTTGATTCGAATAARTTTGGATCGCGTTAACATCCTCGTGTTGCTCAATMTTGTTTGGACACACATCCGCTGAATGCTGGMGGGATCCACACTGGTTACATGTTACGGCCATCCTTTGCGCATTGGCCTTGCTAGCTCGCTCGGCTTTCCACGCAGCTAATTTCTCYTCAAATATCTCCTCACATTTCGCCTTCACTAACTTGCCGTCATCTAAATRAGGATCAGGGATGGAAACTTCGTTAACCCTCATTTTACGAGGCCGAGAGTTGGTTTGTCTAGATTTTTCGCTTTGCTTCTCCAACACCCGCCTTGCCCCGGTGGCTGTCAAATCTCCAAAATCTCCTCCCGCTGCTATCTCTACTTCTCGTTTCCCATGGTCCAATAAACCATCGAAGAAGAACTGGTTAGTCATCTCCGGAGAATAGTTGTGGTGGGGGCAAGCTRGRAAWAGCGTCTTMTAACGCTCCCACGTTTCATGAAATAGCTCMCCATCRAACTGTTCAAAGGTAGKAYTTTGRCTCCGAAGATGKCCCGTAGTTTGGGCCGAATAGTATTGATTTAAGAATTTCTCGCTGATCATGTCCCAATCAGTCAATGAGCCAGGCTCTAGTGATAGTAGCCATGACTTCGCCTTGTCCTTCAAGATGTACGGGAAACAAATCATTTGTACTTCCTCTTGGTGAAGGCCATGAACTACAAATCGCCCCACTTCATCAACAAAGTAATTTAAAAATGCCAAGGGGTCCTCATGGATGTTTCTGTGAAAAGTTGGGAGTAAGTTAAGTTGATGTGGTTTGATTTCGACTGCCCTTGCGGTAAGTCCAAGAACAATGGTGGACCTAAAGGGCACAACCTTTGGACGTGCTAAATCGCGCTGTCTTGGTGCTCGATCTCCCCTTGGTTCCCTTACTCGGTCATCAGCTCGTTCGTACTGGTCATCATGCGCGTGATGGTGCTCGCGCTCGTATACCCTTCRGAAATTGTTCTGCTCGTAACCATGATTTTGATTCTCCAACCACTCGTTCACGTGCCTTTGATTGTTAACATAGGCGTTTCGCTGCAAAACATCCTCATTCCTAAATGCCACGTTCTCGATGTTGTGTTGACGCATGACATTGTTGTTCATCTCTTCGTTTTGCCTCAAATTCTCCATGTTGAGCGGGTGATTAACTATGTTGTGCTGCTGGTTAACTCCTTCATTTCTCTCTTCGTCTTGTCTAGTAGAGTGTGACTTGTTTGGTTCACTACCATACCCAGCTCGAATGGGGCGTGGTGGTGATCTCGGTGGTGAATTGCCATTTCGAACCGAATGTGCTCCTAACATAATGTCGGGAACTTGATCGCAAGCAAAATCAATTGCTGTCGAGGAATTGTCCTCGGGAATAAGAGCGGGTCTTGGTCTTGGCGGATCTGAACGGTGAATGTTGTCAATGTATGGTACAAGGTCGCGTTGAAGTGATCGCCTTCCTTGCATAAACTCAACAACACGTCAACGTACCAAATGGCAAAAACCAAGTGCGAAATATAAATAAAAACGAAAGTAAAAAGAAATTAAAGAATCAAAAAGAAAACAAAATGAAAAACATCTTAAATTCCTACTCGTTGTCTCCCCGGCAACGGCGCCAAATTCTTGAACCAAACTTTTGTGCACCCCGTTTTAATAATTAATTTAAAAGCACGTTAGTTTGCTCGCAAGTGTACGAGGTAACTGTAGGGTGATGAGTTTGACTCGAGTCGTATCTCTCGAGGAAACAACTGTTCGGTCTTTCGGYTGTTTTTCTCAATTACGAATAACATACATATACATTTGGGGTTTTGAATAGATTGAATTGATCATTACGAACTAAGCAGTAATTTAAACTAAAGCTAATTGAACTAATTATTCTAAATTATCAACTAAGAGCAATATTTAAATTATCGAATAACGCTACGAAGATTTAAAGCTAATTTTCGTATCTAAAAGAATGAGTATAAGAAACTATCGCTAAGCAATTGAATCATACGAATCTAAGAACGGATAATTAAACATAAATCGACTTGCATAAATAAACTAAATTAACCCAATACCCAATATTCAAGTATGAAACAATTAAACTAATTAAAACTAGAATTAACTAAGACATTATCTAAACAATTAACTACGAAATTATCTAAGAGTTCAGAATACTTATTGAAACTAAGGAAAGCAATGAAAAGCTCCAGCTATTCCGGAGTTTGAACGTTGATCTTGGCTGAAGATTGAGTTCCGAACGCGAAATTGAAGTCTCGGACTTGTCTCTCTTCGATCCTTGATCTTCGTCTCCAAATCTTGTTATAAGATGTGGAATTATTGTTGTTGTACGCTAAAATACCCTAGGATGTCGTCTCTCTGGTGTCTCTCCTCTCAAAATCCGAAATAATGAGGGTTAAAATAGATATTGCAAGTCTTGGTGCACAAAAAACCCTAAAATCCGAATTCTGGGCCGTCGCGTCGACGGTGCGTCGACTGACGCGTGCTGGCACTCGGCAGGACTCTGCAGACTTGGTCGGCAGGTGTGCGCGTCGGCTGGGCAGGTGCGTCGACAGAGTGCGTCGACATCGACGCTTCAGCAAGTAGCGTCGACGTTGCGTCGACATCGACGCCTCAGCAAGTAGCATCGACAGTGCGTCGACGCTGCGTCAACTGACGCAGGCCATGGCTCGCATCGACAGTCACGTCAGTCAACGCGACTGAGCTTCTGTCTCTGTTTCTCGGTCTTTTGCTACTCGTTTCACCGAAAAGCTTGTTCTTCTACTCTTGAACATCGAACTTCATCTTTTACGCGCTAAACTCTTCCGGTTACTTAGATGTAAGGTGAAAAACAACGAAATATCACCTATTTGCATCAATTATGAATAAAATACGGTAAAATAAGTCAAAACTATAAAAATGCAGAATTATGCTTAAATCGTCCGACTTATACCAAAAATAAATAGAAATTCGTACCAAAATACTAATAAAAATAAGGACAAATCTACTCTAATCATGCCAGTATCGCTCTCTCTTCCAAAAATGCAGGGACCGAAAAATTGTCTAACAGTGAAGGATAAGTGCTCTGAACAATTGCTGCCACGTGGTCACCTTCGGAAGAATGGATAAGTAAATCTTCAGGAATATCAATTAAAGTTTCCCCATCAACTTCTACGCCGATCTCTCCATCTCCAATTTTGAGTATCCATTCAGAGAATTCTTTAATCTCCTGAGAAGTGATGCTCGTCATTGATTTCCCGACACTCAATCTCATATTCCTTGTCAACCGTAGGATTTTTCAATGATCCCATAGCCTCGAAGAACTTATACTCGAGTAAACGACATCCTCCCTACTTTCTTTTGGTATAACCGGAAGAATTTTACAAAAGTCTCCTCCTAGAACAATAACTTTCCCCGCAAATGGTAGGGACTTTCGCGGCTCGCTCGTGATATGCCTGAAGCTTCTATCCAGTGCTTCCAAACATAATCTATTCATCATTGGCGCTTCGTCCCAAATTATCAGTCTTGTCCTGTGTATGAGAGCCGCTAAGTCTGTATCCGGTGTAAATCCGCACATGGATTGTTCTGATATATTTATTGGTATTCCAAACCTAGAATGAGCAGTTTGTCCCGACGGCAGTAGAAGTGCCGCAACTCCACTCGAGGCAACATTAAGAACTATCTCTCCCTTACATCGTAATGCAYCAGATAGAGTTCTCCATACGAATGTCTTTCCCGTTCCTCCAAATCCATAAACAAAAAAGACGCCACCTTTTTCACTGGTCGCCGCACTTAAAATTTCTTCATAAATAGCTCGTTGCTCACCCGTCAATGACGAACACAAATCATGGTGCTCTGTCACCAAGAGTCTTCTGTCATAATTAAGCTCCTGCTGAATAAGTTTGTTGTTTCCTTCCATAATCAAAGCATCATTCGGAAGAGGCATATCATTGAAGTTTTTAAGTGACTTTCCATTCTTTTGCAGCAATTTCTCCACCTCAACCAAAGTGTGATTTTTCAACTGGTCATCACTAAGTTTCACGTCTGCACAAATAATGCAAACATGTCATCTAATATACCCAACAAATCACTCAAAGATTTTCTTATGTTCGAGTAACTCTAAATATTAAAATATAATTTTAATTAATAATTATAATTATTAATAAATTGAACAGGGCACGGGTTGAAAACACATCATTTCACTTTTTTATTTTAAATTTAAAACTTTATAATTTTCATAAATATTTTTTATATTTATTTTTTTATATCCCGTATAATACACGTGATATTATAATCACATAATGTATTTTTGAAAAATCATTTGAACATGGTACGGAATAGTAATCATCTGCCATGTACAGGCAAGGAATGAATTGAAGATATATTTTTTGTTGACTAAATCCACGGGTATTAGATTGCCACGTGGAAAATTCTTGCCTAAGTTTGTTGTATTGATGTTCCTATCTTATATTAAAATTATTATTTTTGTGCCGATCTTATTATAATGAATGTACTTGTCATCTGATTAACTTAAACTTGTTTTAGTGGACTAAATTTGAGTGGTTCGGTTGGCATGTTGTGTTGCCAGGATTTTTGACCTTTCTCGCATGTCTCACTAATTTTACTGATGCAACATACCGAGTGCTTACATGGAAAGGTGTTTTATACTTTAGGCATTTTATATGTGGTGTTAAATAAAAAAATACATCAATTTGTCATACAAATTCCAGTCAATTATGTAGGGTGGCTATTCGGTCATGTTGAGACGACGAAAGGTGTCAAATTTCTCGCCTAACCCTACTCAGTTAATTATTCGTGTCAGATTTTTCATTTTTTAACCATAACGTGAGAGGTTTAATATTCGAGTTGATTTAAGAATTCAAATGACTTAAAGTAAATGCTTAGAGTTTAATGAGTTAATCCTGTCATTAGTATTTTTCCCTGCAAATGACCTAGCGCTCCTAATATGTAGATATAATTTAATACACAAATTTGAATTAAATTATTAAGGCTTATTAAAATTATTTTAAATAATGATACTTATATTTTATTTTTTTAAGGTGAGACCGCATAAAAGTATTATATATGCAATGTATGTTTAATATCTCCATGATTTRTGGAAAATCTTTTGAAATGGATTTAGGGTTGAATTTATGTTTGGAATATTACCGTAGATGCCGAGCAGTTTGCGTTGTCTTGGKAAGATATCCTCCGCAAGTGTTTGCCAAGTCTTCTCCCAGACATATTCTGGTCGCGAAACACTTCTTGATAGTAGCAGTGCAGCAAATAGCTTCCTTAGGAACTGCGGTGAACCCCCAAAACTTGCTTCAATTATTCCATCAATATATTCTTTGTCATCATCCAAAAGGCCCAGTTTATAACACGCATCCTTGAATGATGGGAAGACTACATTATCGATGGTCCTGATATCTTCATGTGAGGTTGCTCCTCGGCTGTGATGAAGCATAATTGATAAATAGTATGATTCTCCACTTCCAGGCGGAACATAATCTAACCTGCCCACAGCAATTCCTTTCTGCTTGAACTCCCAGACGCGTTCTTCTCTCTTCCATACAAACATTGTCGGGAACTCTGCATAAGTCAAGCTTCTCGCTTCTTCGTATTTTTTGTTACATTCCATCCAGGCCAGAAACATAGATTGTTTACTCCTTTGCTTGTTGACCACGTCATCAAGTGGGTCATCTTCATTGTAGGTTAAATACTGTTCACCCGGTAGATGAAAACTTAACCTCTGGACTTTCAGATTTCTGTAGTTAATGTCGAACGCAAAGACTCGCCACACCGCTTCGCACAGAGATATATATATCTACAGTTGTAGAAATTCTTTATTTCATCCACTTGTTGTTCGTCCACATCAGCGTCAGTTCTCTCGCTTATAGACACGGTTACACAATCATTGCCCTTATTTATATACTTGAAAAGGTATTTAATTGATCTGAACTGGTTGCACCATTCGACATTAATGTGAGCTTGATATCTCATCAGCAGTCGTGGATTATAAGGCACAACAAATCCATTGTCCATAATAGTTCCATTCTTATCAACTGTATTTCCATCATCTCTTCTCTTATATAATGGATACCCATCCTCATCGACTGTAGTTCTTTCTGCATATCTCTTCGGAAAGCGCTTAATACACTTGCCATTTTTCAAGCACGCTTTGTCAAGGTTATATGAACTGCAAGGCCCATGGAGCATGTGCTGAGTTACCAATTCGTATAACATGGGATTAGTTTCTTTGTTCGGTATCTTCGCTGAAATAATCTCATCAACATCATCAGGGGTGGGTATCTTGGATTCACGTTGAAGAAATAGAAGAATATGAGCGTGGGGTAGCCCGCGCTTTTGAAACTCCACCGTGTAGATGACTGCACCAACAACAACCCAAGAAATTGGTAACCAATTTATCGTAATATCACACATGGCTTAGTATAAAATTTACTACTTGTAATTCTTGGAATTTAATATTGAATTCTAAATATCTACAACGTATTATTTTTTCACGGTTTTATAAAGTTATAAAACTATAAGGAGTAATATTTACCTGCTCGAGTCTTGCCAAATATTTCATTCTCTTTCATATCCTTAATTATTTGATCGAGTTTAATCTTGAAAATTCGACAAACAATATCTGGCCTATCCTCTGGCTTCAGTCCTCGGCTATCCAGAAATCTCTTGATCTCTGGCCACTTTGGATTGCAAGTGGTTGTAATAAATAAATTTGGATAATCATACCATTTGCATATAGCCATAGCATCTTGGTAATTCTGCAGCATATATCTAGCTCCTCCCGTGAATGATGTTGGTATAAATATTCTCTGGCCGGTAGAAGATGGTTCTATCTCACCTCGAGAGACAGCATCAGCAATTTTTTGATATTGGGCTGATTTTAGAAGTACCTGGTTGTTCTTAATGTATGAAATTTTTTCGAATTCAACCATCGTGTAACCATCGACCAAGATCTGTTGAAATAGTATCAAAGTTTATACATGAGGAGTCTATTGATCACTTAATTTAAAAGATTGTATTGATACCTATTGGAAAAAGGGATCTTCTTCATGTGAACATTTTTGAATGTATAGGGCGACCACCTCTCCAACTCCAAATAGTAATTGCTGCACCAAAAATTTCAAAACAAAAACTTCGAGTTTGCTGTCGCTAAACCACCCCGAAGCTTCATCAAGAATTAATTAATTAATATATTTTAAAATATATATTACAAATCTCCATTCCAAACGCTCTACGCGCACGTTAGCATCCCCACCACCTGTGTCTACCACAATTTCCCCGGCGCCGGGCAGTCACACGGCGTCGTCCCGAAAACCCCAATTGCCCTTTGTATTTCCATTTCTGACTATTCAGTCTACACTCGCATAGAATTCTATAAACTAGGGGTTTGGGGATTCGGGATTTGGGATTTGTTGATTAGGATGAGCAGGAATTGACGATGGTGAGGCTTATGGGATTGACGCGCGCCTTCGGGGACTGGGTTGAGTCGCCTCGCGAGGTGACTCGGACGATTCCGACGAGTGAAAGCATCGGAGAAAGCGGTTGGCTGATCAGATTCTTTGACTCTTCCTTTTTCTGCGAATGGATCGCCGTCAGCTACCTCTACAAGCACGATCACCCGGGTGTTCGAGACTACTTGTGCAATCGTATGTATACTCTCCCTCTCTCTGGCATCGAAAGCTACTTGTTTCAGATTTGCTACATGTTGATTCACAAGCCCAGCCCCTCGCTGGACAAGTTTGTAATTGATATTTGTTCCAAATCGCTGAAAATTGCA
Organism: Phtheirospermum japonicum; assembly: GCA_014905375.1. Taxonomy (NCBI): domain Eukaryota; kingdom Viridiplantae; phylum Streptophyta; class Magnoliopsida; order Lamiales; family Orobanchaceae; genus Phtheirospermum; species Phtheirospermum japonicum. Next base: position 173,764 of record BMAC01000306.1, on the reverse strand, counting down.
CTGAAAGTCCACTGGTTTTTAATGGCGGAGTTGGAGGATGTAGATGATAACGAGGGGATTAGTAGGATTCAGGAGAAGTGTCAGTTCGCCGCCACTTTAATGGGTGAATGGCCGCCTTTAATTAAACCTCAGCCGCAGAATAGTGGTTTTATGTCAATGTCATTTGGTAATGACAATGGGAGTAGCAGTAGTCCGATAGGTAAGAATCAGGTATTGAACCGTCTGTTGTCATCAAAACAGAAGTTATTGTCGTTGACTTCATCACCTCCAAATGCTACATTTGTGCCCAGGTCATTTTCCTTTTCACCCTCACCAGGTAACTCGATGTTGAATGATGATGGTGGTAAAGTTGTGGGTTCTCCAGAGGAGAATAATAAAATTTTTAAGAAGTTTATCCCAGGGCCCAAGGTACGAGATGCTTTGCTCTTCAGGAAATCTGTGGATAAGGAAGAGTATGAGCCTGAGAAGGATGGTGGTTTTCTTAAGCGATTGTTAAGGGATAGTAGGGATGATGATGCGAGAAAGTCTATGGGTAAGGATAAAGAGAATGACGAGGAGCCTGATAAGGAAGCTGGGTTCTTCAAGAGGTTATTGAGGGATAGTCGGGATGAGGATATGAGGAAGTCAGTGGATAGACATAAAGATGAGGAGGACCATGAGAAAGATGGTGGGTTTTTCAAGAGGTTGTTGAGCAGCAGCAGAGATGAAGATCTGAGGAAGTCAATGGATAAGCATGACGAGGAGTTGGAGAAAGATGGTTTTTTCCGAAGGTTTTTGAGTGGTAAAGAGGATGATGATGAGGGGATTAGCTCGAGTACGGATGGTTTTCTCAAGCGGTTGTTTCGAGATGGTAAAAATGATTCAGATGAAAAGCCTTTGTCTAAATCTGTTGAAGATGATGAAAAGGAAGGATTTTTCAAGAAACTCTTTAAGGATAAAAATGAGGATAAGAATGATGTTAATGACAGAAATTATGATGTAGAAAGAGTGAGAAAGAATTCTGAAGACGATGAAGGGTTCTTCAAGAAACTTTTCAAGGAAAAGTTTGATGACAAGAAAGATGTCACTGACCGGAATGATGAGAATAGGAAGGGGCATGTATATAATGAAGATGAGGAGCCATCAGATTCTTTGTTGCGTAGATTGTTTCGTGTCCATCCAGAAGATTCCAAAACTTCATCGGTGAATGATAGTAGCTATAGTAGCAATCTGCTTGAAAGCAGTCCTGGAACAGAGAATTTCTTCCGGAAGCTGTTCAAGGATCGAGACCGTTCAATAGAGGATTCTGAACTCTATGGTTCCAAAAAGAGCAAAGTGGTCTGTTCCTTTTATATTTTCCTGTTATTTTATTTGATTCTTTTCTTCAATTTTATAATTAAGAACTATTTGTGCTAGTTTTATGTGGTTTGAGATATTGTGTTCCCAATATCTTCTCAACTGGAGTTGCTGAGTTTGTTTAGAGAACTTAGTAATTTTGGGCACGAACGTATGCAATGATGTTGTGTCTAAGGTAAACTAACTGATGCCCTCCACCTTACCCAAAATATCTGGTGCTCTTGAGCATCTGTTGGGATACATTATTCCTAAGTGGTAACATTTTTTTACCTGATATTAAAGCTATATGGTATCTACCTGAAACCGCCTTACTGTTTTGATTGAAGATATAAATAAGTCTGATAAATAGAACCTCGTAGGTCTAAAGTGAAGTTTTTGGGGATAATAAGTTGCTAATGATAAAATGATTTTAGGAATCCTAAATCCCGTTCATCATTCTATGGAGGAAATATAGTTCGCCATTAGTATTCCATGGTTTTCTTGATATTTACTTGTATTCAAATTATTTGGAGCCCTCAAATATGCTGAGAGACAGTTATTGTTTCTGCCTCAAGTCTATAGTGTTGTTGATGTCAAGGTAGTTGGGTAAGTCTCCGAAATGATAATTTCGAGCACTCATTGATTAGTTTGAGTCAACGTACTGCATTGTGCCTTCGGTCTTTGGAGAGAATTTGCATGTAATGTTAATCTTTACCTAGACTTAAAAGGAAATTTCTAGGAATGCTTAGTTAATTTATTGTGCTAGATTGAATGTACAAGTAGCTGGAATGGGAATGCAGACCTTTTTAATAGAAAATGAAATGAGATATTAACTTAATTATTATTTTTATACATAAATAGACATAATGAGTTGTGATATTTTTTCCTTTACTATTTAATAATAGTGGTTGTTTCCAGTTTATGAGCTTTCTGTTTTCTATTTAAATTTGTACATTTAGTTTGTGCCTTCATTTTGTTACTGTTTTTATTTGTTCATTTATTTATTATTATTTTTTCTTTGGGCATTCATGTACACAATATTCACAAACATTGTGATGAAAATCTCATGTACGGTTCTGCAATAGCGACGGTAGCAGTGATGTTATCGTCGACTATGATTATCTAACAGTTTAAGTACAGTTGATATAGTTGAAGCGCAGTCAAAATATGGTTTTTGGGGGTGGAATTTATGGCGTCAACCTATAGGGTTTATCGTTTTTCTAATTTCTTCTCTAGCCGAGTGTGAGAGATTGCCTTTTGATTTACCAGAAGCAGACTTTCTAATGTTATTGGAAATAAAAGCAACCTCAAAGCACTTTCATCTTGGTTTTGACCAAGATCAATAGTATAAGGTATTGAACTGTACTTTTGCTCTTCGAAGCTGTAATGTGCATTGCATGTGAATGATCACATGAGGAGAGCAATCTCATACTGCTGTGTGTGTTTGTTTGGATACTTTTAAGAGGCCGGATGGGTCTTATGGACGATATGTGCAGGAGTAGTAAAGTTTTTAAATTAAACCTTCAGAAGACTGTTTCATCATGACTTTGGAATGGTGAAATTAGTTTGATCTAAACATTAGGAGATGTTGGTTGCTGGAAGTGAAGAGTCTGTGTCATGGATGTTTTTGGTGTTACTGTCGTGGGTAGATAACTGTTTTGGGTAGGCTTTCTATGTTTATATTTCAGGTTTGGATTTTTCTTAAGGCTTTGCACAGTAACCTAAAAACATGCAAGACTTCTTGAAGATCAATATGGTAGTATCTGGATTCTGGATTTGTTGTAGAAATGTCCTTCAAAAGATTAGTTTTTTCAAGAAGGTTGCTTAGTTTCTTATTTGTTGAGTCTGAAATTAAAGCCGTTTTGTGAAGGACTGAGAAAATTATTTCATAGCCAAACCACTTCTTCGCACCACTATCGGAATAGATTCCTATACAAAGTTAGTTTTGAATGTTTCCATAAATACTTCCCTGGCATAGCCGTGTGGGAAAGCTCCATTTCTGTGTTTTGCACCCTCCCTTTGTGGTTTGGAAAGTCCATTGATGCTTCTTCACATTTTTTCCCTTCTGAATTTTGTTAGAGAGAGAGAGAGATAGAGAGAGGGAGAGAGAGAGATTTGGAAGGTGATAGAGTCAAGGGTAAAGTGAATCGGAAGAAAAATGATACTCAATATTATTAATTCAGGAAATAAATAAGATGGATATTGAAAATGTTCTCCTTGGGACGAATATCGCCTTTTCCCTTTTCTGATATAAACTCTAAACCCTATGTTATAACATTGCTTCTGCATTTTCCCTTAATTACACCGAGATCATTAAAGTAAAATAACGTTGCTTCTGCCTTTTCCATTTTCTGAAATAAACTTACGCAATTTGATTCATAACACCTTGTGCAATTCGACGCCTTACAGAAGGTGGCAGTGGAGATGAAGTAGGCTGGTAGACCTGGAGCATTTTATTTTCATTCGAAGCCAATTTCCCCGTTTAGATAAGTTGTGTAAAATGTCATTCATGGTTACTCGGGAGCAAACATAAAAATGTGAATTCGTTGTATATGCTAGTTTTTTGCACTGTTGTGCTATATGCAATATTCTGCTAGCATATATGGTCTATGTTTAAATGGAATGGTGGTTCTGGCTGAATTTCCCACTTGTGATGTGGTGCAAACAAGGAATCCGCGTATCTCTCTTTCTCCTGGTTGGTGTGCTCTGTGCAGTTGTAGTTCCGAGTCTCAGGATCGTATCTTTTTTCATTGTTCATTTGCACAGACTCTTTGGTTTTCTGTCCTAGCTGAGCTTGGCCTTGTCTGGGTTTATCCAGGTTCTTGTTCAGGGTTTTTTGCTGCTGATTTAGGTTGGTCTTTAGGATTTAAAGGCAAGATCTTATGCAGAATGGTTGTCCCTTTTGTATGTTGGTCGATTTGGTTGAAAAGGAATAGGGGGATTTTTGATGATTATGAAGAGCGTGTTCTTGATGTTTGGTCTAGAATCAAGTATTGGGTGGCATTGTGGGTACACAGTCATAAGGATTTTGACACTTGTTCGCTTTTGATTTGTTTAGAGACTTGAGTATAGCACCCTGATGGTTGTACTTTAATCCTTCTTGGTGTGGATGACTCTTCCAATTGTGCAACTTTCTCCTATTAATCTTATAAGAAAATTTTAATAGTGATGCAGCACTCTTCTGATTTCATTTATGCAGATTGAGATGTATGTTGTTGCGCACACACATATGTTTATATATTGTATATATCATTAAGAAATGCTTGATATATGATGTCTTTTTTTAGTTTTTGACACCAATTTCGTTTTTCAGAATTGTCCTGGCTCATTGAAGCAGGGAACTGAAAAGGCAAATGCTAAACCTCCACTTCCAAATAGTGCAGCGCAGCTTAGAAAAGGGACATATCATGAATCACTTGACTTTGTTCAAACTTTATGCGAAACATCCTATGGTCTTGTTGATGTATTTCCTGTTGAAGATCGAAAAACTGCTTTGTGTGAGGTTGTCACAAATCCTCCCATACTTATTCCTCAACCCTGCATTCTTCTATGCTTTACTGAAGTTTTTCATTTATGCTTTTCCAGTCACTTTCAGAAATCAACGCGCATATAGATGATGCTCAAAGTAGTGGAGGTAAATAGTAATGATTTTTTTTAAAAAAAAAATTCAGTAGTTGACTCTGCTTTGTATATGGTTGATTTACGTGTTTGTGGATTGGTATTGCGTTATTGTTATTTACTGTGATCATACCACTAACTGTTTTCCATTCTTTGGGGAACTGCTGAAGTTGTGGTTTCTTTTCTTTCTAATTACAAGAAAGCCTAATTATCATTCAGAATTACAATTATCCCATTGAAAGATATTTTAAGTCTTGTGTAATTAGACTAAACCTTAATTTTTGTTACTATTCCAAAGTTTAGTATACAGAAATGCTCCTCGTGTTTCATGTCGAATACCTTTTCTTGGTGAGTTTTGGGAGTGCTAACATTTCCACGCTTAATGCGGATGTTTCATGGATGTTTCATCCCACTGTATAGATCTGTACTATTTGATGTGGCATCCGACAAGGATTTCTATTTATTGTTCTGATTCCCGAGGAGAAGAGCCTGTGGATTTGATGATCTTATCTTTGGTTCTTTATCTCGAAGGAGTATGGTTTTGCAAAAGTAGATATGGGGAAAACAGAGATTTTTTATGACAAGTTTACGTTGAGACATGGCCATGGATTCAGTGAAAGAACCGCATCATGACTCCTTATTAGTTGCTATCAGTGTAGAAGTTTTTTTTTGATGCTTCCTGCGCAGTTTGTAGCATTGAACATTATGTAATAGCTTGTTATACTGGATTTTTTTGATTGTTTCCATATTGCTGTTCTCGTTCCCGTTTTAATGTTTATATCTACTAATTGAGTTGGCGAGAAGATACCAGTTAATTTTTTCTTGATGCACAGGAATATGTTTTCCGATGGGGAAAGGTATGCATCGTGTGGTTCACATTCCTCAAGATGAAGCTGTTCTTATGAACTCGAGAGAAAAGGCTCCTTATCTTATCTGCATTGAAGTTTTGAAGAGTGAAGCCCCAAGGTAGCTACACGTGCTTAACTTTATGCTTTAACTTGTGTGATGACTCTCATTTTTTTGAACAAGGCACTGATGGATGTGTTTCTTTAAATGATTTGAGAAATAGCAATCCAACGGATGCTTCCAATTCACAAAAGCTTTCTAGAGGAGGAATCCCATTGGCAAATGGGGATGCACTTTTACCAAAGCCTCCACCTTGGGCTTATCCTTTATGGACAGGACAGGATGTGTACCATAGTGGTTATGATAGGATGTCAAGGTCCACCTCTGAAGCGATAGACCAGGCAATGGCTCAGTTGTGGGACGCCAAAGTGAAATTCGTTCATGTTAATTTTTCTGTGGAGAAGCGATTAGAACCCATTGCTAATTATGGCCAGACCAGAGAGGCTGTCAGTGCATGTCATCTGGAAGATAGCTGTGATTTGGAATGGGTGAGGGTTGTATTGTCAGCCGAACCTGGTAGTAGCATGGATGACATAGTGGATCAAGATCCACCTCGACGGAAAGAGCATCGCCGTGTTCCCAGTACCGTGGCAATTGAGGAAGTTAAGGTAATCATGTGCGTCTCTCTTTAGAACTTAATTTAAATTAGGCACATTGGTTCATGATCACCACTTTTATTTGGCATCAAGTATATTCATTTAAGTTATGACTGTAGGCTGCTGCTTTGAAAGGAGAAGCACCTCCAGGCCTTCCTCTGAAAGGAGCTGGTCAGGATTCATCAGATGCACAACCAAAGGTGACTACTTGGTCAAACTCTAAATTTTGTTGTTCTCTTTTCTTAAAATAGGTTGTTTAGATACTGGTCTAATTTTAAACAGGTTGCAAATGGTGGTGGTGTTCCCAAAGTAGGCGATGCATTAGCTGGTGAACTTTGGGAGGTAAAGAAGGAGAGAATCCGTAAAGCCTCGGTGTATGGAAAATTACCCGGTTGGGACTTGCGCTCAGTAAGTTGTTATTCTGCTATCCCTTTTCCCCCCCACTCCCTCTCTCTAAATTAACAATGGGAAAATTGCAAAGAATCAGTTTATCGGCCATTTGCTGGATTTTCTGTCTGGTTGAATGCTGTGTGGCAATTTAGTTGTCTCCTTTACCTTTAGCCTCGTTTAAGGGTTATATGCTTTCATGGAAAGTTTTCTTGATGGTTGTTGTCATTGTAATCATATTGGGTTCCCTTCTTCTTGGACATCTTTAATCCAGGAAAATTATTGGCAACAAATTTATGATATATAGTCTATGAGAGTAACACAAGAAAGGCAAAGTGGTGATAACTTTGTAAGGAAAGAGGATTTTGGAACATACGGCTGGACATTCGCTTGCTTTTCTTCATAGATATGTCAGGGGAAAGTGGAATATTCAAGAAATGATTACCAAGCTTAGTCTTCTTTTGAGAGACCTTAATGTATACTCATATCCTTCGTGAAAGTGCAGCAGATTGGTTTGCTAATCAAGCGGTCCTAGATAAGTTGAACAGCATAATGGAGTCAAATTGTGTGCCTAGTGCTCTTGGGATTCTTAGATTAGATAGACTATTTTCCTAATTTTTGGTTCAAATAATAACTGGCCTTGAGGAGTTCTTGGGCTTTGTTTTGTTAGTGACGGTGGGTGGTTTGGGGTGGGTGATTGGAAGAAGTTTTTGGAATATGTGTGTATTAGTTGAGTATGTTTGTTAGGTGATTGAGAAATGTTTTTGGGGGAAGAGGCTTCCCCAAAATGCCAACTAAACAAAAGCTCTTGAAGTGTTTTTTTGTTCGATTCCTAAACAATTTTTGTCCTCACAAATGCTCTTCTTCTTTTTTGTTAGTAATATACCTGTAGGGGTTTGGTCGAACCCCCCGACATGATCTTGGCGGTGTTTTTTAAAAAAACAAATCCTGGTGTTGGTATATTGTTTTGGAGAACATATGACCAAATGGGGCGGAATGTCGTAGTGATAATATAGTTTGCGAACCTTTTGAACTGTTTTGATCAGATCATGGGTCTTAGATTTTAATGTTTTCGGATAACCGGTTATCGTGCGTTGTCCGAAGTCTTGTTTCGATATCACAATGTATTCTCAATAAGGAAATGGGTTCACTACCCTCAGTAATTTGAATGTCTACATCTACCTCCTTATGTACTTTTAGTCTATATGACATGGAACAGATAAAATGTGACGAGGAATTGGTACTGCTAAAATGTTAGGATGGAATACAGTTGTATACAATCTTGCTATACCTTGTTGGCCTCTAGTGATTGAAATATTGGTGCTGTGATTTATTGATTTCTTGGTAGTACTTCACTTTATGTGGCAGTTGGTTGAAAATTGGTTTCTCTTTCTTTTCCAATTCTTCCTTGCAGAGTCTAGCATTATGCATGCACGCCATCTTTTTCACCTGCACCAGCTAACACACTCTTGGTTTCTTGTAGGCAATTGTGAAGAGTGGGGATGACTGTCGGCAGGAGCACCTAGCTGTACAACTTATTTCTCATTTTTACGGTAGGTTCCCACATGCGAATATCAGTCAAGTCACTTGGTCTATTTATGTTTCTTGTTTTTTGCATGTGTTTGATCTTCTGTATTTTCTTCATTTTTCCAAAGTGAGTCCACTTTATAAGTGAGGATTGATGACGATGGAAGAATATGATAAGAAACTGGAAATGCTTATCCGTTCTCTGAAATATCACTGATGAGCTCAGAAGAATCAAAATGATATTTGTCATGTGAAGTTGCGATCGGAAGTCCTTTCATGTTAAAATTTTTTCTTCCGCTAGAGAATAGTGGTGAAAATTAAAGAAGATTAATGAATTTGAGAGTGTGATTGGATAAGAGATGAAAATGTAATGATGAAAGTTGATATGATATAGAAATAGTAAAATGACGATTGGATTTGATTGGTAGTTAAAAACATGAGTGGGTGACTAGTATTGTGGGAAAATGTGTAATAATGACTTTTTTTTTTTTGAAAAGTGGCCAGGTGATTGGTGTAAGTGAGTAAATAGTGTATTTTGTGAAAAAGTTTCTAAACACATTTTGGGGTAAAAACATTTCTCTAGAGGAATGAAATGAAAAAACCTATAGCCAATTGCTACTTGATTGTTTGAATTTTGTTTCTGAGAAGTTGTAAAAAATGTTTGCATTTAGAGGGTCTTGAACTCCCTGAAGGCACTTCATATAACTTTACTAGAGTAGCTCATAATACTTGAGAAATTATGAACATTATCTAATTGTGTGTAACTTCCACCCATTGTGTGCAGACTTGTTGCTCTCTTGTCCCTAATTGATAGCTCTTATTTTCCTTTTTGGGTTTTGACAAATATTGGCCTGGTTCTAAAATGGAAATTTTCTCGTTTTGAAGTAATGACATGGCCGCTAATTTCCACGTCTACCTTTTAGGGAAGATATCAATGAATGGAGACTTTCATGCATACCACAAACTTTCACCATTTATATTTTCACCTACTCTCTGCCAATTCAGAATGGGACGTTGGGGGAGTACTAGATATGTGCTGCTGATTTACAAAATATGGCAGGGGTGTGCTATATGTTGTATAATAGCAACTGTGCCCATAAGCAAGTAAAAATTAGAACTCGATTCTCTATTTTTGTTTGAAGTTCCGATGATCAAGAGTATTCACTCAAAAGCATTTGATTTATAGCTGACTGGTGTCCACTGCAGTATGCCATGATGGTCCTTTGTTATGTAGCAGTTTCTTTCTTAGGTTACCCAATGGTGATGATGGAATGTTTACTATTCATGCCCTTGCTCTATTTAAATTAACTTTAATGTGTGTCTTTGTCAAAGTTAACGGGCTTTTTCACTATTTTCCAAATGCCAGATATATTCCAGGAAGCTGGTCTCCCCCTGTGGTTGCGTCCTTATGAAGTCTTAGTTACTTCCTCTTACACAGCTCTCATTGAAACTATACCAGACACGGTAATTACATTGTTATGTATCAAGCAAAAGTTTTACAAATGCTCATAGCTATATAGAAACTTAATTCTGAACTTACCTTATCTTTAGGCGTCACTTCATTCGATCAAAAGTAGATTTCCCAATATTGCAAGTTTACGGGACTTCTTTGTTGCCAAGTATCAAGAAAATTCTCCCGCTTTTAAACTTGCTCAGGTAAATGAATGTTGAAATGCTATTGTCTTATGATTGACTACTTTGAGTAATTCTCTTGCTTGTTATTTCATTCTGAAAATCAGCTTTCTTAGCTTCTCTCTCTCTCTTTCTCTCTCACTGTGCGCGTACGCGTATGTGTACTTTTGTTGGGAAAATTACTGTTTTAGAATTTTTCACAATTTCCAGGCTGCTATTGGACTTGGTTTTGATATTAGTTAAGATTATTTCTAAAGCAATTCAAAATGATTAAATTTTACATCCTAATTTTCTTTTGATTGAGGATTATTTTATGAACGTGGCTATTGAACTGAAACGAACTAGGGCTTTGTTTGGTTAGCATTTGGGGGAAGTTTCTTACCCCAGAATTTTCCCCCAATCACCTAACAAATACTACTTTCATGTTTCCTGATGCATTTCTTTTTTAATACACACATTTCCCAAAACCTTCTCCCAATAACCCTTCCCCCTAAAACTTTCCCCAATCACTAACCAAACAAAGCCTAGAAGTTTGTGCCTTCGGAAATCCAAAAAAACATAAGTGTTTCTCAGATGCCCTATATTTCTAAACATGAGTGGAGTCTTGACCACTTCAGCCATTTGCAAGGCTATAATATAAGGTAGATATTTTAATAATTTTTTGGAGCAAGTCATTTGCACCATTGTCACTTATATATATATATATATATATATATATATATTATCAGATGCCCTATATTTCTGAACATGAGTGGAGTCTTGACCACTTCAGCTTCAGCCATTCGCAAGGCTATAATATAAGGTAGATATTTTAATAATTTTTTGGAGCAAGTCATTTGCACCATTGTCACTTATATACAATTAATAATTCATGGCTAACTCAAATATCTGGTCAAAGTCTAATTACTTGTAGAGAATTAGTATCTTGGTTGGGCTTTGCTCTAGGCCTTAGTTGTATTAGTATATTTTACTACCATGATGAAATGTTACCCAAGGACCATAGAACATAGAATTAGGTTGAGTTCTAGACCATTGTATCTTCTTAAGCAAACCTATCATGCTGGACGTTGTGTCCAAAAGGGTTCAAATTGAGAAGCCATTGATAAGTAGGAAGAACTGTAATATCTAATGAAGAAAACACTGATATAGACCTGCAATGACTCGGTGAAACTCTTGTTTATAAAAGGATGCATTATAATTTATTTATTTTATTTTATTTTTGTAATTAAGAAGAGCAATATATAGAACCTAAAATAAGACTTATTTGTGTTGAATCCTGCTCTGTAGCCTATACCTGTATTGGCTCTGCTAACTTAAAATCATTGTTGGGCCTCAATGCCACAGCAAATTTTCTTTGTCGTGATTCGCTGATAGTATATAATATATATGTTCATGCTTCATCCTTAAGGTTTTATGATGGAACCATTCCTTTATTTTTCCTATGTGCTGACCTTGATCTGTTTGCAGTTCTATTAGGCTGCAATGAAAAGTTTGGCTATTTCACTTTCAAATGCATAATATTGTTCATTGAGGTTGCTTTGCACTTCAATTTGTTTGAAAAATGCAAATTCAGGCTATACCTTTCTTGAATAATGTAGTTTCTGATTTTCTTGCAGAGGAACTTTGTCGAAAGCATGGCTGGATACTCTCTGGTTTGCTACCTTTTACAGGTGAACGTCTCTCTTTCTCTCAACAACCTCTTTGTGGTGATATTAATACCAGAGTGCTACAATTACAAAATAAGATTGTCGTGATGAATATATTCAGATTTAAGATCTACTTTGCAGTGTTTATTTATTGATGGAACTGATGATTGCTCGGTGCATTTTCCTACCCCCTTCTTCTTCTTTTTTTTTTTTTTTTTTTTCTTTTTTTCTTTCAGTTATATTCTTCCCATATATTTAAGTCTTTTGGTTCCTGTTTCGTTTGCGTCTTCTCTGCATCACATAAGGCATTAAGGCTTAAAGAATGTAGGAAAAATCTGAATGGAAAAGAGTCATATAAGATGTAATCTTGGGTTACACATTGCATTGTCATTATTCAAGTCTCATGATGTAAATCACATCCCTTGATCCAAGTTTCAAGTAATCATGCTGTTAGTCACCTTTTTCAATTTCCATGACGTGATTTTAATCATATTCCATGATGTGCATATAACTGTTCTAATAATCCCCCCCTCCTAACTCCGATTAGTCCCCTCCTGGGTTCTAGGTCCCCACTGTCCGCCTGCATGTTTTATTCTATTGGCCCCGTCTAATGCAGCCTAACCATGCATATACTCTGTCCAGGCCCCGCCTTGGCACTAGCCCCCAGTCTGCCGCCTAGTTAGCTCATAGCCTTTTTAGAACATTGGTGCATATCATGGAAAAAGCAACTGATATAATAGCTCACTTGACTAGAGCTTCTATTGTTTCAGTTCGGGCCTCATCTCTAGCTTGAACGTAATAGATCGAATTTGATACTTGTTTGGTTTTTGCTAGTTGAAATCACTTTGTTTTACATGAAACCTTATCACTGGCGTCTTTTTGTCCTCAGGTTAAGGATAGGCACAATGGGAACTTGTTGTTGGATGAAGAAGGTCATATCATACACATAGACTTTGGCTTCATGCTTTCTAATTCACCCGGGGGTGTAAATTTTGAGAGTGCGCCATTTAAGTTGACCCGTGAACTTCTTGAGGTGAGACCTTATATTATTAATCATGCGATACACAAAAAATATTGGTTTCATTCGTACATGACCACATTAGCACATTTGGGGCTTCTCAGATTCTGTGAAGTAGCCCCTTTTATTATTATTATTATTATTATTTAATTTTAAGAAACAAGGATATATGTTGATTTGTTCTAGGTGATGGACTCTGATGCTGAGGGGGTCCCAAGCGAATTTTTTGATTATTTTAAGGTAGATGGTGCTACAAATTCTCTCCTTTTCAGAATAAATCTCAAGTTGCTTTGTAATATTTCTGGTGTTTATTGCTTGCCTTTCATCTTGCTGTTTCAGGTTTTATGCATCCAAGGTTTCCTGACGTGTCGTAAACATGCAGAACGCATAATTCTTCTTGTTGAGATGCTTCAGGTAAGATTATTGGAGTGCTTTTGGTTACAAGCTCTTAAATATAAATTGTGTGACAAATGCTTGTATATTTATGGACTGTTCAGTTGGGCGATGGAATATGTATTATGTGGATAAGAAAGGAATAAGAATGGATTTGACTTTCTAATCCCAAGTTGAACTCCTGTATTGATGGAGTCAAGGGTAAAAGGAATTGCAAGATAAACAATAATCAATATTATTAATTCAGAATAAATAAGAACAATAAGTTCTCCTCGGGATGAATCCCGCCCAGCCTAAAACCACCAATAGCATTCAATCAAAAGATAAACCTAAACAATGACAATAACAATAACTTACTTAAGTAGCAACATAACCCTAAACATGACACTACGGGCCTAAAGGCTTTTTTCTTTTTAAATAAAATGTGAATTATATAAAAGGAGAAAAAAAGTGAAACGTGTGGTTACAAGTGGATCACAACAAAGGCTACCCAAGCTAAAAACGCTTGAAGGGCCTCGTTAAAACCTCTCAAAGTTAAATTCACCCTTGTGGGAGAAACCGGGCCTAAAGCCCATATATTACGTAAGTTACTGATAATAAAACACACCCAGGAGATCATTAAAATAAAGTAATGTTGCTTCTGCCTTCTCCCTTTTGGTCTTTTGTGATATAAATTTGTACAATTCAATGCCTAACAACTCTCCGACCGTTCAAAACAGCCTTGTCTTCAAGGTTGAAATATGTAAACTGCCCAACGATTACAACGTCCAACCACTGAGTCAACACCTTTGGCACCTGATCACCACTCCGCTGCCAAACTGCCTGATTATACGAAAAGACTATATGACCCTTAAAAAAATTACGCCATTGATTAGCGAATAGGAGTCCCGGGCCCCATCTCCCACTTCTGAATGAATCATTTTTTGTTAATGCACACCCCATGAAACTTCCGTCAATCATTACAACGAGATGGGAAAATAGCCGGCAACTTGTTGTCATTCTTCGTTTGACAAGAGAAGGCATCCGCCATAGATATGTCAACCTTGAGTGTATGATAAAGGTGAGAGACAGACAACCATACCATGCAATGGGGTCATCGCCATGAAATGTGGAAAACCCCATTTACCGGGCCGCCCAAAATGCGGCCTCGCAGGGCTGCGCACGAGTGGCTGAGGAACCAAAAGCACTGGACAAGCCTTTTTACGCAACAATATATCTAGTAATTCCTCGATTCGATCCAATTTTGAAAATTTCAATTGGATTTTGGGAATCTCCACCCGCAACTCAGCACCCTTCTCTTTCGCCTCATTGCTTGCATCCTCGTGTTAGTCACGGTAGGTCGGACCAATTGATAGATAGAGCAAGGGTAAGGGATTCGGAAAAAAGCAATAGTCAATATTATTAATTCAGAAAATAAATAAGAACAATACGTACTCGGGACAAATACCTCCCAGCCTAAATCCACAGTAATACTTGAGAAGTTCCACCCAGCCTAAAGCCACCAATAATATTCAACCCTAAACAATGAGAATAATCTATTTAAATAACAACATAACTCTAAATATAACGCTACTGGCCTAAAGCCCATTAATTACTTATAATTAAATTACACTGAGTAGATCATTAAATTAAAATAACGTTGCTTCTGCCTATAGTCCCTTTTCTGATATAAACTTGTGCAATTCGACGCTTAATATGTACCCTTTCCTTTCCATTATTTTATGTGATGGAGGAAAAAGTTTGTATTTATATTGTATTTTACCCTCATCATTTTTTGCTATGTTCATATCTTCTTTTCCCTCATTTTCGTTTTTCTCTTTATTCCACAAGGAAGTATTTATCACCTTCTAGTGGTGATAAATATTTTATTTCTCCTGTCCTCTTTGGGCTTGTTGGGGGATAAGGATAATGGCTATGGATTTTTATCAGGCTTGGTCCACTGTTTTGGATCTTTGATTGTTTGATTATTAGTAACCAGGGAGACCCTTGGCATTATAGACTCCTTTGGATGACCAAGGAGTAGCTGCTTGTAATTTTCAATTTTTGTCCCTCCTTACCAGTTCAACATTACCACCTTATCCTCCATTATAACAACCATCTAGTACTTGTCACCATCTTTTCCGTATCATCTCCAACATATGCAGTAAAACTGTTTTGACTTCTATTTCATTTCTTCATGTGGCTCTAAAATTTTCTAGAAGAAACACCCAATAGTTGCTGGGAAGATTTTTGAGTAGATCTCAATCCCATCTTCTTCTGCCCCCAGCTTACGCCATTTTGCAAAAGAAATATTGTTGTTGGAGAGTGCTTCTTCTGCTTGGGTATTTTTTCAATTTCATCTTTTCGCCCTACACAATCATCATTCCGAAACATATTATTGTTATAATATTTAAAAAAGTATACACTTTAATCGAACTTTCCAAACACAATATTATTTGAAGATCTCAAAAAACATTATCAATAAACAGTACAATCACATTCAATCCTCTCAGGTTTTATCAATTCTATCTATCTTGCCCAACGAGGCATCTACCAGTATATTACTTGCAAGTAGTAATGCACTCAGAATATTGGGCTATGGAGAATGTGTTTCTTTTGGCTGTTTGATTGTAAACCACTTTTGGCCTGACCCATCCATATTGCTGGTTGTAAGAAAACTCCAGGATGAACAAAAGAATTGATTTTCTTAATCTTGGTAGTCAAAAGGAATTTGATTTTTCCTTTTTTATTTATTGGATTACAGACACATTTTATTATGTTTTATTCGGAAAACTGTTGACATGTACTGAAACTCCAAAATGTAGTTCAATCAGTAGACTTGCTACTCAATACCTTCAAACCGACCGATCAATTGTTCAATAGCTACAAGAATGTTTTCAATCTCACACCCTTCCGTCACGAACTCAGGAATTGGTGGCTGTGTATCTCAGTAGCATTTAGCAGCCTTAGTATAAGATAAATATATTAGCCTGAGCTGACTACCTACCAGTCCTTTAATTCTCCTGAAGAGAAGATTCAGGAGTACAGCTCAATTAGAGATTGTGCAGCTCCACATATGGTTACATGAGACATGTGCTGGGACATGGAGTCATTGCCATGGATTTACATACCTTTAAAAAACATACTTTGTTCTGCAACTGCATGATGTGATGCTGCCATGGTTTGTCGCAAGTGGCCGATGTATAGCTAGAAAGCTCTTCAGGTGCTTTTTCCAAGATTCAGTTAAAATTAGCCAACGAGTAATGATATAGACTGTCTAAAACTCATTTTGACCAATAACTTGAGTACTGTGGAAATTTGCCAAAAGAATAGGAGTGACCTAGTTCATTAAGTGAAGAGGAAGAGAGTCCGTGTTCAATTTACTTGGAGTATCGTGCAGGTTAGTGGTTATATTCTTTGTGTTAATTGATATGCCTAGCGGCTTAGAGAGAAAGCTGGTTTACCTTGAAAAGGTTGCTTGAGTGAATTTATGTTTTTGAGTTTAAAATTCTTTACAATTTTGCAATAGTGATTGTCTAGCTATTTGCTGCATAGTTCTAATTAAAATGACGAGGGCCTAAAATCTGTAAATTCCAATTAAGGAAGGTGCACTACCCTATTACTATAGTGCTGGATATTGTATGTTATTAGGTAGTATATAAACAACTAAACCAATTTGGGCTAACATGTCCAGTACGGTAAATTTTGGTACTGGAATATTATTTTACCAATAAAAATTGTTTGGTAGATATTGGCTGGTTAAAGATTACTAAATCCCACGAACAGTCCTTCACAGGGCAATCATTCGGTGTATGCCCATCCTTTTGCTGTTGAAAGGTTGTTAAATTCATTACCATTAGCCTTGTCCAAGAAATGTTTTATAAGAAAAACAAATTTTATTTATATAGAAGTGTTTGTATATCTTATTATCGTATTTGTGTATGGATGACGTGGAAATCTCTTCCCATGATGGTATAAGGGAATTTTGCAAGGGGAAGGCGAATACGACTTTGTCATTCCACTCTTTCAATTATGTTTGCCTATTAATCTGTTTTTTGTTGCAGGATTCTGGTTTCCCTTGTTTCAAGGGTGGTCCACGAACAATACAGAACCTGAGGAAACGCTTTCATTTAAATTTGACAGAAGAGGTTTGCTTCTTTTTTTCATTCTTCACTTTCTGATATCATGCGTTTCTGTACATTCCTTTCACCAATTTTGTTTGGACTCGAGCAGCAATGTGTGTCCTTGGTGCTTTCTCTAATCAGCAGCAGTTTGGATGCATGGCGGACAAGACAGTATGATTACTATCAGAGAGTCTTAAATGGGATATTATAAGAGCATAGGTTGAGGTCTCGATGCATGACATTAATTCATTGTTGACTTTGAGATATCTACCAAATCGATCAATACGCTTGAGAATTTGTGGTTAGAGATGAGCGTTCTTCAAGATCTCATTGGAGTTTATATGGTTGCTTATGGTATTTTGGATGCCTGAGGAATTTGTAGCTATGTTGCCGGAAGGGATCTGAAGATACTGCGTGAAAGAGCACCTCAACATATCATTTTTGTTTATTGTGTTTTGAATTGTCTCGAGGAGGAGGTTTAATGGCTGGGATAGATTCTTTAAGCCCGTTCGAGTGGGACATACTGTACAGAATATGATTGATAAAGGAGGTTGAACACATTCAAGACGGCCATGAGAACCTTTTGTATCATTTTTTTGGGCTTTCTATCTTGGTAGTTGTGGCAAAGAACTCGGTTCTATAATCTGTGCTTACATTCGACCGAATGTAAGCTTTGAGCGGATAAGGAAAAGCTGCTGTGTGCCATTTTTTCTGTTGGCTACAACTTCACCATCGCCATCTTTGGGTTTTTATTCTTTGTACAATTAAGGAATGCTGAAATGTCATTCTTTTGTGTATAGATTTTAGAGGGCACAACTCATGTAGTGCAATTTGCTCATTTAGATAAAAGTCGTGCAAGTGTTTTTGTATCAATTAGTTGATCCTGCTGTGTAAAAAACTAGTAATCTGTTTAATGTGCTTATTCGATTATCCCGTCTGGTTCTTCATGTGTCCATTCTTTATCAAATAATTTCAATATTGGAGTTTTTAAGAGTTTTTAAAAAGAATTAAATGAATAACTCGTAACCAAAGTTTTTAAACTGGTTTATCAAGTATAACCAATACCAAACGAAGGGAAAAAAAAAAGTTTAATAGTATATCCAGTTTAGACTTTTAAAAAATAGTGTATTGTCTCAAAACAACGATTTTTACAAGTAAAACCAGATTCACACGTGTGCCATACACTTTCGAATCTGAAAAATACTTTCCATTAGGGAAAAAACAAAACAAAAAATACAATGGAGTTTTAAAGAGAGAAACCATAACCTATACCAGTAAATCTCCGTAAAACACAAAAACAAACAAACACCATAAATCGGAAAAACTACAATGAATTTTTACCAGTAAATCTTCGTAAAACACAAAAACAAACAAACACCATAAATCGGAAAAACTACAACGAATTTTTCTAGGTTGTGTCAATTGTGATTCAAGTCCAATCCTACTGTAAATGTTTAAAAAGTACAATTTATTCGATTTTGTGCTCCAATCACGCTTTAATTTTGTGATGACTACAGGGAGATATTTTTGCTCATCACGCCGATTAACATTTTTTTTTTAGTTTTGCACTTTGATTATGTTTAGTTTTTCATCCACCATGCTGACATTACATCATTTTTTGATATATATATATATGGGAAAATTCCCATTTACTAACATATTCCAATATTTCATAAAAACCTACGAATATTTTTATTCTCATCTAAGACAAATACATACCATATAATCCTAAAACTAAAATAAATTGACAAATATACCCCCAAAAAATATTAACACACAATCAATCCGAGTAACTTTATATTTGAAAACTATGATACTATTTATAACATTACAAAGTCAACTTACTCCCTGTGATGATAAAGCTTCTGCTGAATATACCTAGCCCAGTCCTTCCCAGTCTCCCCCTCCACTCCGCCGCCTTCAATCAACTTATCAGGTATTTTGCTGCTCACGGACGGCCGGAATACACACGCCACAGCCGAAACCCATCCCTCAATTGTTTCAGCCCCCGTTTCCCTTTCTCCTCTCTCTGAAATTGGAAATCGGTGAATCGAGAATCGGCCGCAGCACCGGCAAATCGACAGCAGTGGCGACGGAAAACCGAGCGGTGCGGTGATGGCGTCTTCGATGTGGGAAGAGGTTTAGGCGCGGTGGACATCCTCCTCTCGACAGCGAAACATCAGTGGCGGTTCGCGACTGAGAAAGGTGGCGATGGCGGATCGAGCAGCGGGCAATCGACGGACCTTTCCTTTCCTCGATCGTCGCCGGCGGCTGGAAGTGCAGGCGGCTCGGTTGGGAAAATGTAGTCTTGGTCAGGTCATGCCCTTCAAGTGTTTGTGAAAATGTCTTAGAGAAATCCTTCACTATTTTTTCTTACCTCATTAATTCATGTGGGTTGTCTTCAAAGGGCGCCATCTCTGGCACATCAAGAGAGATGATTACTTTATTATGTTTGTGGCAACTTCTAGTATGATAGATAATGCGACTATAAGTTGCATCGCTCTGGAGATATCTATTATATAATGTGCAGGATTTTGTTTGTTGCCTAAATTGACATTTGATTCCATGACTTGGGTTCGTATCAGATGAGAAGGACTCGGTATGGCAATCAGTGCCTGTGCATGATCCTGTTGTTCAAGAAGCTGCCCATCATGCCGTTAGGACAATTCAGGAGAGATCCAACTCTTTATGAACTTAGTGAGGGTAGTCAATGCAAATGCAGAGAGTGGGTTTCTTCAAATATCTCGATGTTGAGAGAATGAGGAGTGCCTCAATCCACTATTGTTTTGTTGGCCTTGTTTCAACCTTGGTTTTGGCAAAGTAGTATGTAATTTTTCAAAAATCGTGGAAAGTAGTTTATAATTTTTCAAAAATTTTGTGAAGTAGTATGCAATTTATGCAAAGTAATTTGTAATTTTGCAAGAATATTGTGAAGTAGTATGCAATTTATGCAAAGTAGTACCTAATTTCTCAAAAAATTATGCGAAGTAGTATGTAATTTCCCAAAAACTATGCAAAGTAGTGTGTAATTTTTCAAAATTTACACGAGTAGTTTTGAATTTACACGAGTAGTCCTGAATTTACATGAGTAGTTCTGAGATTTACACGAGTAGATGTGAATTTATACGAGTAGTTCTGAACTTTTGAAGAATAGTTCTGAAATTTACACGAGTAGTTCGTCAATTTACATGAGTAGTTTTGAATTTACACAAGTAATTCTGAATTTACACGGGTATTTCTGAATGTACATGAGTAGTTCTGAATTTTACACGGGTAGTTCTGAATTTTTGAAAAATAAAATAAAATAGTTATAAAGGGTAATTTAGTACTCTTATATAATTTTTGGATTAAATGGGAAGATGAGATTTCAATGGCCTATTTGGGAAAAAACATTTTTGTAATGGTCTATATGGGAATCGACCATATATATATATATATATATATATATATATATATATATTGCTTCGGTTGTGCTTAAATTCAAGCTTATTGTGCATCATTTTGTGCAATGTTCGGAGTTTGACACTAGTAGATACACCATACTTCATTTCTGTGTACATTGCATGTAATATGTCATCAGTTGCCTACCCATGTGTTATGTATATTAGTTGACAACTGTAAATCATCACATTCCATCTATGTATATATCACATTAGCTATATGCTTTGTGTTGAACACATTACTTGACAAGGATAGATACATCACATTATATCTCTGTGTATATTGCATATGGAATATGCCCTTTGTTGCTCATCCATGTCTTATGTACATTCAATAGTAGATACATCACTGTACACATTGCATAATATGATATGTCATATGTGCTCAGTCATGTGTTATTCACGTCACTTGACACTAGTGGATACATCACTTTTCAACTGTTTGTACATTACTAATAAAATATTATTATTTTTATACTACATGCAACATCAGTAAAATAAAAATAATAAAGGTAGACAGTGACGACATGAAATGAAAATGGAACAAATATCTGAGAGGGCAGCAAGAAATACTGTTTTAAAAGAGAAGCATAAAATAGAAAAAAACTTATTGAAGAGCCGGGTGAAGATAAAGAACCACTTGTATTATATATTTATTATACTCATGTTACATGTACATTATTTTACATAGAATATACATCATTAAAATTATGTTATTCATCCGACTTATATTATATGTACATTATATTTTTGTTATGTGTACATTATTTACATTTGTGTTATGTGTAAATTACACTTGTGCTATATTTACATCACAATATGTTATGTGTACACTATTTATATGATAAATATACATTATATAAATCTTTATACATCACATTTAAATTATATGTACATTAAACTTATCTTATATATACATCAAGGACACATTAAAATGTACATCATATAATCCAACTTTTATATGTACATTACTTTTCGCAAACATGTACATCAACAAGACAATAAATATATATATCATATAAACTCATTATATACATCGTACATAAAACTATTTTATTTCACTTATATGATATGTACATTACTTTTAACACTTATTAACTTCAACAACACGATAATTATACATCACATAAATCCCACTAAAAGTACATTAGAAAGATTAGAAGATAAACTAATTGAGTATAATAGATACGCACATTTGTTAAAAACACAATGTACATCAATATCGTGATAATATTGACATCATATAAACCAATCGTAAAAAAGTAACTCTTAATAGATTGCCCTCAATATTATGAACTAGGCTTTAGAATTAAAGTATGATTTTCATTAAAACTGATCAACTCGTAATTTTCAGCAGTTGCGTGAACAGGATATACATCTCAGCAATTTCATAAATAATCTCCTACAAAAGGTACAATGGAAACCAACAACAATATACATCAATCCACGCAATGCAATACATCATATAAAACATAAAAATAAATATAAAAACATATATGAATTTAAGAATGAACTGCTCTATTTGATTCCAAATGCAAGCATATTAGCACAACCCCTTTATTAAGAACTATCAAGGTGGTTTATCATAACACATGGCATAATGTACTTACTCAACTGTCTAATTACACCAATATAAAAAAAATACACCATAAAGTGATGTATGCCGCTCACATTAGTGCAAAAACAATAATCTGGAACGCTATTTTTCTCGCTAATCTATAACGGTTCTCACGGCGTTGTAGATCGAACTGTTGTAGAAAGTCGAATTTTCTAAAATAGTTATTGCAATCATTTTATATAGTTACATTTTCTACAACAGCTCGATACCCATTTTAGAAAATACAATTACCCATTTTAGAAAGTATTATTATGGGTGTGTAACTTGCTGAACCATTCTAGAAAGTGATTGTTTAATTTTTTTTTTTGAAAAGTCGTTATACAGTGTATGCTATGTAGAAAGACTTTTTAAAACCCATTCTAGTATGATATCTAGAATGACTTTTCAGAATTCATTCTAGATTAGTGTGATTTTTAGAACGAGTTTTCAAAAACCATTTCTAGAAAGTGCTTCCTAGAACGGGTTTTTGAAACCCATTTTATAAAGTACGATATCTAGAACGAGTTTTCTAAAATTTGTTTTAAAAATAGTAAATACATTAAAATAAAATAAAATAAAAGCCGATGCCAAAAAAACACCAAAATCACCAGTACTAAATATTATGCGTATCCTACTAACAAATACATCGAAATTATCAATACTCAATATTATGCATCTACTACTAATAAATACACCAAAATTCAATAAAACCAAGACATTTATAAACGTAGTTAAGATAAACACAATATTTAGTGCGTATTCTAATTATTTTATCCACAAATACACCAAGAAACCCAATGTAAATACCTTAGAAATCCAATTTAATCTCCTTTGGAAACTGCCAGGAATAACAAAACCATAATCAACACCATAATAATTTTAAATCATAATCATTTTACTCCCAAAAAATAACAAAACACACAAACACACACACACAATTTACACCCACACATTTGCTTACATCAGCACCACGACGTAACAAAGACCTGAGAGACTCGAGATTTTCATACGCCGCCGCACATTGTAGAGGAGTACAATAAGATCATGTAAAGAACATTTATAAATGCAGGATGATTATTTCAAGGAATCAAGAAGCCTAATTATATGCTTGTCAACATAATTATGATAAGGTGCAGATGGTAGTTGATTGTACAATTCTCGTAATTTAAGCATAACTTATTCAATAAAACAGATATGAAGTGATTCTTGAGTCTATCAAAAGATAAGTCACAGAGCTATACCTACTATTTAAGTGATTCTTTTATACAAAAGAATCACTCAGAAAAAAAAAAGGAAAAAAAAGCACAATTCGCAAACTACTATTTAGATAATAAAAGAGATAATTGAACAATTTACATTGCAACACGAGTTGACGATTAGCGTTGTTGGCCCCAAGCCCTGTCAGATTCCATCTGACAGCATGTATCTCCTAAAATCTGATATACATTTCAGAACCCCTTTTTACAAGCTCATTAAATAACTGTTAATAGAAAAAAAAATAGAGAGAGGGATTAAAAAATATCTTGGGATCGTACTTTGATATGTTTCTTAAAATCAAGCAAGCAGTTGTCATGCTTCATGTTCCATATCTGCATCATAAATATCACCGATTACGACCAATATTAATGAAACAAACAATAATTAATCATAAATTATAAAATAAAATAATATAAAATAGAAAACTGGATATCTACAACAGTGACACTGACCATTGTTGTCGAATCGTTAGAGCATGAAGCAAGTAGGGTGTCTGTGGGATCTCACTTGATAGCATTAACTTCACCAAGATTATACCAAGATTTTGCATTATTCTCATTCAGATTATTCAAATTGCAATAGCTCAATTTTCAACAATATAATAATCATGATAACTTCTCCATGATTAGAGGTAGCAACATATGCTTAAACACACACACACACACACACACATATATATAAATATACACACACATACACACACACACACAGGTGATACGACATTAAATACTTACATCGCCAGCATGAAGGTATTTATGTGAATTTTTAAGCGACCTCATTTCTTAAGAGGAGCAATCCTTTTGGGAGCCAGGCGAGCTGTTTTGAAGGGTAGCGACCTATTGCATAGGAGTGGCAAACTCCTATGTGAGGTGGCGAGCTCTTGTGATATAAGTGTTATTGTACCAGCTCGGCGTTGAGTGGTAGCTCGGCGTTGAGAGCTGGGCCTCATGATCTTGGGCTTTTGTAGACTAGTATGGGCTATTCTATGGGGTCCCGACAGACTAAAATATATGGATAATCTTATTGGCCCATGGCTAATTCAGTAATTCAGCGAGAGTTCTATTATTTATGAGAACTTAGCATAAGGAGGAATCTTAATTCTAAGTCGGTTGTGCTATTTATGGTAGGAGAGAGAAACCCTAGATTGGGGATACTTCTCTTATCTATATAAAGAGGACTCAAACCTCATTCTTCTCTATCTAAATTAATTTCACATCCTACGTTTTAAGCTCTCTTCACACTTTAAGAGCTCTCGCATCTCTCTCACGCACTCTCTAACTTAAGTATCGGAGGGCCTACGTTGGGGCAGTCCACCGCCTTGGCGGGTTTTGTTTTGCAAGATCTATCAGGTCATCAGGAGCTATTTGGAGATCTATCAGGTCGCTGCGCGTATATCGAAGGGTTATCAGGTCGCTGAATTCATATTTAAGGTCAGTACCCCATATTCTTGAGGCACCAATCTTTTTGGTCGCATCAAGTGGTGCCGTCTGTGGGAAAGAGGGACATCGAGTCCTGGACTAAGTATGCATGGTCAACTTTGCTAATAGTTTTTGGATGTTCTTCTATAACCATTTTATGGCAGGTTTGTCATAGTTTGAAGTACATGAATTCTATGATAAAACTAATTCATAGCAGGAATCAAGATTGTTCATACAGGGGAATTCGAAATCCGATGAAAATATTGTTAAGTTACAAAACAACTCATAAATTATGAGGGGTTACAATTATAAACCAACTCATCTATTGGGGCCTCTAGCTCGGCAACAAGTCTGGCCTTCAGGATGGCATCACCCTTGCAGGGGATCCACCATTTTGCTGTTGTAGGCTGGCTCATGTTACCCTTCCAGAATGAGAAGTTAGGAAGCTCGGCGTTCATGGTCTCCACATCCGGATCGAACTGGATGTTGGCCATGCAGTGTTGAGCCTTGGTCCGTTCCACAGCGAAGTTGAACCATTCCTGAGCTCCTCTTCCCATTTTTCCCAAGTAGTGTTTTGTGTTCCGATATTCTCTTAGCAGCTCCTCCCTATATGCATCTGTGAACTTCTTGACCACATCACTCTTCAAAAACGTGCAACGACCTTCACTCAGCCCTTCTTTTCAACCCTCAACAACCCCTTGATCATAAGGTAGGCAAACTGCACCTTCCATCTGCTCGTAGCTTTGCCGTAGCCGTCCCTCAGCTTCTAGCATCCGCTCCCTTGAGCAGGTGGCTTCGTCTTTCATGGTTTCCAGCTCGCTCTTAGCAATGTTGAGCTCTTCTTCCGGGATGTTATCTGGCGACGTGACTCATCCAACTCTCCTTGTGTTAATGATGGTTGTTGAGTTTGTTTTTCTGCTTGAGCTGCCAGTTCGTCACAGTTTTTTGTAGCTCGCTTTTGGGGGTCGTTGTTGCTAAGTGGCTGGAAAACGCAACCATCATAGGTTACAGCTACATCACGAGGAAGTCATAAGAGAATGTTACAGATTAAATATGTTATAATGTGTTAAGATATAATATTCTGGGATATTAAGCTACCTGGGTCGTTGCATATTGGTGAAGGAAAGATTTGATCTCGTCGGCACCAAGACATTGAGCTAGATCCTTCTCCAAATTTGGGGGACTTGAAGCAGAAGCAGAAAATAGCTTTTGGAGACGTCGGCGTTTGGGAGTTGGGGCTACTTGTTGCAAGGGAGTTCGCTCGCCAACCCTTCTTTTCCCTTTTACCTTATGAAGTACTTATCGAAGAGGCAGGTGCTCCTCAGGGTCAGCGAGCTCTGCTCGTCCATCTTTTATAGCCATGGATAGACTCAACTCTTCATCTACGTCAAGAATAATATGTCGCGGTGCCGACGTTACTGTTGGGCTAGGGTCAAGCTGGACAGTGGCACCTCCCTTCGAGCTCGAGGACAAGTAGCTGGCAATGATAGCATCTGCATGAAAAAGAAAGACTATTGATCTATCCTGTTGGAGCAATAATGCTTAAGTAAATTTGTGATAATGCAGGAACCTACCGAACTCAGATCTGGTCAAGAGCATAGGTCGCGAGCTAAGACCTACAAACCTGAAAACAACCTCCGAATATTTAAGCCTCATCTCCAGTTGTCAAGGAGGTTAGAATATTGTTGGAAAAGTGTGGGCTAATCTTTCATGGATGGTATTGAGTCTTGTTCAGGAGTTGAATCCTGCCACTTAGTGAAAAACATGCTTTGGGATTTTAGAGAAAGAAGAAATTAACTCGCCACTTGTGGACTTTTGACGAGGGGTTTACTAAGAAACGTCTCTTATGACGCGAAGAGAGGTAGAAGGAATCTTTTTTGTTCTTTATTTTAAAGCAACAATTGAAGAAACCAACATCAGGCTCTACATTATAATAATTACAAAGAATTATATACCCAACTAAGAATCTAATGGAGTTGGGAGTCATCTGCAAGAGTGCGACCTTATATGTCGCAGGCATAGCTATGAGGAATGGATGTACAGGGAATCCGAAGCGCGCTTTTAGGTGTTCCTCGAAGAGGGTTATACGATTCGAAGGGGCTTTGCTGGATTAGTTTGAAGAATATTGGGATAAGCTATTATGACGGTCTCAGAAAGGTTAAGAGCTTCTATAAGCTCTTTAAGGTTGCACCGGTTAGAGAGCACCCAACAGTTTTGCGCGACTGCCCTGGTAGCTCACGGAAGTATGGGCAGGTCGGCGTGAGCCGACGGAGGTACTATGGTTACTGGGTTGTCAGTGAAAGGTTCAGAGGATGAAGTCATTTCAGGTTCTGTTATAGGTATACCTTCAGGGATTTTCTCGGTTAGGGCTCTAGTCTGAGCCTCGAGTTCGGTCCAAGGAATATCTCCCTCTGGTTCGTTGCTGAGAGTGGGTGGGAGTCTGGGTGCCCTTTTTATTCTAATAGGTCGTTTGAGAGTAATTTCTATTGATTCGGTATCAGAGGGTTTGAAAGGTTAGGGTTTTGGGAATCAGAGTTGTGTGAGGCTATGTTCATCATTAACCAATCAATGGGGAGGGGAAGGACAGAAAAATTTCCACTCAGCAACACAGTAATCTACCAGTGGTAGTAATCATATCACCAATACTAGTAATCTACCAGAACCACCAATCTTATCAGTATTTGTATTTGTAGTAATCATATATTATCAGTACTAGTAATCTCATTACATATTATCAGTACTCGTAATCTTATTATCTGTGGTGCTAAACATATTATTAGTATCGGTAACCTTACTAACAATATCACAACAAATGAAGAAAAATGTATTCTTTCTTAAAAAGATGGAATAAAAACTCATCTTTGAATTTTGGATAAATTGTGGTCCGATTCAGGAATTCAATTTTTTTGGTAAATGGAAACAAGAAACTTACACAACTTGGAAAAATATGGTTTCTGCAGACTATGCGCGTCGCGTGCTCGATC
The DNA here is from genome assembly GCA_014905375.1 of Phtheirospermum japonicum. Taxonomy (NCBI): domain Eukaryota; kingdom Viridiplantae; phylum Streptophyta; class Magnoliopsida; order Lamiales; family Orobanchaceae; genus Phtheirospermum; species Phtheirospermum japonicum. The sequence continues at coordinate 145,928 of BMAC01000306.1, read as the reverse complement.
TAGCAATCTTGGACAATTCTTTTGATGAACTGTCACTAAACTAAAAAAGAAAGAAGAGAAAGAACTGGGAGTTTGCGCCTACATAACGGATTGCCTTGCGAGCTACCAGACTGCTCTACCCCGCGTTGAAGAGAAGAAGAGAATTAGTAAAAACTGATAGACAAACAAGGATTGAATGTGCCCCTTTACCATATCTGTACAAATGCCACAACAATCATTTACAACTCACAAAACATGTCCCAACTATTAGGTGAGTAACATATGAAATCAAACTATCAACACTCATCAAAACTCATTATTTACAACGATTCGGTTAAGCCTGAAGAACTCATACTACATGGGAGATAATCGAACCATAGTTATCGTCATCTCCAACGACGACATCGAGCCTGACCAAAGATCCGTCTTATTCGCATTAGTACCATCACCAATAACGCGTTCTCCTCCTTCTCATTCTCGGCCACTTCTCATTCTCGGCCACTCTTCCGATACTTTACCAACTACCATGACTTACAAAAGAAAATACAAGATAAAAAATTAGGACACTTGAATATATAAGCAAAGACCCGAAACAAGCATTATGTAAGCTAAGTAATATATTAAAAGCACCTTGTGACATCAATCTTATCATTAGAATTGGAAAATTTGGGTGGCTATATATTGCTTACAAATTATAACTGTGGATAAAAAATTTGCACTCAAATATTGTAAGTTGAAACATTATCCAAAAGCTCAATATCTTCTGGACACAATCCTGCGTTTAAATATTAGTAACATAAACCACAAATTTACTATCTATTCTCACAATCTACATAGAAGAGAGAATGCAAACAACGATGAATTGAGAATGTCATTTATTTATGCGAGTGATTTCTTAAAGTAATAGTTTCCATTATAGTGGAAACTGGGAGAATATTATTTGGGCTGCTCCAACAAATAAAAGAAAGTGATTTCTTCATCCTAAAAAATTCATTAATCTAACAAATAAATTTAAAAAAATGGATAAAAATGAAATCAAGTCTGCAAGTGTGCGTGTGTGCGCGCGCAGCGTGTGTGTCAAAGTAATATAGTAAAGTATCAACATGGTGCAGTTGAACTAAAGCCACCTGTAAAGATGAATATGAAAACCATGTTTAAAATATGTATTTCAAACAAAAACCATAACTCAAGGATATTCTTGAATATTTAACACAAGAATACGAACACCCAAGATGACGTGCCATTTTTCAATAACTTTGCGCACGGCTTTTACCACTCAACTGGCTTTTGAATCATCCCCAGCTGTGTACGAGCTATGCAGCTGATGCCAGGAGCGGATTCAGGATTCTTAGTTTGGGGAGACCGCGTATTAAAAGACAAAAATAATTTGGTGAAATGATAAAAATCGACTCGTGCTATATCAAGGAAAAAAAAAATATATTTTTAACCTTACGATCAATTTGAGAGAATATGAAATAAAAAATAAGAAGGAAAAAAAAGGAGCTAGAGAGGGTGAAGGAAAATAAGAAATATATATTTTTACTTCTAAGTTGGTACCATTAATTTGTGAGAATAGGGTAAAAAAAGAGGTGAGGAAAAAAGAGAGAAATTGGTGATATTTTTATTTTTATATTGTTTTTTTTAAGGTAAATAATGAGAAAGAGAAAAATAAAAAGAAAGAGAGCGGGGTGATGTTTTAATTCTATATTTTTGTTTTTTAAATTTAATTAATGAGAAGAGGAAAATAAAAGTTAAAGAAAATGAAGGATAAAGAATATATGAATTAGTGTATAAAAAGAAAGTAAAAAGAAGGAAATAGAAAAGAAACAAAAGAGGAAAATAAAAAGAAAGATGAAAAATTATAGAAAAACAAGATATAGTGAGAAAGAAAAAAAGAAAACTAAAAAGAAACAAATGATAAATAGGAATAGAAAAAGAAAGATAAAAAAGATAAAAAAACAAGAGATAAAAGAGACAAAAAAAGAAGAAAGAAAAATGGGTAAGAGCAAGAGTTGAACCATGAACCATTTGAGAAGAGAATAAGCACACAAACCACTAGACCAAACTACAAATTTTTTACTTTTAAGAGGCCAATTTATATATAACTACAAATAATAAAAAATAAAAAATAGTATTAGGGTTTTGGAATTTATATGGGGGGCCATGGCCCCCTCAAGTTACATGGTAGATCCGCCCCTGGCTGATGCCAATGTAGCTCCACTATGAGCAACATCGGATAACAAATATCCAACAACATAATCTTACTAGTGTTAATTATGATAGCTTCAATGTATCTTAGGTCTTGTTTATTCCACCCGAGCCTCAGTAACTCCGAATCCAACTCGGAGCTCTCGTAAATTATGGTTGAGTGCTCCTTATCTCGCAAATTAAAAACCCTAACCATGCCATCGACGAAGAGAGAGGCGAAAACCCCAACCCCGCCCCGGGCGATGTCATAAACCTCCTTATCATGCGTACTTAACTGCGTATTCACCGTATCCTTCTCGATATCTCAAATTGTACAGCTCGTGTCGTTGCTCGAGGTGCCAATTCGACTCGGCTCAACTTCTTTCCGGTCAGAGGTGAGCGTACCATCAAAGTGAAGGTTACTAATTAAATCAGAAACTCACCACATTATCAAACAAATAACAATAATAAATAAGACAAATCGAAACACTGCATAACCTCATCTAAATCCACCGTGTGACCCGGGAACACACAACATGTGACCCGATGATCGGACAACGCGTACACAAATTCTCTCCAATTGACCTTATACTTCTCAACCCGCGGCGCGTCCACGCCGAGGCCCGTTTTGGAAATCGCTAGGTCCTTGGCTGTCACGAACTCATAGTATAGTTTCCCTTTATAGCCCCCGGAAAGAGTCCATGAAATGGAAAAAGAAGCAAAAGAGTGTGCGGAGGCTGAGAAGTGAGTAGATCGTGTGGGTGGTGATAGAGGAGCACTCGTTGTTGGTGCAGATCGACGGAAAGACCATCTCAAAGGTGATCAGGGTTTTGGTGGAGAGGAAATTGGCAACGAGAGAGATTTTGGAGAGAAATTTTTGGACGCCGCTCGCCAGCGCGCATCATTTGTGGCCGCTGGCACCACCGCTGGAGGGTGGTGGCATATCATCAGGGCGATGGATGGAGATGGCGACGGGATGAATTTAGTATGCCCATTGATTTATTATTATTATTATTTTTTTTTGGTTTGTTGATAGATATTACATGTTATCATTAAGTTATATGTTATAATATATGATAATTATACGTGATGATATATGATAGTTATACATAATATGTGACAAAAACTTAGAGTATAGCGTTTACTTTTCTATTTTAGTGTTTAGTTTTTCATTTTAGAGTTTAGTTTTCCATTTTTAGGGTTTAATTTTCAATTTTAAGGTTTAACTTTTTTTTTCTTTTTTAATTTAATTTTTCATTTTAGTGTCCCGTCAGAAATCTATCATTCTAACACTATATGTGATCATCTGTGTTAGTTATATGTGATGATATGTGATAGAAATTCAGGGTTTAGAGTTTAAAATTCAATTTCGGGGTTTAGTTTTCCATTTTTAAGGTTTAGTTTTTCGATTTAGATTTATTTTTTTTATTTTTTGATTTTAGATCTAGAATTTCAATTATTTTTGAAAATATTTATTAGTTATATATGATGATATGATGCAGATATATATGATGATATATGTCAGTTATATGCGATATTAAATTAAATTACTGGGTGCACCTTACAAGGTGCACCCATGTGCATGGTATAATGACTTATAGATAAGGGTAAATTGTCCTAAAATTGAGCTAAAATACTTGATGATAAAAAAAATGAGAAAAGTGTAATTAATGGGCAAAAAGTAAAATGTTTAATATAATGAGCACAAATACGGACCGTAGTTATCAGTCATTTTCCCTTATATCTTCTTAGTACCGGATTCAGTTTTCAAATATAAATAAGTTATAAATAATATTTGGGTGATGCTATATGAAGCAATTTACTCCAAAGCAATAGTTATTTTTATAAGATAAGTGAGATATAATTACAGTTCTAACCTTATTGTATTACATTGTAATATACTTTGTAAATTATTGTAATAAGTTACAATATACTTACAATAATAAATTATTTTACATTCCGTAAAAAGCTCACTTTTCCAAGTTGTTTGTAGGTTTATTTCGATTTGCATAATGAGAAAAGAAAGAAAGAGAGGTCTCAGTTTGTGGGTGACAGGGAGAAATGAACCTAGACTGATTTATATTCAAAATTCAAAAAATAAAACCCAAATCAAACTCATTTACTGTGTATACATATATATATATATATATATATATATATATATATATATATATATATATATATATATATATATATATATATAGGATTAGGTTCAAATGAGAACCAT
>BMAC01000306.1:75313-141356 GCA_014905375.1 Phtheirospermum japonicum | reverse complement strand
ATACAATAAGGAATTATTCAATCTTAATCACGCGGATCACCATTATCGTCGTTTCACCATTCTCATCCCTTCCACGGTACAATTCAGAAGATGGAATCAACAGGTTTCCGTTCATATTCTTATTGTTTCTTTTTTCATGGAAAATATAATAGATTAATAAAATTAATCTATTTTTTTTATCGTTCCCGTAAAAAAATTTATTACAAAAATTATCCTAAAAATACGACGCCGCTGTTCTGAGGTTATCAGCCGAAAAACGCAGTACTGTTTCTAGAAGAAATTGGTTGCCGGCAAAAAACGCCGACATGATTCTGTAAAAGCACCGTATGATACCACCAAAGCACCTAGGCATATTTAAACAAGCACCAACTGTTCAATACCATGCTGCAGATTATCCTGTTATTTTTCGTAGGCCGACGAGTTATGTTGATTTGCACGAAGCACCGTCTGATAACATATAACACCGATATATTTCACAAGCATTTGTGTTTTTTGTATTGCAGGCAATAACGATTGCAGTGGTAGGACCGAATTTCACGTCGAGATATATCCTGGACTAACTGAGTACTATGTGGCATATTGTGATTTGAGTTACAAGCCTGCCGAGGAATTTTTTTTAAGTCTTTAGAAGAAGGTATCAAGTTCTATAGAATTTATGCCTCCAAGTGTGATTTCGATGTTCGTTTGGGATCGGAGAAAAGGTTCCGCGATGATACTATCCAGCTCAAAACTACTTATTGTAATAGAGAGGGCGAGAAGAAAGTCGTCCCCCTTAATATTGAAAGTGTTGTGTGTGAGAATGAAAACAACAGTGGTAGTCCTTTAAAAAAAAAATACACCGAACCTCACAACGTTGTGGGTGCATGGCACATGTCAAGTTTAAGTTTTGTCCCGGTGAAGGTTACGTTGTTAATGAGTTTATCGAACGTCATCGTCATATGTTAGTTTCTGAACCATACATGCTATTCCTTAAAGAGAATAGAAATCTAGATCCTGCTCATAAGCAATTCACGTTGAACTGTGCTAGGGCGAACATCGGTGCTACGAGATCGTATAGGCTTTTTAAAGAAGTTGTTGGTAGGTATTCGAATATAGGTTGTACAAAAGTTGAATTCAAGAACTTTGCACGTGATTTGAAAGCATATGTTGTTGGGCTTGATGCTCAAATATTTTTGGAGAAGCTATTTAGAAAGAAAGAATTGAATCCGGCATTTGTGTTTGAATATGCAGTTGACGAGCACGATAAGTTGACTTGGTTATTTTAAGCTGACCCTACGTGTAGGAGGAACTTCGCTACTTTCGGAGATGTTGTGTCATTTGATGCCACGTACTCGACAAACAGGTTCTAATTTCAAAGCTTACTTTAGAAATTATATTTGTTTTGCATGTTTCTATAATTATCCAACTTGTTTTCACCCCTGATCATATATATATATATATATTGATATATATTTTAATTTAAAAAAAGAATTCACTAATGCCTTTTTTCATTAGTTGTTTTACATTTGTTTTTTTCAACATAACCATAGGGTTATGTTTTTCATGTTTATTTTCATTTTCACATATCATTTACAGTGCACTATAAGTAACTAAAAACAAAGTTTAATCTTATTTTATGCATGTTAATAATAGGTATAATATGATATTCGCTCCGTTTACTGGGAAAGACAATCACGGTAAATGTATTTCATTTGGTATTGGGTTGTTGTCAAGCGAAGACATTGGCGCGTATGCATGGCTCTTTGAGAAATCTAAGGCTTGCATGGGTCATAGTCCATTAATGATTACAACCGGAAAAGATCCCGCGATGAAGATTGTAATCGAGAAGGTACTTGTTGGTACAAGGCAACGCTTGTGTATGTGGCACATTATGAAGAGAGTCCCTAAAAAGGTACCGGCTAATATGAAGAACGACCAATTACTCAAGGATAAATTGAATTGTATTGTGTGGTCCGATATCCTCAAGCCTACCGAGTTCGAGGTGCAATGGAAGCAGGTCATGGTCGAATTTGATTTAGTGGATAACAACTAGTTTAAATCACTGTTTGGAAATCTTACACACACTGCCTTTATATGGATTTTGGTTGTATAAGAACCATTTTTTAAAGACATTTATACGCTTTATTTTTAAGAATAATGATTGTTTATTGTTCTTATTTAACATCAACTTAATGTATTTTGTTTGCACTGTTTTTTTTTCTTAGCACCAAAGTGGTATTATTAGTTCCAATTATGAAAGCTGACCACATCATGTCAAAAAAAGATTAGTGCTTTATACGTTTTTTATACAATATGATCAGATATTTTGGCACCTAATAGCAAATTAAACTAATAAGGCGTACGCAGCATGTTAAAAAAAGTGATATGCCTTTTGGACTATTCTTGATAATACTGTTTTCGTCCACAATGCTTTGGTTGATCTCACAATGCTTTTGTTGTTAAATAACAGTGCTTAGATTCCAAAAAAGCCCTCATTGAAGTGTGCTTATGTAATAAAACAAGAAATTATCATAATCATACAAAAAAAACACATAATATGATTCACAAAACAGATAAATAACCATCACGTTGTCAATACCAAAATAAATAGTGTCAAGCCAATCTTCAGGAATTCAAATACTAAAACCAGTTAAAACTAAAACAAAACACCAAGTTCTAATGAAATTTAGTTAGTCTTAATGCAGAAAGTAAAATAAAAAAAAAATACTGTTCATGAATTTAACATTTCATTCGGTCGCATCAACATCAAATTCCGGGGTTCATCGCTTCCTCTATTTATAAGCAGATCAATCACATCAATTTCGTAGTCTTCGTAGAAACAACGGTAGTAGTATGAAGCTGCTTCTGGATTATGATCTCTGTACACATTATTCTCATATGTAGTATCGCCGCACAATATTTGGCCCTCAAAAAAGCCATTTGATTCGCCGATCTACTCTTCAAACCGACATCCCATCTTTGCCCTGTCTCCATGTAAGTCTCCATGTGGCGCATTGTATATATTTCAAAATCACACTTATTGTCGTCATCTCTCCAAAGAATCTTCAACCTACACCCAATGCAATTTCAAATACCAAATTAAAGAACATTTCAAGATATATCATTAACAAAGCAAATTATAGAGAAACTAAAAGAACTGTACACATTCAATTAGACAATTATATAGATAAAAATATAGCTCTGTAGATATATACTAAGAGCACTATTCGCAAAAAATTAATACACATAACCATTAAGTAAAAGCAATATACACTTCAGCATATTAAACAACACACAAAAAAAAACAAAATAATAATAACACAATTTATTTTGTAAGCACTGTGATTGAAGTGTAGTTTTTTGTGGTTTTGGAAATTAAAGGTCCATTTGGCTTGGTGTTATCGAAAATCGATTCGATTGTGAGCATCAATGTGCTTGTAGCTTTGAAAAGTGAAGGAAAATGAAAATAAAGCAATTAAACTAGCTAAACTATTCTAGGAATTGAAATAGAAAGTTAGTAGGATGCCTCGGTCGTATGCCTTCAATGAAAATGCAAGCAATAATGAAAATTAAGCAAGAACAAGCAATGTTTCGTCAAGTACAAGCATGAAAGCACAAGGTACAACCATGCTTGCATGAGCATAAAATCCTAAATAATGCAAATAAGCAAAGACTGAAAGCATGAATACAAAGAGCAATGAGAATTGACGTCAAAGTTTAAAACTTTACAGAAAATAACAAGCAACGAAGCGTAGATCTAAGATTCAACCTAAAACTATGCATGAAAATAAAAACCAAAATAAAGCATATGAAAGACTTGAAATAAAAATGATCTGAGACTCGATCTATGATCTCGGTGTGTCACTCATCTAGATTCCATAGCCAATTCTTAAGATCTAACAAGAAATCAAGTAGCTAAGAGAAAAGGCATAATATGATGAACATGCACAAAACATATGAAATTACTTGAAATTAAACCAATTGAGGACTTGATCTATGATCTAGGTGTGTTACTCAACTAGACTCCATAGCCAATTCACAAGATTAAACTATGATTCTAATACCTAAGGCAAAAATCATAAAATGAAGAAGAAGCATGAAATTAAAGAACAAAGCATAAAATTGAAAGAAAGTTTACTTGAATTAAAAGAAAAGAGTAACAAGCTTGAATTAAATTGCATCAAAATAAAATCCAAGGGAGTACTTGAATTCTTCTTGAGCTTACAAACCCAAGGAAAAGCTTGAAAATAAATCTAGAGAAAGAAAATAAATCCCAAACCCAAGCTTGGGTTGGGAGGAGGTGTGTTCTTTTTTTACAAAATGAGAGTTGGGTTCTATTTATACTAGGTTTTATTAAGGGCCAAATTAGGCTTTAAGGCTTGTATTTCCCGGGTTTGACCAAGTTTAACCCGAAATGACCCCTTGGCTTGATATTTGGCGTGAGCACAGGCACGAGCACAGGCTGGGCACTGGCACAGGCGTGGGCACAGGCTGGGCGCTGCTGTTGGCGTCGGTGTTGGTGTCGCTTGGCTTGAGTTTTGGGCCTCAATTCCTTGGCTCGAACCTAGGTGCATCCTGGCACGAATTTAATTCATTGAGCCACCTATGAAAAGAGAATTTTGAACATAAAAACTCAAGAATTTCACCAAACCTCAAATTAATTGAACTCATTTAACCAAATTAAGTGTATAATAAAAAAGAAACACAAAAAATAATAAAATGAGAAAATAACCTAATAACCTAGCAAAAATCGACTCGAAACCACTATAAACGGCACTAAAACCTAATTAAAAATACGAGAAAAACACAACAATTACATGCAAAACAACCACCCCACACTTATCGGTTTGTTCGTCCTCGAACAACGAAAAAATCGAGAATGTACATGCAATGAACATTATGTAAAAAGAAAAATTCTTGTGCTTATCCTAATTAATATGGTGAAAGTATCAACATAAACTCGTTATCGCCAAGCATTCCTCGTATTACTCTTTCTCAAATGAAAACCAAATCGATGACTTCCTCACAAATGGTGTTTTTGAGGGTGTTTGATCAATTCGCTCAAGTGATAGGTATATAGGACGTGTTTACGCTCAAGTTGGTCAATACATGCACTTTGTCAAGATTTTACAAATCGGACGCTCAAAATTGCTCATAGTTCATGACCAAATAAGAATCAAAAGAGGTCTTTATTTTGGGTTGTAATGTTGGCTCTTTTGTAAGGTATGGAACATTTGGATATAGTGGCTAACACACGATCAAACCCGGTCAATAACACACAAAATCCTAATTTCTAAAACCCAAAACTTATGATCGCTTCACCCTTCCCAATTCACTAAACTCTCATTCGAAGCCCTTTCGTATACTCATACGCATTTTCGACTTTATTTCACAACACTTAGAAGCTTTTTGAATCTGCTTCTTTTTACTAAACTTATCCCTTTCGAATTAGGCTTTTCATTTGAACGCACGCTTTATCACTTTTCGTGATTTGTGTTGGAGTATTATTCTTCTTCTCCTTTTTTTTGTATAAGCAACTCAAAACCCGAAACCAACAATCGATTTCCCTCACATTTCTGTCAACTAATCATACACTCTTACCTCACAACTTATGAAGATATAAGAGCTAAAATCGAGCCCGGCTAACAAGAAACGGGACATAGGCTTAAGGGGGATCGTTTGTGATTTTTAAAGTAGCTTAAATATATGGATATGGCCGGAACAAGGGTGATATATGTGTCTCGAGGTCATTTTTAAATTCAATCATGTGCGAGCAAAATCAAACCTCCTTAATGTAATTTTCATAAAAATGCAAGCATGCCGATAATTCACACAAGGATACTCACTAGTTTGCACCGGATTTGGGATAAAAATCAAAAGAGATTTTAGAGCATTGCAATCTTTTCACGAGAAAATGTTGATTATATATATATATATATATATCGGCGAGTTTTGGACGAAGCACAAAAATTCAACTCCTTACACAAGAGGGCATATACATGTAAAAACTCGACAAGTAAACTATTCAAACCTCTAAACATGTGGTGATTGCTCAACAATGTAATAAAGACACAAAAGACACAAAAAATGACTCAACCATATAAAAGCGCAAATAGTAAGCGTCACTTCGCCAAGGCTCGAGTTAAGAAAGACAAATCATGCTTGTGAAACCCGGACCCTAACCACCTACCCACCCCACACTTAAACCATGTAATGCCCTCATTTCATTTAAGGGAAATCAAGTAAAAAGGAGGGTGAAATAGAAACTTCCTAAACCGAGCGAGTTTGGGTCGAGCTCGATGGAGTCCACTTAAGCACCCAAGTAATCTAAGCAAAAAAAAAAACGTGCATGACTTAAGTCTCCCGGCTCCATAAACGTTACTAGCTTATGAAATCGGCTACGACTGGAGTCGGAAAGCAAAACTCTAAAATGGAAAATCACACAAAATCAAAAACACAAGAAAATATGTACACTACTCTCAATAAAAAAATATATATTTTTTTTTTTTTCAAAATTTCAAATGTTTTGGATTTCTTTATTATAAGAAAGAAAGAAAGAAAGAAAGGAAATGAATGAAAAGAACTTGGGTTGCCTCCCAAGAAGCGCTTGTTTTACGTCACTAGCTTGACGAAATCCCTTTTTGATCAAGGTGGAAAGATAATGGGAGGATCCACCAATACAACCTCCTCCTTGTCGGGAGGGTCCACTCTTTGGAACGTTCTTGGCGCATTGCATAGCTCAAATAGTACTCGCCAAAAAGAAAATGTTCCAAACAGGCAAATGGGACTCGTCTCGGCTAGGTGATTAAAACATATATGTCTTGATTTTTAGTAGGTATTTTAGTTTATTTTTCTTATTATTTTTGGTATAAGTTGGGTAGCTTGAGTTTAATTTCGTATATTTGTACTTCCATCTTATTTTACAGCCTTTTGATCTAGATTGATGCAATTAGGTGATATTTTGATGTTTTTCACCTTATAGCTATGTAGCCAGAAGAGTTCGGCACGCAAAGGATGAAGTATGATGATCGAGAGACAAAGATCGAGCTTTCCAGTGAAAGAGTAGCAAGAATTTGATGTTGCCGATTATCTATAATGGTTATTCCATCTGGAACCGTTATAGTAGAGCTGCCGATGCTACCTGCCGAGCATGCCCACCCTATCGACATTGGCTGTCGAGAGCTTCCCGCGTCGACCGATGCTTTCCGACACCTATCGACGCACATGGCCAACGCAACTCTCTGTGAGCGTCGACCTATGGAGCGACGGCCGATGCGCACCAGCCAGACCATCAACGCTGCCGAGCGCTGCGCGCCACACCTGCTGAGCCATGACTAGCGTCGCCCGCACGCGTCGCCCTACGCACCGGTCGACGCCAACGTGCTGAAAATGCATTTTTAGGGTTTCTTGTGCGTTAAGTCATGAAACAACTATATAAACCCTTCATATTTCGGATTAAACAACACACCCACGACTCAAAACACTTATCTAGGGCTGTGAAACCTATTTTCAACACCCTACAACATATTTTCAAGATCTACGTTGAAGATTCAAAATCTGAAGCACCAAGACGAAGACGTTCGCTCATGCTCCTATTTCTCGACCAAGATCAACCATTCATAGTCCGAATTCACAGCAATCATTCAACACCTTTAGTTATTTAGTAAGTTCTCTAAACTCTAGTTATTCTTAGTTTAATTCTAGATAATTTAGGTTCAATTATTTTGTTTGAGTTTTTAGTTTCATTTATTTATTTCGAGTCATTTGAACCGTTGAATCGCTGAAGCTTTGAACTTTAGAATTTCATTTTTAATATTAATTAGTTGCTGCATTTTATTTTAATTCATGCTTGGTGTTGATATTGTTTATGCTTATGTTAATTGTTGCTTATATTAGGTTAATTAATTGATAATTTGATTCATGTTATGCAATTGCTTGGGAATTTCAGAATTAATTTTATTCTTGAGAATTCATATGTTTGATAGTCGTAGTAGTAGTTCAATCCATGCTAGTTAATTATAGTTGGATAATTAGTTTAGTTTAATTAGTTTAAGATAATAAGTTATTGCTTTTCAATCTCGTAGTTATAATTTCAAAACCTAAATTTATACAAGTTCTCGTGTTAAACATTGTGATTAAACAAACATTAGAAATTCCGAACATCAGTCCTTGAGAGACGACTTGAGTTAAACTTGTTAACCTACACGTGATCCCGTTATTTTGCGGACGAGCTATTAAATTTCTGACAGTTATTTACAAAGTAGGCACACACAAAAGCTCGAATCAAAAATTAGCGTCGTTGCCGGGGACTGGCACAGGTTTTGATAATTTTTGTTCGTGTTATTTTATGCTTTTCCGTTTATTTGTATAAAGGTTCTTTATTTTCCACTCGATACGCTGATGTTGTTTACTGTTGATGCAAGGTCGTAGAAGCTTACAAAATAAACTTGCACCCTTTGTTGACAACATTAAAAAGTAGGGAGACCGAGAAGACTCTTCCCTTCTCCCAATAGAAATCAATCCAATACAATCCTAGACACCATGTCGAATACAACACTAATTGGCGGCCGAGGACCCGTAGGAAGAGGAGGAGGGCGAACGAATGGTGGTCGAGGGCATGGAAACGAAATTCTTACCCCACCTCGCCACCAACCATATGGGATGCCACCTACTGATGATCTAAACTTTGGAGACCCACAAGACGACAATCGTCAAGAAGATCCATCGATTCTTGATCCTCATCAAGCACATAACGACGAAAACAATCAAAGGATCAATAACGAAGATAATCAAGAAGGAAACCAGATCCTCAACAATCCAAACAACGGGGGGTGGGGTGGGGGGGCAAGGCCAAGATAATCATCAAGCAGTGATACCAGGGAACCCAACCAACCATCCACAACACTTTAGGAATCAAGCCGAAGCTCTAGCATACCTTGCACGAGTGAATGTAGAGTTTTTGCGCAATCAAGTTTGTAATGACGAGCCCCCGTCCCCGAACAACCAACAGAATAATGACGATCGAAATTGAGGACGAGCACCGAACCATTTCCAAAATAGAAGAGGTGGACAATAGAATTGGCAAAACGACGATATGATGGAAGATGGATATGAGGATGAATACGAGAACGATGAATTCAACGAAGATGATGAGTACTATGAGAATAGGGCGGACTTCAGAGGTCGTGCAATTTTTGGAGGGAGACGAGTCCCTCAATATCAAAATGTGCGTAAACAAGGCGACCTCACATGCCCAATCATTGGACCATATAGCTCACCAATATTCTTAGGGCAAGCGGCCCGAAATTACCCCTTAAGGACCGATGATTTAAACAGGCTCCCTGTTTTCTACGAATTGCCCAATGAAGACCCACTCAATTTCATTCGGGAATTTTACCAGCAACTATCAGGTATTCAAGCTAGGGGTCTAACAGTAGGACAACTTAGGATGAGATTTTTCCTGAACACCTTGATATAGCAAAGCAGTGGCTTTTGTCATTGTAACCTAACTCCCTAACTAATTAAAATATGGTGTTCAAGAAGTTTGTTGGAAGATTTTACTCGGCCCAAACGACATCGACATTAAGGAGGGAAATTTCCACCTTCCAGCAGCAAGAAGTTGAATTATTTCATGAAGCCTGGGAGATCTACTAAGAACTTCTCCTTGCGTGTCCGCATCATAACAATGGTCCCGAGTTGGTGAAGACCTATTTTTATGAAGGCTTATTGCCAATTTTCAAGCAGCAAGTGGATACGAGGGCTGGAGATTTTGGAGATCTAACTGTGAAAGGGGCATGGAATCTTTTTGAGTTTATGAGTGACAAGTAAAGCAAACGAGTTCAAGGCCATAAAAACTTAGAGTGAATGAGGTTTCAGTTGCGCGAGCGGAGGATGACAAGTTCGATAAACTTACAAAGCAAGTGGAGTTATTGACGAACATGATGATGAAGCAACAATCGCAACCTTCACAAGAGACATGTGGAATTTGTGGAGCATTTGGACATGGAACGAATGCGTGTTCAGCGACTTTTGATGATGAGTCTAACATAGAGGTCAACGCCGTTCAAAATTTCCAACACAACAATTCTGGGCAGAAACCCACAGACCAATTTTAGGCACAGCGTGATTCTCCCTTTTTCAAGTGGGGTCTTAGGAACCCACATTATGCGCCGATGAAGCCACAAACCAACCCATAGTACCTTCCCCCACCACTACCACCTACGAAGGGGCAAACGTCAAATCCGGTTAAACCAAATGATCAATTGTTGGTTTGGCAACAAATTCAAGTGGCTGAGACGCTCCATAATAGAGAGGGACTTATGAAAGTGAATGCAAAGATAGACGACCTCTTGAAAAAAGGTGAGTAGTATTGACAATCTCTCTAGGATAGTGCATGATCATGCTAAGAATATGGAGAGAATGGATAGGACGATATGACAATTGGCGGCTGACATTGCGAGATCAAATAAGGAAAAAGGACAAATTGCCGAGTCAAACAGTTCTAAAAAATTACTTGTATACTTCTAAAAAAAGGAAGAACAGTTCTAAAAGAAAAAAAGGAAGAACAGTTCTAAAGAACATTTCAAAACCCCTTTCTCATTATCAAATATCTTTAATTATTAAAAAAAAAAAAAACAAGTTAGGCAAGGCTCAAAATAACATTTTTTTAGCTAACATCAAGTAATCCATAGCAAGCGAAAGAAAAGAATTAATCAGACCAATTTACAAGCAGCAAAACAATCACGAAACATTTTCCCCACTTTTAAAAGCAATTACCCATCAAATACACARCTAGAAATCATTAYTCKCAAAACAAAAATGCTGCATRATATTCCAATTCAAACAAAGGGAAAATACTATTGGAATGCAATTCGTGAGATTCCAATTTCAGAATGCAATTCGTGAAAATCTGTATCTAAAAAACAAGTACCTTTGCAGCTAGGTATTCAAAAATAGCGGCGAGATACACCAGAGTTTCGTCGCCAACATGCTCGGCGTATTTGCTGGCCTTCAGAAAATGGGCGATATGACCAACGGGAAACTCGAGTCCCGCCTTGCTGCTTCTCGACTCGTGAGCTTCAACGGCTCCCTAAAGTCCCACAATTGGCCATTCGAGGCAACCGTCTTTTTCGTAGCTGCACTTCACCTGGATTTGTATCTCGTTTTATGTTTCTCGATGTGAAGAATTATTATGATTAAAGCTCCACACTTTGTTTTGTATGGGTCAATTGATGAAATTAGGGATTTTCGGTTTTATTTTAGAATTCAAAAAAGAAATAAATAAAAAGAAAAAGAAAGAAAGGGGATGGATATGAACCGTCGATTAGACACGGATCAATGGTTGAAATAAAGCAAGGCGAGGATCGGTGACATGGCATTGTGGATTCTACGTCGGTTGTAATGGAACTGCCGTTAAAAGTCATCTCATTCACGGCGGTTCTAATAGAATCGATGTTAAATCCAGAGAACTAACTTAAGGTATGAACTAATTAAAGGCGATTTTTTGACAACCGCCGTAGAAAGTAGGGTTCTACGGTAGTTTTAATAAAACCGCCGTTAAATGACCGATTTAACGACGGTTTTTTAGAAAACTGCCGTAAAAATGTATTTAACGGCCGGTTCTCCAGAACCGCCATTAATGAGACGCCGTGATAATCCCTTTCTGCAGTAGTGAGACCTTAGAAAAATTCACGACAAAGTTCCTTTACCAAGCCGCCTTCGACCGGTAAAAGAAAATAAGAAGTTCATGGAGCTTTACAACTTGCTGAAGAACGTCAACATCAACCTTCCTCTCTTGGATGTGATCAAGGCAATGCCGACGTATGTGAAATTCTTCAAGGAACTTGCAACAAGACATATATTTTATTCAAGATATATCAAGACAGTCCGGCAACCTTTCGATGAGCTGCAATCCAGCCATTTACCACATTAGGCCGCAATCCGGCCAATTCAATTCCAAACGATGTACCACCGGGCACTTGTGTAACACAATTGACTACAATCGTATCTTTTACTTTTTGTTTTCTTTTTCTTAATTATTAAAAAGTACAAAAAAAATTAAAAAATTCAAAATCAGAAAATATTAGATAGCTTGTTTTTGTTAATTGTTTTATTTTGTAGGCTTTTATTCAAGACATTCCAATCACGCGATTTAAAAAGAGGGATTATTGCACAACCGCCTTTTTGGGGAACTCAACTATCGATTCTTCAGGGATTTTTTCTCGTTCCTTGTCTCTTTTTATCTTTATATGTGTTTGTGCCAATACGGAGATTGCCGGTCTTTTAGGAGGGGGAGATGGTCGAGCATGATTTGTATTTCATAATTTGTGCAAAATTTTTAACACTTTATGGTCTGTAATAACTAGTACTTAACGTGATTGATTGCTATTTCTGCGCTGAATTGTGTTTGTCTGGCTTGCCTGTCGAAGTTAACTAAGTATGATTTGATGTTCTTGTCTTTGAGCGTGTATAAGTGGATAAAATTTTTCAAAATTTTTATTTATATATTGTAAAATGGTACTTGGACGCAATTTATTTTGCAAAACCTTAAAACCAGCGTCAATTCAAAAATTTTTTATGCAAAAAGCCAGTGAGTAGCTTGAGTGATTATCATCATTGCATGTACTTGAATAAGTTTCAGTCTTGATATCTCTTTGAAACCGCTGTGTAGTTAGCTTTGAACATGACGTTAAGGCACATAAATAACCCTTATTCCAGCGATATCCATATATATTAGCCACTATCAATTCCGAATGAGTCAATCATAGCCAAATAATCCATTTCCATTAGCCATGAGTGATTTTTGAGTCGACTTCTGCAACCATTAAAAGCGTGGGGTAGGAGGAGTTCGCTATTTTTATTGGTTAGTTGAATTTTGGAAATTTACCAAGGGATTCACTACTACAGAAACAGCTTTCTAAGGCTGTTAATTAAAGGCGGTTTTCAGAAAACCGCCTTAAAATTACTTTTAACGGCGGTTATTGCAAAAACCGCCGTTAAAATGGTCTTTTTACGGGCGGTTTTCAGAAAACCGACGTTAAAATTGGATATCAACAGATTTTAACGGAGGTTTTCTAAGAACCGCCGTAAAAGTGATGTAAAATCTACGGCAGTTTTAAAAAACCGCCTTAAATCTATGTAAATCTACGGCGGTTTTCAAAAACCGCCTTAAAATCTTAGGTATTCTACGGCGGTTTCTTAGGAACCGCCTTAGATTGTTAAAATCTTAGGTATTTTTTTGTGTATATATAAAAAATTGTTATTTCTTTCTCTCACTCGCTTTCTCAGATTTTTCATTTTCCCCTTTTTCTTTCTTCTCCATCGTTTCCCCTTTTTCTTTCTTCTCTAGCCTCTTGTTCTTCTTGTTACTGCCCACGGAGGAAAAAAAAGAATAACTTTGCATCCAAAGATCTATAATCCTTTTTCATTAAAATCATCCATTTGATTTGTTGGATCCACAGATCTAAACCTCTTTCACTTTRAGATCTCAGTTCATCGCAATCAATTCGGAAGGTAACTCAATTTTCCAAGCTTGCGTTTTTCTATTACCCCTTTCTTCAGAACCCTAATTTTCTGGAGAGAAGGGTCGGCGGCGTCGAAGATGAAGAAGGCGATGGCTCGGAGCAAACAAGTTCTCGGAGAGGCAGCCGTTGGGGACCTCGACTCAGACCAAGGACTACAAGGAGCCGCCGCCGGCGCCGCTGTTCGAGCCCGGCGAGCTCTCGTCGTGGTCCTTCTGGAGAGCCGGGATTGCTGAGTTCATGGCCACATTTTTGTTTCTCTACATCACGGTCTTGACGGTGATGGGGGTTTCCAAGTCGGCAAGCAAGTGCTCGACGGTTGGGATTCAGGGGATTGTTTAGGCCTTTGGTGGGATGATTTTTGCCCTTGTTTACTGCACTGCTGGAATTWCTGGTAAATTTCTCTCTCTAGCTCAGTAGCATTTCTCAATTTCTGGTGCTACTGGTATTTTTTGAGCTCGAATTTTGTTTCCTTTGTTACTTTATAGTGTTGTTTTTTTTTTATTTTTGCTTTCTATTTTTGGATATTCATGCTTGGATCTGATTATTAAGGATATGCATTATAATCTTAGGGTTAATTGCTGCAAATATCCATGAGATTTAGTCTATTTATTAGTAAAACACTAGCTATCTTTGAAACATATACCCTTGACATTTGATTCTTTTTACAAACCCAAAGGTGTTGTTTGCAATTTTGAAACTGATTAAAACTAAAAAACCTTTGAAGTTATGCCCATAATCCCAATTTTCTTCTTATTTTGGTCTGCTAATGATATGTATATATTTATTTTCAGGTGGCTACATAAACCCTACTGTGACATTCGGTCTGTTCCTAGCAAGGAAATTGTCTCTTACGAGGGCGGTTTTCTACATCGTGATTCAATGCCTTGGTGCGATTTGTGGGGCCGGCGTTGTCAAGGGATTCGGGCCATCTCTCTACCAGACTAAGGGTGGCGGTGCCAATGTTGTTGCCCATGGTTACACCAAGGGCAGTGGACTTGGTGCTGAGATTATCGACACTTTTCTCCTAGATACGAGGGTGACAGGCCATGATTCGGTGGCGATCGTGATGGATACTGTGGTGGACCAAGAGCACCTCCAAGTGAATTCTTGTTCCTGGATATGTTATGTTTTATTTTATATATTTTATATTAGGTTTCTGTTCAGAATTATGTGACTCATGCATATAATGAGTTTTCTCAATTGTTGAAAATCTTATTATTATTTTATTTATTTATATTCCYAAAGTGCATTTGCAATCACGTACTTTTCCTGAAATATTTCTTTTATTGTTCTGGGACTTGATTATTYTTCAACCGTATCGTTTCTGTATTCTTTTAGGTAATCATGTCTTATTCTTTCTGATTAGCTTAACCTGACAGTGTATCGTTTATTGCAGTCATCGAAGGCAACTCTGCTGAAAGTGTTTCCAAAGCATCTGAGAAAATAAAAATTATTATCGATAAGGTTATAATTTGAAATCCGAACATTAGTTTCTTGGACATTGCTTTGATTTTCTCCGGCCAAAATATGTGAAAGTTAATTGCTACTTTTTTTTCTAATAAATATAATAAATTATAGAGTTTCTTGTCAAATGCTCTGCAACCTCTAATCCTCAAATTTATGATTTTATTTTAATTAATTTTGATGTTTGATTATATGTTTTTTTTTTCCTGACAGGCTTATAATAGTCGTGAACTCGGTTATTCTCACTTTGTTTCACTTCCTTTGGCTATTCATCCTGGACTAGTTGACAAACTTGTCAATTTTCAGAATAAAATCCTTGAAATAGCAGCATCAGATAAAGATGGGAATGTGGAGTGTGATACAGATGAAGAAGAGGAAGACCAGAAATCAACTAAAGCCTCAGGAGTTGTTGTTGAGTTGAAAGCCGAAAAAGACGATGCTCATGTTAAAGTAAATATAACGAGCAGTGAGCATTCAACAAAAGCGCCTTTAGTGACTGAACTCAAAGCTAATGACGCTACTAATACATCCTATAAAGAGTCGAAGGCCAGTTCTTCTAAACCAAAAGGTATACAAGTTTGATTTCATTTTTATTTATTATTATTATTATTATTATTATTATTATTATTATTTGTGTATGTGTTTAATATATACCCTTGACATGCATGTTCTCGTTTCTAGCTGTGTTCGGCTTTTGCTCTTTAATATCTCAAATTTTGGGGAACTCGTTTTTTTTAATTGATATTGCTTTCATTGTGTTTTGGTTCTTGATGCCAATCAAACTTTTTCCGCATCTCAGTTCCATTGGTCGACATGGTAACTGATTTTGAGTTTTATTAGGCGTGATGCTCGATTATTGGATATAAAAAACATTTGAAATTATTTTACTTGTTTTAATCTGTTTTGGCTTATTGAGACGCTGCACAGACAACTGTCATAGAACTTAGTTATACTTTAATGGGGGCAGAATGCTCGTTACCAAGGAGCGGTATAGGTCGACTGAGTTTGTCAATTAGTTTGTAAATAAGTCGTCTTTGTGGATATGTACAACATCATGTTGATTACTAGTTCAAGTAGTCTTATTACTAGATGTAGTAATTTTAGTATCGGTTGAGTAATCGTTGAAAATATGATTGATGCAATGTGTTATATATGATTATTGTAGTAGTTCATCAGAATTTTGTTGTACATCTGCTACATCGCACCGGGGCGGAGAAGCCCTGTATTTTAACCCTGATGGTGCAGACGTATATGGGCATCTTCGTGGGCAGGTAAAAAACAAAAAAAAAGGAAATTACCCTAAGATTTATTACTCGGTTTTATAAGGATTAATTTGATTGGCTGCAGAAATATCGTGCTGGATGTGGACCGGAGAGAGACAATCGACGAAAATGAGAATTAAATATTTAGAAGCTGCTTTGAACCAAGATATCCAATTTTTCGACACAGAGGTTCGAACATCTGATGTGGTTTTTGCTATCAACACTGATGCAGTGATGATCCAGGATGCCATTAGTGAAAAGGTAAAGAAGCACAAAGATAAGGAAAAAAATTGAGGTTTTTTTTTTAGTTTCTAATTTGGGCTCTTTTTTTTTTTTTTAATTTACAGTTGGGAAATTTCTTGCACTATTTGGCAACATGTGTTTCTGGATTTGTGGTGGGTTTTAGTGCAGTGTGGCAATTGGCTTTAGTCACACTTGCAGTGGTACCACTAATAGCTGTGATCGGAGGCATTCACACAGTCACATTAGCCAAGCTCTCTACCAAAAGCCAAGAAGCTCTTTCACAAGCAGGAAATATTTCAGAACAGGTGAAAATTAATAATATATTAGAGTATTTCTTTTAAAAATAATAATGATTTTAGCTCAACTAAGTACATTTTCAAATTACAGACAATAGTCCAGATTAGAACCGTGTTGGCATTTGTGGGCGAATCGAGGGCTCTTCAATCCTATTCCGCAGCTCTCAGATTTTCCCAAAAGATTGGGTACAAAATTGGATTTTCCAAAGGTTTGGGGCTTGGAGCAACTTATTTTATCGTATTTTGCTGTTTATGCCCTTTTGCTCTGGTATGGTGGATACTTGGTTAGGCACCATTTCACTAATGGTGGTCTCGCAATCGCAACAATGTTCGCCGTCATGATTGGTGGCTTGTAAGTAAATGACTAATTATTATTCCATTAATTAATATAACCTATTTTGAATTGATAATAATAAATCTTGTTAATGGATAGGTCATTGGGGCAATCGGCTCCAAGTATGGCTGCATTTGCAAAGGCACGAGTTGCGGCTGCCAAAATATTCCGCATTATCGATCACAAACCGGGTGTCGATAAAAATAGCGAGACGAGCTTGGAGTTAGAGTCCATAACGGGACAGCTGGAGCTTAAGAATGTGGACTTTTGCTATCCTTCGAGGCCCGAAACTCAAGTGCTTAACGATTTATCTCCCTGTATTTTAATTATATACATGTGGCTCAACGGCAAGGTACTATTTTAGGTTCTTTTTCTCTTGATTTCGTGTTGTTTATTTTAATGTTGATGCTCATTTGTGTTGATGTTGATGTTAGTGCTGGGGAATTTCAAATTTAATTTCGTATCTCTACGGTTAATTGGCATTCGACTTTTATCCGAGAGTTAAACAATTAATTTTTTGGCTGCTTGATTAATTGGAATGGATCTTATTTTATGGGATTCAGAATCTTGGGTTATGTATAGGATGTATTTTCATTTCGGTTTTCAATTTCTATTGGTAAAAGTGATAATCGAGAATTTAATTGTTTTCGTGTGAAAATTAATATTAGGCTTGGATGTGTAGTTTTGAATATATTTTTAAGTGTATAATAATTTGAAAGTTGATAGTGGTAAGGTCCATTTTTAATATTTTAATTATAATATATAATATAATATTTAATTAGATTTTGTTGGTCATGGTGGGTCGCATATTTAATTAGATTTTGTTTAATATAAGCTCTTTTTACTGCTTATGTAACATATTGTTTGATTTGAATCTCTAACCAGAAAGAAAGAAGGAAAAAAAAGGAAAAACGAGGGGGAAAGTACTTGCACAGACTTTTGAAGGTAATATTGATTGGGGATTCGCAAATTAAATTGATGTATTAAGATTTGGCCATTGTTAGATCATTTTCCCCTCCAACCCCCAAAGCAAAGATTTTTACCTGGCATCAATTTCAATGTATGGAATCCGAATACTGATATGGTATCGAATTATGTTATTTGTTATTTGATATTGTGCAAAGATTTTCATCTGATATGGTATCGAATTATGCAAAGATTTTCATCTGATATTGTGTTATTTGTTTGTAGGAGTTGGAGAAGAAAAGGAAAGACAGAGCCCGGACAACATATGAGAGGAAGAAGCAGTTGACGAAACTGAGAGTTAAAGCTGAGAAGGTTGCCGAGGAGAATCTTGGCGCCCAGCTTGACATTATCGCTCCTATCAAGTACTAAAATATCATCATAGATAGTTTTTAAGTGTTAACTTCTTGTGTTGGTTGTAATTTGAACTATTTAATAGTAGAGTGATGAACATTTATGAGAAAATTGATAAAAATAATGAATCTCTAAAAATTGGTGAACCTGCTTTATCTTTTTTTAAAAAAATTTCATTTAATTTGTATTTTCATTTCTTTTTTTTTTTTTTTTTTTACTACTTTCTATAAGGTATTTTCAAGAACCGTCGTAAATTGTGTGTTCTGGAGAATAGACTTTCTAGAAGATATTTTTAAAGAACCGTCGTAGAATCCACCGCGGTAAACTTTTACGGCTGTTCATAAACCGCCGTAAAAAGCATCACTTTCTACGGCGGTTCTTGAAAAACCGCCGTAAAAAAACCCCACTTTTTAAGGCGGTTCTTGAAAACCGCCGTAAAAACCCCACTTTTTAAGGCGGTTTTTTAAAACCGCCGTAAAAATTTACGGCTGTAGATACTAAGGCGGTTTTAAAACCGCCTTAAAATCCAAAACAAAACCGCCTTAAAAACTGATTTCTGTAGTAGTGATTTATGATTTTGTAATAGTATTGGGGTCCACCATCCTTAAAGAAAAAAAAATAAAAAAAATTAAAAAAAAGAAAAAGATCCCATAAGAATAGAAAAGGGACAAAATTAAAAAGAAGAAAAAAAGGATGGTGAGTCAATGCCTACGCTAATAAAGGTTTGTGTTTTTTGTTTATTTTATTTAATGAAGCCTAATGTTTAAAAGGCATGAGTTGTGTAGAAGCATATTATAAGCTTTAATTGTGTTTAAGTGGTTTGCGCTACAAGTCGGTTTTAGAGTTACGAATTGGGAAATAGCCTAAGATTAAAGGCTACGTTATGAGTGTTTAGTGAGGTTTTATTTTGAGCTAGGTGAAGCACATTGCTTTGTGATTAGAATAGTTTGGTGATTTATTGATCACGTTAGATCGTGAGTTAGCCACACAGCTTATATATACCAAACCCGTCCAAATAGCTTAACATTATAACCCGTAAAGACCTTTTCCGATTCTTAGTTCGACAACACACTTAATTTGCGATCAAAAAGAGATTGATTTTCGGTTTTTGTTTATTGTGATTGCATTTGTATGACTTGAGTGTATACACGTCCTATGCAGCAATGATTGAGTGCTTTGAGTGAACAACCACATATATATTTCCCTTAGTGAGGATGCATGAATTTGATTTTGGAGCGACAATGTAATAAGGGTGGAGTGTCTGAAGTTGCGTAACATGTATCTATATTTTCAAAATTATCTAAGTATCATAGCACGACTCATTGCTTGAGCTGATTTTCTTTCTTGTTATACTTTGAAATTATCGCCTGTTCGAGGACGAACAAACAAATAAAGCGTGGGGTAGTTGATTAGCACAAATATGTCTTGATTTTTAGTAGGTATTTTAGTTTATTTTTCTTATTATTTTTGGTATAAGTTGGGTAACTTGAGTTTAATTTCGTATAATTGTACTTCCAGCTTATTTTACCGCCTTTTGATCTAGATTGATGCAATTAGGTGATATTTTGATATTCTTCACCTTATAGCTAAGTAGCCGGAAGAGTTCAGCACGTAAAGGATGAAGTATGATGATCGAGAGACAAAGATCGAGCTTTCCGGTGAAAGAGTAGCAAGAGTTTGATGCTGACTATTATCTCTAACGGTTATTCCATCTGGAACCGTTATAATAGAGCTTCCGACACTGCCTGTCGAGCATGCCCACCCTGCCGACATTGGCCGCCGAGAGCTGCCCGCGTCGACTAACGCTTTCTAGCACCTATCGACGACAATGGCCGATGCGACTCTTTGTGAGCATCGACCCATGGAGCGTCAGCCGATGCGCACCACCCAGACCATCGACGCTGCCGAGCGCTGCGCGCCACCCCTGCCAAGCCATGACTAGCGTCGCCCGCACGCGTCGCCCGACGCACCCGTCGACGCCAATGTGTTGAAAATGCATTTTTAGGGTTTCTTGTGCGCCAAGTCATGAAACAACTATATAAACCCTTCATATTTCAGATTAAACAACATACCCACGACTAAAAACACTTACCTAGGGTTGTGAAACCTATTTTCAACACCTTACAATATATTTTCAAGATCTACATTGAAGATTCAAGATCCGAAGTATCAAGACGAAGATGTTCGTTCAAGCTCCGATTTCTCGACCAAGATCAACCATCCCTAGTCCGAATTCACAACAATCTTTCAGCACCTCTAGTTATTTAATAATTTCTCTAAACTCTAGTTATTCTTAGTTTAATTCTAGATAATTTAGGTTTAATTATTTTGTTTGAGTTTTTAGTTTCGTTTATTTATTTCGAATCATTTGAACCGTTGAATCGCTGAAGGTTTGAACTTTAGAATTTCGTTTTTAATATTTATTAGTTGCTGTATTTTATTTTCGTTCATGCTTGGTGTTGAGATTGTTTATGATTATGTCAATTATTGCTTATATTAGGGTAATTAATTGATAACTTGATTCATGTTATGCAATTGCAGCAAGTGGATACGAGGGCTGGAGATTTTGGAGATCTAACTGCGGAAGGGGCATGGAATCTTTTTGAGTTTATGAGTGACAAGTAAAGCAAATGAGTTCAAGGCCTCGAAAATTTAGAGTGAATGAGGTTTCAGTTGCGCGAGCGGAGGATGATAAGTTCGATAAACTTACAAAGCAAGTGGAGTTGTTGACGAACATGATGATGAAGCAACAATCGCAACCTTCACAAGAGACATGTGGAATTTGTGGAGCATTTGGACATGGAGCGAATGCGTGTTCAGTGACTTTTGATGATGAGTCGAACATAGAGGTCAACGTCGTTTAAAATTTCCAACACAACAATTTTGGGCATAAACCAACAAACCAATTTCAGGCACAGCTTGATTCTCCCCTTTTCAAGTGGGGTTCTTGGAACCCACATTATGAGCCGATGAAGCCACAGACCGACCCACAGTACCTTCCCCCACTACCACCGCTTACGAAGGGGAAAACGTCAAATCCGGTTAAACCAAATGATCAATTGTTGGTTTGGAAACAAAATCAAGTGGCTGAGACGCTCCATAATAGAGAGGGACTTATGAAAGTGAATGCAAAGATAGACGACCTCTTGAAAAAAGGTGAATAGTATTGATAATTTCTCTAGGATAGTGCATGATCTTGCTAAGAATATGGAGAGAATGGATAGGACGATAGGACAATTGGCGGCTGACATTGCGAGATCAAATAAGGAAAAGGACAAATTGCTGAGTCATACGGAGCAAGCCTCATCAATTAAAGTCCTACGTAGTGGAAAAGTGATAGACAATGAAGTCAAGACAAATGAAGAAGGGGACGAAGAGATGACGGAGAGTCCAACACCGGCACCGCCAAAGGGAGATGAATCCAAGCCGATAGAACAATTGCATAAGACACCAAACCCTTACATACCGGGATCTTTGAAGGGGAAGCTCATGAACAAAAACCCCCCTTCACCATTGGATGATGGAGACCTTAGAAAAATTCACGACAAAGTTCCTTTCCAGAGCCGCCTTCGACCGGCAAAAGAAAATAAGAAGTTCATGGAGCTTTATAACTTGCTGAAGAACGTCAACATCAACCTTCCTCTCTTGGATGTGATCAAGACAATGTCGACGTATGTGAAATTCTTTCATTAACTTTCAACAAGACATAGGCGCTCGGAGACAAATTAGTATGTTCCATTAACGAAGGAGGTGAGTGCTTTATGCAAGCAACTGCTGCCTTTGAAGGAGAAGGACTCTGGAAGTTTTTGTGTAAATATTTTATTGGAGAATAGGCAAAAAGCACGTGGAATGCTTGATCTTGGCGCGAGAATTAATTTACTACCGCATTCCCTTTATAAGCAATTTGAATTAGGTCCCTTGAAATCGACAAAAACGCGTTTATACCTGGCGGATCATTCAATTCGACACCCATTAGGTATCGTTGAAGATGTTTTGGTGAGAGTGGGTGAATTGATTATTCCAGTTGATTATGTAGTTTCGGATGTTGGGGAGATGCCGAGTAACGACAAGGGGCATACTATTCTTCTAGTCCGTCCATTTTTATCTACCACCCATGCAGTGATTGATGTGAATAAGGGGAGGATGAGCATGTCAGTTTTGGGAGAGACGGTCACTTTTTCGTTGCGAGATATGAATAAATGCTCTGCGCCATTTATGGAAGAACATGAGTGTTTGTATTTCGACCCGATAGATGCTTGCGTCCAAGAGCTTAAGTGCATAACGGTTTTGGAGGATATGGTAGTCGAGGACGACGATGACTTTCTAAGTTGGGAGGAGATAACCGAGCTATTCAGAATTGATTTTCGCAACATTGGAGCTGACCTCGAAATTATGGACCCCAACGAAACATTTGAGATGGAGTTTCAAGCAAGTGACATGGTGGAGCTGGTGATCCACCTCGAGCCGAGCATTAAACGTTGAAACGCGTCGAGCATGCGACGTAAAATGTTGTGCTTATTGGTGATAAATCCAAATCGATTGGTTACCAAGAATAGGGGGTACTAACCTCAGAATAGAGATCAGCGACCTGAAATAGATCCCAAATACGTCGCAGCGACCTGCTAAACCTTCAACGAACCTCTTAGCGACCTCGCCGGTCCTGCAAAACAACACCTTCCGACGGGTCGGATGTCAGACCCGTGAAGGTCCTCCGATGCTTAAGTCAAAAGCAAGTGGTAGTATAAAAGCCCAACAATACGATAAAAGCAAGATAAAATAATGAGAGGTATGCACCTTCTTTTATAGAGACAAGAGAAGTATTTCCCAAGCCAAGGGTTTCCTTCTCACATCACAATTCCATAAATACCACAACACTACAACCGACTCAAAATTAGGATTTCTCCTGTATACTAAGTTCCCATAGATAATAAATCTCTTACCATAATAGGCCTGGGCCCATTTTTCTTTCTATACAGTCCACCAAGACCCCATAAACCACTCACATTAAGCCCATAGGCTTGATATTCATAAAGCCCCAGACCGAGCTCTATCACCCACCACAAATGTAAGAGGTCGCGACCCTATATGAGAACCCATCCTCATACTCCAGGTCGCTACTCTACCAACCAGCTCGCCCACTTCTCCAAAGAAACCATTCACCTCGCTCACCTCCCAGAAGAACACCCTTTCCAGAAAATGAGACCACTTACCACAAATACCCTCATATATCAAGTGATATTACGTATGGACATTTTTGTCCGTATCAGCTAGTCCCCCATGTTTTAGCTGATTGAGGTATGAAATCAGGTAGGACATGTAAAACAGCATTAAAAGAGCACAACCATTAAAAACAACAATAAAACATAAACAAATAAATAAATCACTATTCCACCTTACCAAACCGTATTTCAAGATCACACAACTAGACAAACCGAGCTATAATACAAATCATTCCACTGCACATTACCAAGTATACCTGCGACCTCCAAAATATCAGCTCGCTGAACTCGCTCATTATTTTAAGATAAAATGATCACCTCACAAAAGACGACCTACGAGTCCCCCAGATCGAGTCCCCAAACCGTATATATGACGGGCTAAACCACACAACTTTTATCTGCCGACCTGAAATCATATTCGGATTCAATAACCTCAAAAACGCAATCATAAACAGCCCCAAAAGTCAAAACACGCCTCTCTTTATCTATCCCATCCTTTTTAAGTTTCATTAAATGCATCCTAACAGCGTGTCGGACGCGTGTCACTTTCTCATTTTCTCGGAGTATAATAAACCCAGTGGGCCCAAAACAAAAGGCCCAAAACATTCTTTAAAAACCCTAATAATTCTCCCGCTCTTACCTGTCCCATCAGCTTTCTCACCGCCCCCCATACAAAAACCACTTCGTCTTCCCCACTTGTCACTTTTTAGAAATTTCAACAAGCAAACACCATTTTCGCTAGGCAAAAAAGCTCTCCATCCATCAGATTTTTAGAAATTTATCAACAGCGCACCACTCTACACCGACCTCCAGCACTACGAAAATGTGTAAGTCCCCCAGATCCTTCATCCTTTCAATAATTTAATTTCGCTATCATAAATGTATTGCATCTGCTGAGTTGTTGTGATTTTGTGTTTATCTCCTCCCCTTGTATTGTTTGATTTACGATGGAAATAGCGTCCTCCAACCTCAATTACCAAAGTTCGATCCTTTCCCCTGAATCAAACCCTATTGAAAACCCATACATCTTTAAGAGAAGATGAAAACAGCCCCCTTCCCCCTCCGGCATTCGCGACGAGCCAGAGGGCGACGTCAACTGGTCGGAGTTAGAAGCCGAAACCAGAGCCCATACCGAGGCCCAAGCTTTAGTAGACAACATACCCGAAAACTCTCCTGCCCCTTTAGCCCTCGTAGCTATCCAGAGGGCATTCCTTTGCAAAAACCCAGCAATCCACCATCTTGCGAGCATTTTATGGAAAACCCGATAAGTATAGCTCGCTCCATAGATGCTTCCGACCTACCATCCTCATCCCTCTCAACCAAAGAAATGAAAGATAATTACTGGTTACTCCCCGACCCAGAGAAACTAGAAGAACTTAAACCAATCCTTAACCTTCCCAAGACCGCAAAAATGGTCCTACCCGATATCCTTCACCAAGACCCCATGAAACCTTCCTCCGACCATATTACCTTCTTTGACGCACTATTTAGGGCAGGACTTAGATTTCCCCCACATCCTTATTATATCAAAACCTCCCTCCTGTACAAAATACCCCTCTTACAACTAACCCCTAACTCCATGACATACTTAGCGAGCTATGTAATATTTTGTAAATATTATAAGACACAGCTAGACTCAGATCTTTTCCAATTTTTTTTCCAAATAAAACACCAAAGCCATTCCTTCTACCTCTCTGCTCGTACTGGAAAATCTCGCTTCTTAGTGAATCCTCCCAATAAAGTGC
Source organism: Phtheirospermum japonicum (assembly GCA_014905375.1). Lineage (NCBI taxonomy): Eukaryota > Viridiplantae > Streptophyta > Magnoliopsida > Lamiales > Orobanchaceae > Phtheirospermum > Phtheirospermum japonicum. The sequence continues at coordinate 115,974 of BMAC01000306.1, read as the reverse complement.
CCGAGTGGAAGATAAATTTTTTCTTTATACACAACACCGAGGAAATGGCCCTTCATAACCGAGCTACAATACCATACTCCAAAACAATCCCCTGTTCCCAGCCCTAAATATCTCCCCACTCTATATAATAAATATTCTGATCAGCTCGCGGAATGAAGCAAGCGCCCATTTGATGTGATGCTGCTTACCAGCCGATATGATGTGTTCCGGTATGTGGGCATCGACTCTTACCCAGTCGAACCAGATCTTGTCCTTACTGAATCAGAGTTTGGTAGGTCTTCCAAATCTTAAAATTTTACATCACTCCTCCCTATCAAAACTGAATAATAATATATTTTTTTCTTGTCACTGCAGTTGCGTTCATCAACAGCTGTACTGTGTCGCGCTCCGAGGGAGCCAAGGAACAACCTACTCCACAGCCCGCCGTCGCCCCAGTACCTCCTCCAGTCGACGTAGATGAGGCATCACATCAGTCTTTTGGGACCAGAACCGAAGATGAAGACGTGGAGGAGATTCAACTAATAAAGAGATCTCAAAAGGCCCAGGGAAAACGCCCCCTCAAACCAGCAACTAAGGATCCGAGCCCTCCTGGGCAAAAATGTCGCCGCCTCTTAAAGACCTATGCTGCAACCTCCGCCAGCTCGCCTGATCTGAGCAAAGGATTGGCCCAATGCGATAACGCCAAGGAAATACAGGCCTTCCTCAAGGAGCGCATAGCCAAACAGGTAGACTCCGAAAAAAACCCTTCCTTCTAACATAATTTACACTTGCAAATTCTTATAAAATGTTATGGTGCAGCTGAATCCCCTAGTCTCAAAACATTCCAAGGAGTTAATGGCTCGATCAGCAGAGAGCGAACTCCAGAAAACATGGGACGAGCTGACCGCCCAGACCGAACAACAAACGCGGCAGCTATCGCTAACACAAGGGGAGCTGGATGGTGCAATCAAACTGTTGAAGGCTCGCGAGGAAGAAATATTTCTTAAAGAGCCAGGTGAACAACTTAAGGGAGGAGGCAGCTCACACGGGCAACGAGCTTAAAGATCCACAGAAACGGGTTGGAGAGCTCGAACTACAAAATTAAAAAATCCAAGAACAAAATCAAGTAGTTCACGAGCAGGGTGTAGCTAAAGGTCGGCGGACCTTTCTGTCAAGCGTGGTTGGCAAGAAATTCATGGACGCCTATCGGAAAGAACTCGTGGAGGCATACAAAAAGTCCTCCATATATTTTGGTATGATGGCTGATGGTGCCCAAGAGTGTCTCTTTACTGCTACTGGGATAATCAACGAACATGTCGCGGCTCTGAATGTCACTTACACTCCCGATGTTCCAGCCATCATCAACCAGATGACTCCCTTCAGCACCTTCAAAGGCGATTTGGAAACAACAAATTGACGCGAAGTGGTGGTTATCGTGCCAGAGTCGAGCCATCCTGTCTACGAAGCTATCCACCGAGCTAGAGACGCCTCTGGAAGACCTGACTCCGCTGTCTGAACCAAGTGCCACCGAAAACCTGCCAACTTCTGGTGTTGAAAAGACTTTTTGAAATACTTGTATTCATGCTTGCAACTTGTATAAACAATTTACTATCCCTGTAAATACTTTTGTTAATATTTACTATATGCATAGCTTGTTAATTCTCAGATCGCACAATCCTGCACTTAAAACTTATATAAACACCATAAACCATGTATTAAATAAACCTTTAAGCTAATATATGTCGCACTAAAATACAACCAGTCACACTTCTCCCCATGAGATCACAAGATCCTAAAAATAATTGTAACCCATAAATAATGCAATTAACCAGCATTCAGAACATATTAGCTCGCATAAAAACAACCATACATAAGAACATGAGAAAAACATGTAAGCCAAGCATATCCCTTCCAATCACAAGTAAAACGTCACAACCACTTAACCATAAAAAATCATCAATATAGCTCGCCAAACTTTATTTATTATATATCACAGAAAATACCCAACTTTTAAAACACAAAATCCATACAAGAGAAGTGCCCTCCGGTCCAGAGTTACCTTCTCCCGCCACAAAAACCACCACTGTCCACAACATAAACTTTCTACGGGAGAAGTGCCCTCCAGTCTGGAGTTAACTTCTCCCGCCACAAAAACCACCACTGTCCACAACACAAACTTTCTACGGGAGAAGTGACCTCTGGTTCGGAGTTACCTTCTCCCGCCACAAAAACCACCACTGTCCACAACACAAACTTTCTACGGGAGAAGTTCCCTCCGGTCCGGAGTTACCTTCTCTCGCCACAAAAATCACCGCTGTTCACAACACAAACTTTCTACGGGAAAAGTATCTTCCGGTACGGAGTTACCTTCTCCCGCCACAATAACCACCACTTTTCAAAACACAAACTTTCTATGGGAGAAGTGCCCTCCGGTCCAGAGTTACCTTCTCCCTCCACAACCGCCCTCTAGGCCTAGTAGGTTTTCAAATGACACACATTCCAGCTTCTAGGCATGACCTTTCCACCTGCATCTTTAAGTATATATGCTCCTCCTTGCAACACTTTTAGCACCTTGAATGGTCCAACCCAGTTCGGTTCCAACTTCTTAGTCATCCACAACGCATCAGCTCGCCTCCATACCAGGTTGCCAACCTAAAAACAGCGATGCTTGACCCGTTTGTTAAAAGTAGCTTGTATTCTTTGTTTATAGCAATAAACCCGAGCTGCAGCCTTGTCTCGTATTTCATCAATCATTTCGATTGCTCCCCGAGCTAATCTCTCATTCTCCTCCACGTTAAATGCTGTCAGACGCTTCGACCCTCCGCCTATCTCTACCGGAGTAACTGCATCCATCCCATAGACCAAATTGAATGGCGACTCTCCCTTGGAGGTTCGGGGAGTTATTCGATAAGCCCATAGAACCGAGGCGAGCTCTTTTTCCCAGAGTCCCCTGTCTTTTCTAGTCGTAACTTGAGTCCTTACACAATTATACGATTAGTAACTTCCACCTGCCCATTAGTCTGAGGATGCGCCACAGAAGCAAAGCGCTACCTCATTCCCATCTCTTTGCACCCACTACAAAAAATTCCTGCATTGCTAACGGCTAAATCTGTCAGGATTCCGTCAGTATATGGAATACTGACGGCCTCCTGACGGATAATGGCTGCCAGCATTTTTGTGGTCAGAATTCCCGTATCCTGGCGGAAATATGATCCCGCCAAGAATGCTGGCGGATTCCTTGACGGCTAAATCCGCCAGTATATGGCCCGCCAGTATTTCTGGCGGATCAACCCGCCAGGAACATCGGAGGTTCTACGCGTCAGCATTCCTGGCGGGTGTACCCGCCAGTATTTCCTAGCTGGTATTACCGCCATTAATGCTGACGGGTAGACCCGCCAGGAAATCCTGGCGGGTTTAGTCGTCAGCATTACGCTGGTACCCCTACGGGTATTTGTAGTAATTTTCGTCAAAAAGTCAATTAATGAGATTTCTAATATATTAATTAATAATTAAATTAAAAATAATAAACAAATAAAATTTTAGATAATCCAAAATAAACTATCCACTAAAAAAAATCAAAACAAATCATCCAATAACTAAAAATCAATTCATTCATCCATTGAATGTATAAAAAAAATCCTGAACTATCCATCCATATCTAAATATGACCACCATTCGGGAGGCTGAGTAGAAGGCCGACGAGCCATGGCCTGAGCAAAAGTTTCTTCAATCTGCTGACGGAGCATCAACTAGGAACGCTCCTGCTGCTCACGGATCCGCTGAATCTCCAGCGCCTACTCCTCGCGGATCCGTTGAAGCTGCTCAAACTGCTCCTACTGGGACTACACCTGCATCTGGAGCTGACGAACATCGGCGGTGGAGGTGGAAGAAGTACTGCAGCGTTTCTGAGTCTTCTCGAAGCATCCAAGGCCATAGCGTCGACCCTTCCTATTCCTGACAACCTGTAGGTAGACCTCATTTGGGTCTACCTGAGGGCTGCTATCATATAAGACACAACACGCCTCTCCTTCAAAGCCCTCTCATAATCCTCCTGATATCAAAACTTTCAGCTATTATTACTAAACAACTTTTATCAGATTTTATAATAAATCAGATATATATAATATATAAAACTTACATCTATCCTCTCGGCTTTGGGGTCCGTAAATGTGCCATCGGGATTTCGATGATACCTCAGCAGAAGCTCGTAATTACTGGGCTGCGTACCCGTCTACGCAGCCTGTATATAAAGATACATTTACAATATTTAATATAATGAATTAATTAAAATATAAAATTATACATGTTCAATAATATAATTAATTACTTAAATTATTATTATCGACTTACAATCTCGGCCGCCTGTCGATTAGCCGTCATAGACCCGCCTCGATGCTTCGCTATACCAGTCGAAGGGCCGCCGGGCTCGCTCATCCTGTTCCGCCTGGCCTCCTTAGATTTCTCCACCTCCTCAGGCCGCTGAAACAGCAACAACCACCTGTTCCAAGTCTTCTCCCCTACAATAGCAGGTATCGTCCCACTCAGTCGATACGCCTCCCTCCACTCGAATATACGACTCTTATAAGACTCTCGCATCGATATATAGAATGCCGTCCTGATGGCATTCTCGTCGTACATACGAGTGTCCCACCACACCAATCCCTACAAAAGAAATACAATTAGACAAAATAATTAATCAATTTACTTAACAAAAATAAAAAAATAAACAAAATTACCCTAAAATGAGGCCACCACGTCTGACGATGGCTATCCGAGATGTGCTCGTATTTCTACCCTGCTGGGTGGATACGAGCCTCGTGTATAGTCCGGAGATAGGTCAGCAAGTCCTTCGACGGACTTCGTAACCTAAAAATTAATAAGTTTATTTCAATATATGTBAAATAATTAAATTATATATTGAACACATAAAAATATTGATTAAGATGTTACTTACCTATTTCCGAGCAAATATATATACCTCGATCCCGGAAGTCCTGACCTCTTTACTAGGCGTGCTCGTCCCCGCCTCATCAGACTGGGTAGGTGGAACAGTATCATTGAGGTCCATGTCGGTGGCATCATCCTCATGGTGTCCCACCATAATTATCGTTGACACTCATAAAATCTTCAAACCTCAGCCTTAAGTTTCGGACTCATGTTCGTAGCTTTCTTCGTCTTCTTCAATTAAATCTAGTTCATCGCTTTCTGACTCTTCTAGATCATCATTGACCGACTCGCCGTGTTTGTGATTGAGAGGGTTGTTTAATTGGAAGTCGACATCCTCTAATTGTATTGCAGGAAATGTTTCTATAATATTTTCTTAGAATGACTGTTGTTCAGGCACGCGAAGCTCGATATAATCCACTGTCGACCGAGCTTTGATTTGACAAGCTGCCCACCAATCTAGTTTGTCTAGCTTCAAACTCGAATACGAACTGTAGTGAACTTGAGTTGCTTGGGATGCGAGTACAAATGGCTCGTATCGATTGAATCTACGTTTATGATTGATGTCAACAAGCTTATATTGAGGGTGAATTTTCGTGCCGGCTGGAGTTGGATCAAACCACTCACATTTGAACAAGAGCGTCCTTCCGGTCATTTGAAGCCCGTGATACTCCAGTTGAATGACTTCTAGAAGACGACCGTAATAATCCATGTAATTCGGCCCATAATTTGTTCCTCGTATTCAAAATCTTGTGCTCAACATTGATCGTTGAGAGCCATACGAGAGCGTGTGAAATCTATATCCATTTATCTTACAACCGTTGAATATGTTCACAACACGTGATGGACCATACGCAATTGACCTTATATAATCGTCATTTACATTGTTCAAAGGATCTCGTGCCTACAATAATTTTATGTTTTCAAATGTTATAATATATTTTAATTGCCACGTAATTTTAAAGATAATTAAGACTCACGTAGCTCTCAAACAAAATAGGAAATTCAGCATCCACTTTTCTAGCCAGTGCCTCTTCTGTAATGTTCGGTTGGTACATTTAATACCATCTTCGAACAAACTCCACATTTATATTAAAATGAAGAATTATTATAATATTTAATTAATAGATTTCGATAATTAGGGTTGAAATGAGCTTTATCAGTTAACCTGATAAATTGTTGGAGTTCAACACAATTTAGTAACATATATCTTTGGGCCTCGGCCAATTCTTCACCCGACAAGAATCTTTTTCCTGCGAGAAAGTTTCACCATTATTTTTGAAAATAGATAGAACGTTTGGATTGTCGTCTTCATCATTTTGAACTTCTTCATTACTATTCAAGTTTGTCCTTTTTGTGGAGACATTAACATCGAAGTATTACGAAACAAAATTCGTCGCCTCTTCAACTAGATATGCATTTGCTATCGAGCCTTCAACACACGCTTTATTCCGTACATTGTTTTTGAACTTGCGAAGATACCTCTCGAAAGGATACATCCACCTATATTGCACTGGACCAGCAATTCTCGCTTCATATGGTAAGTGGATGGGAAAATGTTCCATTGAATTAAAAAAACTTGGTGGAAACATCATCTCTAGTTGACAGAGTATTAGGGGAATGTCACGCTCTAAACGACTCATATCAGCAGTTCCAATGACTCTCGCACTCAGCTCTGAAAAATAAACTTAGCTCTGTTAGTGATTTCCACACGGGATGAGGAAGCAGTTCTCGAAATGCAATTGGGATCATCCGCTGCATAAACACGTGACAGTCATAGGTTTTCATCTCGTACAATCTCAACCCTTTCATATCAACACAACGACCTAGATTTGATGCGTACCCGTCAGGAAATTTGAAAGCCTTTATCTATTCACACAATACAAATTTCGACGGCTTATCGAGCATGTACGATGCTTTGGGATACTTTCCTGATGCATGTGCATGAAGTTCGGGATGGTGACAGTATTTTCTAACTCATCTCTTGATTTCGAAGTGTCTTTTGTCTTCCCTTTGACATTCATCACCGTGTCTAACACATTATCAAAAACATTTTTCTCAATGTGCATAACGTCTAGATTATAACGAATTAAGTTAGTGCTCCAGTAAGGCAAATCCCAAAATATACTTCTTTTTCTCCAACCACTATTCTTCGCTATTAGTCCGTTCACATGTTCGTGGTTTTCATCAGTTATCTTCAGAAGTCCTAGCCGTTCAATTTCGGCCAAAATCTCTTTTCCAGAACGCACGTGCGGCGGCAGAGTATCTTCTATTTTTTCTAAATTTTTTTATCTTTACGAAGTCGATGATCACATTCTAAAAATTTACGATGGTTATCAAACCATGATTGTTTCATGCTCTTTTGCAGGGTAAAAGCGTCTGAACGTTCCATGAAATACAGACAATCCATTCGACCGGCCGTACTCCAACCGGACAACATCGAGTATGCAAGAAAGTTGCTAATGGTCCACATAAGGGCCGCTCGCATCTCAAAGTTCTGTTTTTTAGATACATCGTACGAGAGAGCACCGTCGGACCATAACTACTTCAGCTCCTCAATCAATGGTTGTAGAAAAACATCTAACTTATCTTTGGGGTTTTGTGGGCCCGGGACGAGAACGCTGAGAAACATATACTCCTCTTTCGTGCACATCCAGGGAGGCAAATTGTATGGTGTGACAATCACCGTCTATGAAGAGTATTGTTTTCCGAAACTTCCAAAAGGTTGAAATCCGTCTGTACATAAACCCAATCTTACGTTTCGATTTTCAGAGGCGAACTCTGAATGAGTTTGATCGAAGTGCCTCCAAGCCTCAGAATCTGACGGGTGATGCACCATCCTCTACCGTATGTTCTGCATGCCACCGCATATCTTTTGCCGTTGTTTTATATGCGTACAACCTCTGTAGGCGGGCCGTTAGAGGAAAGTAAGACATCCTCTTGTACGGAACTAAGTTGGACTTAAGCCGTTTAGTTTGTCCCTTCTTCGCGGGTTTGAACCGTGGATGATCACAAAACTTGCACTTATCCAGATTCAAGTCATTTCTCCAATAAATCATGCAGTTCTTAACGCAACAATCTATCTTCTCTACCGGTAACCCTATACCTCTCAACAACTTCTTACTTTCGTAGAAATTATCTGAAACATTGTTGTCTTCTGGCACGATCTCTTTGATTAAATCAATAAATTGATCATAACATTTTTGAGAAATGCCATGCTCTGATTTTAAATTCATAAGACGGGCAACTAAAGACAACCAATTGTGTTTCTCGCACCCGGGATACAGAGGTTTTTTTGCAGCTTTCACAATATCGAAAAATTTCTTCGCCTCGGGATTAGGTGATTCATCCAACTCAATGTCATTCATATCGAAATTGGGACCGACAACATCTTGCACCATATCGACGTACACATTTGATGATGATCCTCTGACTTCAATATCAGCAGGCGATGAAACGTGATCTTTTTCCCCGTGATGAGTCCAAATGTAGTAATCAGGAATGAACCCTTTGGTACCGATTTGGCATTTTATCTCATCGATAGACCTATAACTAGATTTCCTACACTTAGTTCGTGGGAAAGGGCATTTTAGTTTATCACCGTCCCTCTCTGCAGAATTATGCGTGAGTGCAAATGGTACAAAACTATCTACACTGGCCATGAACGCCGAATTTAGAAATCCGGACATATTCCGTTTGTACATCCAACTACGATCATCATCCATCCTAAGATTTTTGAGTGTTATTCGTGACTCTATAATTAAAGAAGGTGGCAAATTTTTGGCAGCATTATGAGAAGAATGAGTAATTCGAGTTATAATTGGTAAGGCTTCTATCCCATTCAAGAACGTGACATTTAGTAGTCTGTGTTATCTTAAAATATGCATTTTTCTTAGATTCAAAATTTCGGCAGCATCTCCCCTCAGTTCTCATAGTGCACGTATATTTCAGTGCATCCGAGAACAATTAGAGAGATGCAGAAACTGAAATTTCAAAACTAAAAAAAAACATACACGTAAGATAACCATACTGCAAGTCACATTCTCAAACTGTCCAAAAATGGGACAATTCAAAATTTAGTATCAAACTCTATATTTGATACTAAATCTCAAACGGGTCTAAGGAATATTGGAATAATTCAAAACTTAGTTTCAAATTTTTCTATTTGACATTAATTCTCAAACAAGTGATCTATATGAATCGCGTCACTTTGCCAAGGTTCCAAATAAGCAATTACCACCGTCACATTTTTGAAAAATATTTTGAAAACTTAAATAAAACCACGTGAAACCCTATCACGTTTTTTGAAAAAAAATTGAAAACCCGCTATTGGAGGGACAACACCTCCCGACCGACGCCGTAACCCACGTCAACATCCGACGGTATACAACCAGCAACACCAATGACAATAATATATATAGAAAAAATTAAATCCCGGCCGATCACCACGGCCTCCCATGCATGAACAATATATATACAATATAATGGGTGCATACATGCATATATCACAATATAATTTGCCCCTAAAGTTTATCTAAATTTGAAAGCAAACCCTAATAATCTAAGTTAATACATGATAAACCCTAATACAATATTGCTTCTAGCTAGGTAGATTCTGAAGTAGACACGTGTTGTTTATAAAGAGCCACACAACATTCGAATACAGGTCATCATTTTCCTCGACCACCCTCACCATGTCTGCTCCAAAAATCAAACGGCTCTTGCTAGCACGGTCACTAAAAAAAGACGCCTTCATCGACTGTATCTACTGCTGAATGATAGATGTTTGGAACCGACATGGGAAGGGCGTTTGAGGAGGACAATCTCTGTATTAATGATGTATGCGCTCTTTATAGACAAATCTACTCCAGAATCTACCCAAGCTTAATTATTCCAAAATTGAACCCTAATTATATAATTATTCCTAAATTGAACCCTAATTATATAATTATTTATAAATTGAACCCAATTTATGTGATTATCCCTAAATTAAACCATAATTAGGTGATTATTCCTAAATGAAACCCTAATTTCAAATTAAACCTAAATTAAAACATAATTGAAGAATAATTATAAATTACACCCTAATTAAAAAAAAAAAAACAGATTTTAAACTATAATTATAAATTATACCCTAAATTATTACATAATTTTAATTTATACCCTAAATGAAACCCTAATTTTAAATTAAACTATAATTATAAATTATACCCTAAATTATTACATAAATTTAATTTATACCCTAAATGAAACCCTAATTTCAAATTAAACCTAAATTAAACTATAATTATAAATTATACCCTAAATTATTACATAATTTTAATTTATACCCTAAATGAAACCCCAATTTCCAAATTAACCCTAAATTAAACCATAATTGAAGAATATTATAAATTATACCCTAATTAAATCCTAATTAGGTAATTATGGCTAATTGAATCATAAGTACATACTTAATCATAATAAACCCATACTTTAACCCTAATTTTGTAATTAATTCCTAATGAACCCAAGTTTCAACCCTAATCCCTAAACAAACACTAAACCCTAACCTTTAAAACTAATTATATAACAATTAATAAACAACAAGTATATAAAAAATATACAAACAAATACAAATATACAAAAAATAATCAAAAATATAAAATGAAAATTGAAAGTGGAGGTGGTGGTGGACCTCGGAGCGGCGGCGGAAGTGGAGGCAGGCGGTGGTGGTGGACCTTGGAGCAGCCGCGGTGGGCTGGGCTTGAACCGGAGCGGCGGCGGTGGGCTGGGCTTGAACCAGAGCGGCGGCGGTGGGACGATTTCACGGCGGTGGAACTTCTGGACGGCGGTGGCTCGACCTCCTGGACGATTTCCGGCCGTGGGCGAGAGTTTTTTTTATTTTTTTTGCTACTTCTGGACAGACTGACGCAGGGAAGGAATGAGACGATTATTAGGTTATATTCCTGACGGCCATTGGCCGTCAAGACTAGCGGGATTATTATTTTTATTAAAATTAATATCCTGACAGTCCTGGCTGTCAGGATTAGCGAACTTATTTTTTTAATTAAAAATGATATCCTGACGGCCGAACCTGTCATCGACGCCAATTTTATACATTGACGGTCACGGTTGTCAGTATAATAAAGCGGGATAAACTCCCGCTCTTTCCCTGGCGGGTTACTGGTGGCCTTTTTTGCTGACGGTCAAAGCCGTCAGCATATCCACCAGTAACGTCGGCCGCCAAGAAGGCCGTCAGGGTTTCTGGCAGCTTTTTAGCCGCCAGTAAATCCACCAGTACTGCCGGATTTTTTTGTAGTGACCATTTTCGAGTTTTTCTCCCATTAAACTGGGTTCCATTGTCGGATACTAACACCCGCGGCACGCCAAACCTGCAAAATATATTGTTAGAAACAAAATCCATCATATGTTGCTCGCTTATGCCTGTAACAGCTTCGGCCTCCACCCATTTCGTAAAATAGTCAATTGCCACCATAAGATACTCTTTATTGCCCGGAGTCTTTGGAAAGGGCCCACGATATCAATTCCCCATTGCGTAAATGGGCACGGCGAGCTCATAACCATCATCTCTTCAGCCGGTATATGAATAACCGGGGCATGCATCTGGCATTTCTTACATGTTCTCACGAGCTCGCTAGCCATACTCTTCATTCCTGGCCAAAAGAAACCAGCCCGCAACGTTATACCCACCAACGCCTTTCCCTTCGAATGATCACCACAATATACTTCATGTATCTCCTTAAGCACTTCCAATCCTTACTCCGTAGCCAAACATTTCAGAAAAGGTCCAAAACGCGACCTCTTGTACAATTCCTCATTTATCACAAAAAAGCGAGCTGCCGTTCTAGCCTCCTTTGTTGTCAATTTCTCTGCGCCTTTCTTCGCTTTGCCCAGGACATCCCATATAGCTGTACGCCAATCATCTTTAACCTCAAGATCCATAACCTCCTTCCCTTCTTCCATACTACTACAACTTAATTCCATCAGTGTGATTTTTCGAGTATCACAAGTCCCCAGCGCTCCTGCTATCCGAGCTTAAAATCTTCAAAACGTGCCACCCCTTCGCGCAATTCCATATATGATTTTTCGTGACAAGTGTTCCAGCTTAAACTCTTTAAAACGTGCCACCCCTTCGCCCAATTTGTTCAAATAAACCGCCATCCACTCTTCCTTGAATTCAAAAGAACCATCGAACTGACGAGCTATCAACTAAGAGTCCATGTAGGCCCATACCTTTCTTGCTCCCAGATCGCCTGCCATTTTAATACCCTGCAACACAGCCTCGTATTCAGCCTTGTTATTGCATGCTTTATACCCTAATTTGATCGCGAACTCCAAATCTTCTCCTTCTAGTCTAGTTAACATAATACCCAGCCCTACTCCCGACACCATAGTCGAACCATCAGTGTATAATGTCCATGCCTTTACTTCCTCGCCCGCGTCAGATGGACGTACCATCTCCTGCAAAAATCTGCCAACACCAGCGCCTTGATAGCCACCCTTGGTTCATAAACCACGTCGTACTCGCTCAACTCTACAACCCACTTCACCAATCTCTCAGATACGTTTGGGTTACTCAAAACCTGCTTAAGAGCTAAATTAGTACACACCTTCACCCTGTGACTCAAAAAGTATGGTCGCAGTTTCCTTTCTGTACAAGTCAATTCAAAACCTCATTTCTCCAGCTCGGAATATTTCAACTCAGCCCCCCGTAACATCCTGTTAATGTGATAAATAGGCCTTTGCGTCCCCACAACTTCTCTGATCAACACCGATCTTACTGCGACCTCTCCTACTGAGATATATAGGATCAAGTCTTCTCCAGGCATTAGTTTTGTTAATAATGGTATCTCGGCCAGGTATCTCTTCGATTCCTCAAATGCCTCCGCTGCTTCCTTTGTCCATTCAAACCTGGATCCTTTCCTAAGTGCCCTAAAAAATGGGACACCCCTCTCCGCCGACCTGGAGATAAAACGACTAAGGCCCGCAATGCAACCTGTAAGTACCTGCACATCACGTACTGTGCAGGGATGTGTCATCTCTAAAATAGCTCGCACCTTCTCTAGAATAACTTCAATTCCCCTCTCCGTCACCATATAACCCAAAAACTTCCCAGAACGCACACCAAACGCACATTTCTTCGGATTAAGCCTCATCCCATACTGCCTTAGTATAACAAATGTTTTTCTCAAATCCTCCACATGGGATCCAGCTTTCTTGATCTTGACCAGCATATCATCAACATACACCTCCATGGTGGACCCCAACAGCTCTTTAAACATTCGATCCACCAACCTTTGATAGGTCGCTCCTGCATTCTTCAAGCCGAAGGTCATGGACACAAAACAATATGTCCCTGTAGAAGTAACAAAACTCACATTGGGCTGATCCTCCTCTGCAAGAGGTATCTGGTGATACCCCTGTGAAGCATCCATCACGCTCAACAGCTCGCTCCCTGAGGTCGAATCCACCAGCTGATCAATTCGTGGAAAAAGATAATGATCTTTTAGGCAAGCTTTATTCAGATCGCGAAAATCTACACACATCCTCCACTTTTTTCCCGGTTTCGGCACCATTACGACGTTAGACAAGTATTCCGGGAATTGAATTTCTCTTATGTGACCAGCTTTCAACAATTTTTGCACCTCCTCCTCGATCACCTTATCCATCTCCGGCCCGAAATGTCTCCTCTTCTGTTTTACTGACCTTGCCTCCGGGTCCGCATTTAAATGAAGTTGTGCGACCTCAGGAGATACTCCTGTTAACTCCCCATCACCAAAGGCAAAAATGTCTCGAAACTCTTTCAGTAATGTCACCAACTCGTCCCTCAATGTTTCAGGTATTAAGGTCCCCACCCTTGTAGTATACTCTGGGCGACCGTTCTCTAACGAAATTTCCATTAGTTCTTCATTCGGCCGAACAAAATTCTCCTGCTCTTTTATCTTTTTTGCATTGAGTACTTTATTTGTACTTTTTTGTACACTTTTTTGTTAGCTTTTTGTGTCACTTTCGCGTGTGTTTTGCTTGCATTTACAGGTTTTAGGAGTCATTTTGGCCTATTTTGATAGATTTAGGTTTTTATAACTTTTATGCGGTTTTTAGTAGTTTTTCGTACAATTTTACCCTTTTTCGTATTTTTGGCCGTAGGATGACCAAGCGGTCCCGCGCACGCTCGGAGCATCCCAATCGACTCTGATTGGAATGGGCAAAGTAAGAAAACACAGCGTGAACGAGGAGCGACAACCGGAAGACGTTTAGAGCGAAATGAGAAAACCGAGCTGGAGCAGCCGAGCCAGTCGATCGACTGATCATCCAGTCGATCGACTGGACCTCCCCAAATCGACTGGAGTCCAGTGAGTTTGGAAATTTTGGGCAAAGCAGTCGATTGACTGAACCTTAGTCGATCGACTGCCGGTCGATCGACTACTCCTCAGTCGATCGATTGCCCCTGCACTTTTGTATAAATAGAACCATATTTCTCCAACCTTATCTAACCTCTCCTTGTTGGTTTTGGACCTAGTCCATCTCCTCCAAGCCTCTACCATTCCTTGCAAAATTAAACCCTAGTTTAAATCCTTAGTTAATGTAGTTTAGCTAGTTTAGTAGTTAGTGTAGTTATGTTTAGGTGTTCTTAGCAAGTGTGGGAGAAGGTGACATATCCTTCACTTGTGGTTCTTGGTTGATTTTGGAAGATTGTAATAGATTTGAAGCTTTTGAGTTCAATGCAATTGGTAGTTTTCTTTCTCTTACCTTCTTGTGTTGTTATTGTTGATTGTCGTTATTGAAGTTGTGTTGGTTTTTAGATTTAGTTTGTGTTGTTGTTCTTTGCATTTCAATTTCCCCTTTTCATTCCCTAGCTTGTTGTTCTCTTTTTCTTGCAAAACTCCATGGATGCTATTAATTTCAAGCTTTTTACCTCATTTAGATAGACATGCTTTTGGACTTTGAAAGATGCATGAAATTTTCCTCTTTGGCAAATTTGCTTGTCTCATATTTAATGCTTTTGACTTGTTTTCAATTTCAAGCTTTATTTTCCCTCCTTTTTTCTCTTTCAAGTTGCAAGCCTTCTTAGTTTAGTAAATTCTAATGGTTTAATCAATGTCATTAATTAATTACTTTCAAACAAGCTTTAATTTGTATTTGATGCAATTAGTTTAGAAATTAAGGGTTTAGGGTTAAAGTTCGTTTAGAACCATTAATCGGAGTTTGTCAAGAATTGGGATTGACGACCCCAACACTTAGTCGACAATTTGGGATTGACAACCCCGAATTGTGGATTAAGTGCTCGGCAAAAACCGATTGATCGTGGAGACTAACCGAACGCCCTAAACCCTCATTTTCATTATTTTCATTTAAATAACTTTTAATTAAAGTCTCCCTTTAAATTCAAGCTTTAGCATAAAACTCAAAACCCACTCAATGACTTAATGCTTTCTTAGGAGTAGATTAGTTTAATTTAGTTTAACAAGAGAGTAAATAAAACCACCGACCGCTGATAATATCTATCCTCAAGAGACACGACTTGGGAAAGCTTACAGCTCTACAATCGACTTCGTACTATTACGGATACGATTTCTTAGAGTGCTAATAAATCTTCGATCAAATTTTGGCGTCGTTGCCGGGGATAGATTAAGGCTAATGGTTTTTTTAATTATTTCTCTTTTTATCTTAGTTGGTAGTTAATTTAGATTTTTGTTTTACTTTCGATGCTCGTAATCCTTTGTTGAGTGTTGTGTTTGCAAGGTACTCATTCGGGAAGCCCGATGCCACTCGCCCACACTCACGACCATCAAAGGATGCCTCTGCCGCTTGATTGATCCGGCCGACGATGGCAAACTACCGAGCAAGTTTTCCATACGACGACCCTTATACCGAAACTCCCAAATATCCAAACCCTTACATCCAAACTCCCGAGTATCCAAATCCGTACACCACTCCCCCAAGCTATCGGGTCTCCTCGACTTACGATGACCCGTACGCTTCGATTGGTGAAGAATGGGCCCCCTCTTTCGATTATTCCTGCCCAAACCCTCCATATTCTCCCTCGATTTAATATCCCCATATCCCGAGCATGGATCCATATGCACCGACACGTGGTCTTTATGATCCGGATTTTGACGATCCATATGCTCAACTCGCCCCGCCTTCTTCTTACCCTAGCTTTGACTCGTATGCTCCCCAAATTCATGATTCATATTCTTGGAGCTACGACCTTTACGACCTACCCACCTCGAGTTCGTATACCCCGAATGATGACCCGTACGCCCCACTTTCTCAAGATTCGTCTATGCCCCAACTCCCGGACTTTGAGCCTCTCTCATCCGAGCTTGTAGAGGTGATTCGACAATTGGATGAATGCCTTGCTCGCATGGAGACTCAAGTAGAGCAAATTTCCAATGAAGTGGACTAGCTTAAGAGACCGTGTCTTGACGAGATGCCCATCTTTGATGTGGTAGTTCCCACGGT
This sequence comes from Phtheirospermum japonicum, assembly GCA_014905375.1. Classification (NCBI taxonomy): domain Eukaryota; kingdom Viridiplantae; phylum Streptophyta; class Magnoliopsida; order Lamiales; family Orobanchaceae; genus Phtheirospermum; species Phtheirospermum japonicum. The sequence continues at coordinate 99,582 of BMAC01000306.1, read as the reverse complement.
CATTGACGGAAACTCGAGTTTTGACGATCTCTTGAAAGAGGTGTGCAAGGAGGTGGAGTTAGAAGGTGAGGATAAAGGGTCGGAGGTTGGCGTTACCCCTCTCGTGCTTGTTGAAAAGGTTGTAGTGGAAATTGAGGGGGAGTCACTTTTGGGGTCTCCAACGGCACTTGGAATGTCGAGCCTACTTGCTTTTAGCGAGGATGAGGAAGTTGTGTCGGTTTTGGAGGATGTGGAGTTAATCGAGCCTCTTTTGCCGCCACCCGATGCTTTGTTGCTACTTGACCAAGTGGAGGAGGAAGAGGTAGTGAGGGATGTGTTGGATCTTACTCTCTCGTGCCCGATGGATGGTACGGTCGGGGAGACGAAGAAGTACGTCGACCCATTTTGGGATGATCATGTTTGGGTGGTCGACTACTCCCTCTTCCGACCCCCGAATCAAGCCCGCTCTTTTATTGGTTTGACCTACCGGCTTGCTCGACTTGCCCGCCTTGGTGATCTTTGTCACCCGGTGTGCCTACTCGAGAACACCAAGGCGCGGCACGATCGCTACCTCTTCTTGGATCCCGAATAGCGTCATTTGTATAAACCGTCGAGCTATAGACGTTAAAGTAGCGCTTATTGGGAGGCAACCCAATTTTTTTTTAAAAAAAGAGAGAAAATCCAAAAAAATAGAAAATTAAAAAAAAAAAACTTTTTATTCGTATTTTGTTTTTGCAACCCCCTGTTTGTTCATTTCTTGTAGGTTGCTTGTCTCGACTCCCGGAGAGGACTTACGCACGCAGGACCACGTCACCACAAGCTCGGAGATAGGGGCATTTCCTTCTCCCTTACACTTTTTACCGCATTTTTCTAGCTTAATATGCAATGAAGACATTGCTAGGTTTTAAGTGTGGGGTGGTGGTTAGGGTTCGTCTTAGGATTTTTAAGTTGATGCATGCTTGCTTGTGTTAATTTGAGTAGCGTGTGTTTTATTTTTGCTTGGATCCTTGGCGAAATGACGCGGTTTTGATGATTTGGTTAGGGAGTTTAGATTTTCGATCGGATTTAGTGTACTTAGGTAATTTGACTTGTTGGGAACTTTGTTTGGCTTTAGCTTCGTGCTATCCTTGAGCTCATATAGAGCTAGTGCCTCAACTAGCCTCGTCGTCGAACACTCTCTATAGGATTATGTTTTGTATTTTGGAGTCGTCAATTGCTGTGCTCGATCGAAAACATTGTAAGTTGCTAGTAGCAACGAGTGGTCGGAGCCGTTGATTTCTCTTTGTATATATCTTGTATTTAAGTACTTTATTTCCTTGGGTACCAAAAAAAAAAAAATCCGAAAAAAAAAATAAAAAAAAAATGATGATGAATAAAACAAGGATAAGTTATAAATCCTTGTAGTTATTAAGTAATAAACTCCTCTTTTTCCTTTTTTAGATTTTGTTTGTTAAAGAGAGTTGTGGACGATCGGGGCTAGTAGGTTAATGGTTTGACCGTGGATAGACCTTAGCTGGGGCAAGGACGAGGGGACCGACTTGGAGGGTTACCTAGTACTTTTAGGTTTCGGGAGTCGATCTAAACTTTCTTTGCCAAAAAATCTTTTGTCATCCTTTTAGCCGAGCTAACGAGCATTGTAACACACGACGTCTCGAATTGGTTTTTGTGCACTAGTTTAGTATCACCCGGGGGTAGTTTTGTCATTCTAGATTAGTATTGCTTGAGGACAAGCAATAACTCTAAGTGTGGGGTGGTTGATTTGTACTTTTTTGTACCCTTTTTTGTTACCTTTTTGTGTCGCATTTGCGTGTGTTTTGCTTGCATTTACGGGTTTTAGGAGTCGTTTTGGCCTATTTTGTTAGTTTTAGGTTTTTATAACTTTTGTGCGGTTTTTAGTAGTTTTTCGTATATTTTTACCCTTTTTTGTATTTTTGGCCGTAGGATGACCAAGCGATACCGCGCACGATCGGAGCATCCCACTCGACTCAGATTGGAACGGGCAAAGCAAGAAAACACAGCGTGAACGAGGAGCGACGACCGACGGACGTTTAGAGCAAAATGAGAAAAACGAGCCGGAGCAGCCGAGCTAGTCGATCGACTGGCCTTCAGTCGATTGACTGATCGTCCAGTTCGACTGGACCTCCTCAAAGCGACTGGAGTCCTGTGAGTTTGGAAATTTTAGGCGAAGCAGTCGATCGATTGCCAGTCGATCGACTGAGACGCAGTCCAGCTCGTGATTTTAGTCCATTTTGATGGTTTTGCCCCTGCGTTTTTGTATAAATAGACACATATTTCTCCAACCTTATCTAACCTCTCCTTGGTGGTTTTGGACCTAGTCCATCTTCTCCAAGCCTCTACCATTCCTTGTAAAAATAAACCCTAGTTTAAATCCTTAATTAATGTAGTTTAGCTAGTTTAGTAGTTAGTGTAGTTAGGTTTAGGTGTTCTTAGCAAGTGTGGGAGAAGGTGACATATCCTTCACTTGTGGTTCTTGGTTGCTTTTGGAAAATTGTAACAGATTTGAAGCTTTTGAGTCCAATGCAATTGGTAGTTTTCTTTCTCTTACCTTCTTGTGTTGTTATTGTTGATTGTTGTTATTGAAGTTGTGTTGGTTTTTAGATTTAGTTTGTGTTGTTGTTCTTTGCATTTCAATTTCCCCTTTTCATTCCCTAACTTGTTGTTCTCTTTTTCTTGCAAAACTCCCATGGATGCTATTAATTTCAAGCTTTTTACCTCTTTTAGATAGACAAGCTTTTGGACTTTGAAAGATGCATGAACTTTTCCTCTTTGGCAAATTTGTCTTGTCTCATATTTAATGCTTTTGACTTGTTTTCAATTTCAAGCTTTAATTTCCCTCCTTTTTTCTCTTTCAAGTTGCAAGCCTTCTTAGTTTAGTAAATTTTAATGGTTTAATCACTGACATTAATTAATTATTTTCAAACAATTTTTAATTTGTATTTGATGCAATTAGTTTAGAAATTAAGGGTTTAGGGTTAAAGTTCGTTTAGAACCATTAATCGGAGTTTGTCAAGAATTGTGACGACCCCAACATTTAGTCGACAATTTGGGATTGACAGCCCTGAATTGTGGATTAAGTGCTCGGCAAAAACCGATTGATCGTGGAGATGAACCGAACGCCCTAAACCCTCATTTTCATTATTTTCATTTAAATAACTTTCCATTAAAGTCTCCCTTTAAATTCAAGCTTTATCATAATACTCAAAACCCAGTCAATGACTTAATGCTTTCTTAGGAGTAGATTAGTTTAATTTAGTTTAACAAGAGAGTAAATAAAACCACCAACCGCCAATAATATTTATCCTCGAGAGACACGACTCGGGAAAGCTTACCGCTCTACAATCGACTCCGTACTATTGCGGAGATGATTTCTTAGAGTGCTAAGAAATCTTCGATCAGTACTCCTTCTGGCCTATCATCATCCCTTTCCCTTTTGTTTTAAATTAAACCTCTCCTGAGCGTCATCTGATAGCACGATCTCGCGACCGGCTATTCCGAAATAACTTCCCCTACCTTGTCTCCCACTGGAAACTTAATGCTCATGTGATAGGTTGACGTTACGGCCTGGAATGCATTAAGGGCTGGTCGACCAAGTATAGCATTATATGTCGGCCTTTCCCGAACTATCAAAAACTTTAAATTTTTTCTTGCTCGCAACTCATCCTTCCCTAATACCACTAACAGCATCAGCTCTCTTTCAGTAATCACTTGTGCCCCATTGAACGCATATATAGGCATACTCACAGATCACACCTTGTTTTCCAATTTCATCTGCTCAAGACAATCTGTATATATTATATTCACTGAGCTCCCCTTATCCACAAAGATTCTACCGACCTCGTACCCTGCCACCTCAGCTTCAATTACCAATGCGTCGTTATGATCCTCCTGCAGCCCGCGTCGATCATTAGGACTAAAAGAGATGACTGACCCTTCTATCTGAGGTCGCCGACTTACATTGGCGACCACCGATGTTCCCGGGCGACCTGACTTGACATGCCTTCTTCGTGCATTATTGGAATCCCCATCGGTTGGACCGCCCGAGATCATGCTTATCCTCCCTTTGTTTCTTCTTGGGATATTATGTCCCTGATTTCCTTGCTGTGGTTGTCTCGCGACCTGATCCTGAGGTGGATCCCTCGGCGGTGGTGGAGGCAATGGTTGCCCCTCCTCTTTTGGCTCTCTATCTTTGTAAATCACTTCCTTCAAATGCACAACCTTTATAAGCCTTTCTATCTCCTCTCTGAGATGCCTGCAACTTTCAGTAAAATGCCCGTAATTGTTATGAAATAAACAGAAGGATTTAGTCTTGGGGTGAGTAGGAATCGGTGTGCGATCTTCTGGCCACTTTATAGCATTAGGTATCAAGCGCTCCATAATAGTAAACACCTTAGCCAGCGGGTAGGCCAACGGTGTAAAATCTTCATTCCTCCAATCTCGCATATCCCCTTCCGACCTTTTACTAATCACAGAGCTTCGGCTCAAGATCCCGCGCACTATCCTTCTTGGCTCTCTCCTTAATTCCCTTCTTGATATATTGTCTCCCGTATCCGCGACCTCCCTGCCAAAACGCGCCCGATGTTCTTCCTCAGCTTCTACCACCTGTATATACTTATGACATCTTGCCAAAACCTCATCATACGTCCGTGTCTCCTTTTTGACCAAGGACTTACGTAAGTCCTCCCTCCTTAATCCCTGGTGCAGAGCTCTAACCTTCATCTCATCAGTAGAAACTGGTACCTCCAGAGTGGCACTGGTAAACCTGTTACATATTGTTTTAATGTCTCATTAGGTCGCTGCAGCATAGTAAAAAGCGATTGTGCCGTCTTCGCATTCTACCTCACGCTGGAAAATTGCTTCAAAAAAGAAGCTCACAACACCTGATAACTGGTAATTTTTCCTCATGGCAACTGATAGAACCAGCTTTGTGCAATTCCTCTCAAAGTGGATATAAAGGCCCGACACGCCACAACATCCGTGTAACTATGTAACATCCTCGCATTCTCAAAGAGCTGCAAATGCTCAATTGGATCCGTCGTCCCCCGATACTGAATTTCTAACGCTTTATACCCCTTAGGAATCGCGGCCTATAACATATCATCCGAGAAGGGATGTCCCTCATCTCCGTCGATTTTCTCTCCTTCTACTCGCCTTTGTAATTTTAGCAGGGCATCCTGCATCTCTCTAAAAGCCTTGTTCTCTGGCCCCACCTCGTTCTCGCTATTTCCCTCATTATATCCACTGCGTCTCTTACAAGTTTTTCTTTGAGATTCGCCATCCGTATCCGAGGTCTGTGTTCCAATCTCACTAGTGTGCTTGTTATGTCGGCGACCTCAATGTTTGTGATGACCCCGTTTCACTTTCACCCCCTTCTCCTTGCGCTTGCGCCTATGAGTACTAGACTCTGTGGACGAGGTGGATCTGGAAGTGTCTTCATATTCCCGCTTACCGTGACCTTTCCTTTCATAAGAAAATATCTTAGATAGAGACTTTTTGTTTTGCTTTGCCTTCCAGGTCGCCGACTTTTCTTCGTACTCGTTGTTAGGTCCATCATCCTTTTCTTTCAAAGTACCCAGCTCGCCTGCTAGGTACTTACTCAACTCTTCCATCTTCTCCCGAGGCAGGAAATCCATAAGCCCTTCTAGGAATCCCTTTTTAATTTGGCGAGGTTTATCCTTGGGCATATCTCTCCATTCATTCGCCCCTATGTGAATCACTTTCTGTGCCGCAACCTCCGACGTTTTTGCCTCCAAACCTTCCGCCGATTGCTTGCCATAACGCCGTTTTGGGGAGGGCGGTGGTGTGCCCTCCAATCCTGGAACTTCCGGTTTCACTGGAATAGGCGTTTGTCCGTCTTTTATTGCCTCTTGCTCATTGACATCCGCCTCTCTGTTCTTCTTCTTTGGTTTGTTCGATCCAGAACCATAGTGCAAGGTTCTAGGTATTATGTTGTTATCCTTCATACTTAGTTTACAAGATTTCTCACGCCTTTCGCTCAAGGACTCGATGTCCCTCTTTCCCACAGACGGCGCCACTTGATAAATCCAAATCGATTGGTTAAAAAGGGGGTACTAACCTCAAAATAGAGATCAGCGACCTGAAATAGATCCCAAATACGTCGCAGCGACCTGCTAAACCCTCAACGAACCTCCTAGCGACCTCGCCGGTCCTGCAAAATAGCAAATTCAGAAGGGTCGGATGTTAGACCCGTGAAGGTCCTCCGATACTTAAGTCAAAAGCAAGTGGTAGTATAAAAGCCCAACAATACGATAAAAGAAAGATAAAATAATGATAGGTATGCACCTCATTTTATAGAGACAAGAGAAGTATTCCTCAAGCCAAGGGTTTCCTTCTCACATCACAATTCCATAAATACCACAACAATACAACCGATCCTGTATGCTAAGTTCTCATAAATAATAAATCTCTTACCGTAATAGGTCTGGGCCCATTATTCTTTCCATACAGTGCACCAAGACCCCATAAACCACTCACATTAAGCCCATAGGCTTGATATTCATAAGGCCCCAGACCGAGCTCTTTCACCCACCAGAAACGTAAGAGGTCGCGACCTTATATGAGAACTCATCCTCATACTCTAGGTCACTACTTTACCAACCAGCTCGCTCACTTCTCCAAAGAAACCATTCAGCTCGCTCACCTCTCAAAAGAACACCCTTTCTAGAAAATGAGGTCACTTACCACAAATACCCTCATATATCAAGTAATATTACGTATGTACATTTTGGTCCGTATCACCCTTCTTGCATGTAAAAGAACTACATTAAAGTGGGATAAATGATAATCACTCTGCACAAGAATTCTGTGGGGAAGCACTACTAGGCTTTTCATAAAAAACTTTACGGCATCAACAAAGTGAGTAGCTTGTGAGAAAAGAAGATATCTTAAATGAATTAGGCTTTTCGTCAAACACCTTGTCGTTGTTTTTTTAAATACAAACCAAGCTTCACGTGCTACGTTTTTCATATATCTTTCAGTGTGTATTCTTATTAAACCAATAAGAGAATTAAGTAAATACTTCATGTGACCTTTAACAAAGGAAAATCCTCAAACGTTAATACTTGGGAAGATTAATGATAACACTTTCTTACTCCTTCCACTTTAAAATACTTGGTACTTTTAGGCTTTTTTTTAGTTATACATTGTTGAAGTAACATTATGCTTTTTATTCCTGTAACGCCCCAATTTTTCATAGAGGAAACACAAGCGGAAGCAATTATATTTTAATAAAAGTAATATGAGAGACGTTACTTTTTGTAATATTTTGAACTAATTTAAAAATAAACGAGCAATTAAAATAAACAATTTTATTGAACTCAATCCAACTCTTTCAATTCAAAGAAAGTGAATAATTAAAGAGAAATAATGTTCAATATAAAATAAAATACTTAAAAAGTTAACCATCTTTCGACTAGAGTAGAAACAAAAATAACTTAATTTATTATCGTCGCCACCACCACGCTCCTGCTCGACTTCACTTAACCTGAAAAGTGTTTGAAGAAAAGGGATGAGTACACAACGACTCAGTGGAGATACAGTTCATAATTAATTTCTCAATATAACATAATATCATAGTAAAACATGTAAATAATTGTTCTGTGCGGTACGGTGGGCCATCCCAAGGATCCGTCGACCCCGAACCCATTAAGGTCCCTGACCAAAAATTATTTTGTGCTGTCGCGCAACTCTATGTATACATAGTCATTTGCCCGAAGGCCATAGTTGTCATGTAATCACCATAAAATATAATATATCGAGCAATTAATATGAACTTGAATTTAAAAGGACTTTGAGTTAAATATCCCCACCTTTAGACTGACGCTTGTGATCTTTGAAATATGCGAATGATCATATTTGCAAACCATGAGTCTCAAAATCAATACTCCTACATGAAAACGTAATTTAACTTATTTTATGAAATAAGGATTTTAAAACTTAAAAATATGAATAACTGAAATAATTATCAGTCAAACCTTGAAGTAAAGTCAAAGAGGCTGTTTTTGTAAAGTTCTTGAAGCTGGAGGGTGGAAAGAAGATAATTGGAAATATCTATAGGCTGAAATAGAGTTTCTCATAATTCTGGGTGCTGAATCTTGGGTTCTGAGTAAACTGGTGGCTCAATCGAAGAAGATTAAAAACTTGTGGGCTCAATTGGTAACTTCTGAAAAGTTGCTGGGCATAAAAGTCAGAATCTAGCCCTTAATCCCTCAAACCCGTCTGTCTTCTTCATTATTCTCCCCCAATTTCTCCATTCTAGTTCAGAAATCGGAGAACACCCTAATTCAAATATGGAAACTCGTTGACGGCGACCGTGAATCGGCAGCGCGCAGGTGGTAGAAATCCGGTGAGGGAAGCGGCAAAAGGCGGTCTTGAGCGATTGAAGCTGTGCCGGTGACAAGTTCTCCTCTCCTCCTTCGATTCATCGCCGGCAAATCGGCGGCGGCGACAACCTGCAGCGGCTGTGAGGCGGCCTCGAGGCCCCAACCGGGCGAATCCTTCTCCCTCCCCGTTTTTCTGCCCCGAGTCCTCAATTCCAGAAATCCACCGACGGTGACGTCTGTCAAGGCGGCAATGTGGAAGCTTCTTTGGCTCTGCGGCGATGATGGGAGGCGACAGAGATGGTTTTCAGACTGTGAGTTTGGGAAATCGAGACCTGATTGTCGGGTTCCTGGGACCCGTTTAAATGTAGGACCCAAAACAAGCTGAGGGTTCACGGCGTCTTGGTGGCGGAGTCGGAAGGACTTCTGATTCGGTGGCTTTGGATGATGGTAGTTGATTTTAGGATGGAGTTCTACAATTCAAAAAAAAGCGGCATCGACCTCGTCGCGATTGTTTTGGTGGTCTCTGCGGTGGCGACGTATGCGTCCAGCGGATTGGGTTACGATTGGGTTTCAGATTTCAAGCTTTGGTTCCAAAACAGTTGCTCGTGGAAACAGAGACGGTGGACAATCACGCTGAGACTAGACGATGGGCCTTGGGTTGCTTCTAAGGGAGGGTGAAAAATCGGCTGTGTATCAAAACTTTGTATTTCTAAGTTTCTGTGATGGGAAAAATTGTTTGTAATTATGATTACGGCCGAAAGAGAGTGATTTATTTATGACTTGCTAATGACTTGGGTTTAGGAGTTTAAGAGTCCTAATATCCTTAGAATCCTTTGATTACTTGCTGAAAAATCTCAACAGACGGAGGAAGAAAACGTGGGGAGAAATATTGAATTCTGAGGTCTAAGAATATGTCAATGCCATGTTCTCTTGTTGGGCCAGTTGTGTAATGGACTCAAGAATTTCAATGTAAAAATATATGGCCCAAATAACTTAAATATAAACTTTTTAATTTATAAATAAATGCATGGGATTTTACTAATTGAGCTTAAAATTAAAATATATACATAATTAAAAATTAGGGATGTTACAATTCCTTTCATCTAATCATTTTTACATTTTTCTATATTCTAATTGAATTGTCCAACATAGTATTAATAGGCTTTTGGAGGTAAATATATATTGGGAATAGGAAAGAGGTAAAATTTAGCCACCGCCGCCAGTGAAGAAAAAATAAAAAAAGAAATCATTATAATAGCCGTGCCTCCCTGCCGCCGAAGAAGAAACGACAATGGGTGGTGAAAGGTAAGTGGCCGATCTGGGCGACAAAGGGAAGAAAAAAATGGAAAAAATGGGGGTGTTTGACTCTGGTTTTCCAATGCAACTCATGTGTTCGAATTTTTTGATCGATGAATGTAACGTTGTGGCTCTTCACACGGTCTCGTATTCATACATGATCGAGTGTCTCACCACATTGCAATAAAGGTAAACTCGGGTAAATTCTCATAACAAAACAAAATATACCCAAAAATACTCGATCCTTTCAATCACGATTCTCTCATGCAAAGCATCATTCAAATTTAACTCCACAAGAACATAAAACAAAGTAACCAACCAAATCGTTAAGAGAGTGTTTATCAATTTGCAACAATGACCCAACCACTTTTTCAATACTCCAAATGAACGATTAATTCCATTACTCAATCAAAAATTCATAGATACAAACCTAAATTTGAGATGAAGATGATTGTACCTTATGAGTATGGAAGTCTAGAGTCCAAGGAGAAAAATAGAATGACCCCGAGTTCAAATTCCAAGTTGATTTAGCAAAGGCACGGCCTCGATCATTGGAGTTACCAAACTTAACGCGGAAAAATCCTTTTCATATAGGAACAAGTTTCCAAGGTAACGCTGTTTCCCACGCTGCCTAGAGTAATGAATGAAGCTCGTCCAATACCATTAGTTTAGAACCCTTATTTTGCAATAAGCGGCCGATAAGAGAGTCGTGAAGTTCCGCTACTCGTTGTTTGTAAAGTTGCTCATCAATTGTCACCAAGTAATAATCCCCCTTTTTCAGCGACGGTGATTTCGAAATGAATACGCATTGCCTGACATAATTTGGCTAAACGTAGGGAAGCCCAAAACTCTTTGTTGAAAGCCCAAATCAATGGTTGGGACATCGGCAAGGGGCTGAGTATGAAATATATACACACACATGACACACACAAAATATACAAATAAAAAATAGTAATACACTTTTTTTGGGCTTTTCTCTTATTTTTCTAAGATCTTTTTATAGCAAATAGATTTAACTTTCAAAAATTTGAAAATTAAGTTATGTTTTATTGGCCAAAAAAAGGTCAACAAAATAAATAATTTTAAAATATATTAACAAAAAAGAAAATACGTATGTAGGAGCAAAATCCTTATTTTATTTGCATGTAAAAAATAAAAAAAAAGAAAAAATGTAAAAAACAATTAAAAAAAAAAGTGTTTTAGTTAAAGAAATATGTAAAAACAATCAACCAAAAAAAGTGTTTTATTTGCTAAGAAAAAATATGTACCTCGGGTTTGAACCCTCGGGAGTTTGTTACGAACCAAGATCATTAACCAATTCACCACTGTCAAATCCTCGAAATTATTAAGACCTATATATATAAATTATTTTATTTTAGGGGTACAGCTGTACCCCTTGAACCCATGTAGATGCGCCATTGGATACGTGCCCTGCCCATGTAGAGGAGAAGAGGGTTGTGGCAGAACCCTATGCAGCGACTTGCAATGCAAAGGAGACTGCTCGAGGGTGGTAAAGTCTGACAAATGTTTTAGAGAGAATCTAAGTCAGTGGCCGAGAACGTTGGAGGAGTTGATTGAAAAGCACTAGACGAAAAACCCATCAAAAAATTAAAACCAGAGGTTTTCGGTAGGGTCGTCATTACTGCAATAAGAAGCAGCACAAACATAGTCTCTTGAGCACTGGAAACAAGGGGGTGTCCTTGGAGCATTTGAACATAACTAGAGTTGGCGCCGAGAAAGACGCGGTGGTGGACCAATCGCCACCAAGAAGAACGCGAGGTTTACCATCACAGGCGGCATTAATACTTGAGAAACCCTACCATGTGAGTGAGCAGCAATAGCAGGTGAAGCTGCGATTGCTAGTGCAGGCTGAAGCGGCCAGGTGTTTTGGGGAAGCACCATGACGATGACCAGGAATTACACAGATGAGAACGACAGGAAACCTAGGATGACAGGACATGCTGGAATTCCATCACCGAGAAATGACCAATGACTCGTTTTGTAAAGGGCAACAAAAGTGATGCCTTTTTTTTTTAACTTGAAAGTGTTTGGCTTATTTTGCAATTTGAATAAAGTTGAAGATTTTGTATGAAATCAACCCTTCAAAATCTAAAATAATTATTTTTCTACCGTAAAATTAATAATTGTATTTCTCACCCAATAACATTTAAACTCTAAAATTATGAATAAGATACTCTTAATCCTCATATAATTACGTAATTCCATCCAATTATTTAATCACCATAATTAAAAAATTTATCATTAATTAATATTTTGCACGTGTAAAGCACGTGGTTTATATTAAAATAAAGAGACACATTGGAAGAAAAGAATCCGGTGCAAATTATAAAAGGAAATAAAACATAGAAAACATATCCTATTGCAAAATCCTCGCTCTCGTGAAACGAAAATTGATTTCTTAATCCCAAATATCTCAATTGATCTCACGGAGCTCCTATCATCTTCCATTTTTGTAAGCTTGGACCAGCTCTCTCTCTCTCTCTCACGTGCGCGTGCGTGCCTGATTGTCGCACTAGTAACTCATAAGATGATGCCATAACCCTATCGTGCCATCTCCACCTAGAGCTGGCAATGGGCCGGGCCGGGCCAGCCCGGCCCGAGCCCGTCGGGCCAACGTCAAAAATCGGGTCGGCCCTGAAATTGCCGGCTCTATCTCCACCCAATTCCATCTTCCCTGTTCGTCATAAGTATTACCTTATTTAGTAAACCCTTTTATTTATTCAATTTTACTTTAACCTAATTGTATGAAATCAAAGTGATATGCTTGAGGGACCATATTTGAACCATGGTTGATGATTTCTAAATTCTTGAGAAATTTTATCAATCATCACTAGAAATTGAAAACATAATTTACAATGACATAGTAGGACATATGAACAAATTAAAGTGAACGTGATCTTTAAGAACCTGAAAAACAACAATGTTGTTTGACACCTAAGTCATTGTAATTAACTGACGAACAGGGGAGCAAACCCAAAACGTCTCAAAACTGCCAGCCTAAAGCACCAATCAAGAGTATTAAAAGCCTTATGAATATCGATCTTCAAAATCATGTTCTTGTTTAAAGTGTGAGAACCAAGATAATTAAAAGCCTCTGAGGCCTGGGGCGGATCTACAGCTGTGCTAGGGGAGGCCATGGCCCCTGCAAAAAAAATCAAAACTATAATATATATGTATATATATATATTTTTTGGTTTAGTATTCTTATATTATGTAGCTTCCTAAATATGAACAAATCACGTGGTGGAGTGGTTCATGCATTAATTAGTTTAGTACAGGTCCATGATTCGAAATGAGTCTTCTTCCTTTCTCCATTCTTGTTTTTCGCTTTTTTTTTTCCCTTTGTCCATTCTTCTTTTCCGCTTTTTTTTTTTCCCTTTTTCTAATGCATATTTTTCCCTTTTTTCTCACCGTAGATCCTTCTTCCTTTTTTGATTTCCTTTCTCTATACTTTTTCCTTTTCCTTTTCCCATTCTTGTTTTTTTTCCCCTCTGTAATTCATCTTCCTTTTTCCATTCTTGTTTTTGTCCTTTTCTTCCCCTCTTTATATTTTCTCCACACTTAACAACAGCAACACACCCCAAAGAAAAAAAACATAATATTTTTTTTCTTTTCACATTTCTTGTACTTCCTTCTTTTGTTATTAATTATCAATATTAACTTTGGATTTATTTTTGTAATTGTATTAATATTTATTATATAATGTACCAAAATTATATATTGGTTTTTATTATAAGGCCTCCCCAAATTTAGGATCCTGCATCTGCCCCTGTCTGAGGCGGCTGCATCAATATAGTCGTGAATTTGTTTGCTTGGAATAAATCTAAACTGAGATTCCAGAAATGACACTGCCAATGACTGCCCCAAACCGAGTATCCAAGATCTTTGTAATAATCTTAAAAGTGAAGTTACTAAAACAAATATGATGACAGTCTTAAACTCAAATTACACACTTGATCTTAAAGATAAGATAAGGACCATGAAACTAGAATTAAATCTCTTTGGGAGACAAAATGATTTTTAGAAGAACCGGACAGCCTCAAAGACATCATTGGCCATAATATCCCAGCACCTCTAAAAGAAATAGTGGTTAAAGCCATCCAGACCTAGAGCACTACCCGAATTGAGCGCAAAAGTTGCCTCCTTCATCTTCTCAGCTAAGGGGATGACCGTGAGGGATGGATTCAGTTGAGGACCCACAATGGGCTACAAAACCTCCTTAGTACAAACGAGATCTGCCATAGCCTGATGGGCTGTGAAGAGATCTAAAAAGAAAGAGATAATCTTAGTTTTTATCACATCCGCATTATGAAAAAGGCCAAAATGAGCAGTTGGAAGACTTATCCACCCAAGCCTTACTACTCCCATGAAAAAATGAAGAATTACGATCCCCATTCGTAAGCCAAACAACACAACTTTTTTGCCAAAGGATGGACGCTTAGGTAGAAAAAAGTTAAGAGGACTCAAATTGGATCTTAATCTCTGCATACACTACAAAAAAATAGTGAAATGCTGACGGATGGTACCCATCATCAAACCCGTCAGCAAACGGATGCTGACGGGTTTGCTGACGTGTACCACCCGTTAGCATTTTTGGCGTCAGTAAATGATTTGCTGATGGCATTAACCAACCTGTCAGCATTTACTGATGGCTTGTTGACGGTTTTGACCCGTCAGTAAATCCCCCCGCCATAGACTCAAAACCCGTCAGCAAACACTGACCGGTAAGAAACACTGTCAGCAAATGCTGACGGGCACATCCCGTCAGCAAATTCGAATAATACTAATGGGTTTGTGCCGTCAGCAATTTCAGATTTTATTTTATTTTATTTTATTTTATTTTTTATTTTAATTGAAATTTTTACCTGTTTTTATTTCACATATCAATAATTCAATACGAAAATTAATTTGCATTTCCCGAAAAAAATATAAAATTAAAAATAAAATATAATTAATTAACAGTTTTATCGTATAATGTATAAAACATAAACAAAGTACCAAATATAAATATTATTCGTTTCTAAATCAACTAAACTACTGCATCATCATCATCATCATTAGCAGCAGCAGCAGGAGGAGCATCAACCGTCGCAATGCCATCGTTGCGGCGACTTCCCTCATCACCCGGTCACAGAGAGCCTCCTCATTTTGTAGCATCTGTCGTGTATGCTCCTCACGCATGGAATGGAGCTTCTCCCGATGTGCACGCTCGCTCGCTTAGACCTGGCTCTTCAAAATCTCCATCTGCGTCTGGAGCTGCGAGACACGACTATCAAGCACAGAGGAGGTATCGCCTCTGGAAATCTTCGAAGCCAGAAGAGATCCTAAACATCCTGTGCCCAACCGTCGACCCTTTTTCACTCTGACGGTCTATAGATAGACTGTATTCTCATCGACGGAGGCAGGATCCGGTGATGAAGCATGAGCCTCCTCTAGACGTCTCTGATACTCCTCCTGCAATATTTTGATTGATATATTATTTATCGTTACGAGGATTAGAAATGAAAGATATATATTTATATTAATTACATCTAAAAAAATACTTACAAAAGTCTGCTGCGATTGAGTATCATTGAAAGAGCCGTCGGGCCTCTAGTGCATGGTAAGGAAAAGCTCGAATGCATTGGGTTCCCTACCCAAATCCTCGGGATATATACAATATTTAAATTACTTCTCAATTATGAAATGATTAATTACTTACGAGTTAAATTTACAAACATATTTAAAATTACTTACTAGCCGACGTGCATGACCAATCGCAGTGCGAGACCCTCCTCTGTGCTTGGCTATCCTAGTACCAGGTCTGCTGGGCTCGCTCAGCCTGTTTCTGCTTGCCTGCTCCGACTTCTTCTTGTTCTCTGGCTTCTCAAACTCTACAAGCCATCTCCTCCAGACTTGCTCGCCGATGAACGTTGCCACCTTCCCCTCCTTTTTCCAAGCTTCCTTCCATTCGTTGAGACGGCTGCGCCATGATGCGGCCATAGAATTGTAGAAATTCTTCTGTACGACCACCTCGAAATATACACTCGGGTCCTGATTCGAACTTTCCGTACGTACTTTTAAAAATAAGTTTGTCAAAGCTTTAAAGTTCACTTGTAGGTCGGTAAGTTTAAATCGAGTCAAATCTCGAGGAACTAACAATCAGAATTTTAGATGTTTGTTTAGTCACAATATCACACAAGAACAAGTATAATTGAGGTTTTTGATTTAATAAACTAAGAATTGAAAAGGCAAGAACAATTATTGAAAACTAATTATTAAACTAATTAATCTATACGAATTAAGAAAATAGGATTAAAAAGCTAAACATACTAAGAACTATGAACTAGGGTTTTAGAACTAGAAGAGCAATTAAAGATCATGAACAAAATTACTATTATAATTACGGAGCATAAATGAACAAAACAAAATTGAACGGGAAAATATTGCGATCTATATTATCTACTAAATCAAGAGTACTCAAGCAACAAATAGTTCAAATCCAAAAAGAAAGAACAAAATATATAAATCAATAACAATCTAATAACTAATCTAGAAAGCAATTAAGGAGTTTAGCGTACTTGTTAATATCTAGAAAGCAATAAATCTCCAGCGAATTCAGACAAGGAAAGGCGATCTCAATCGAAGACAAATCACAAATTGAAGGAATGGAGCGTAAGAACTTTGTGATCTTCAATCTTCTCTCACGATCTTGTATCTATGTTACGGTGGAAGGAATTGAACTCTCTCTGCATCTTAAAACCTTAGGAGTGTAAGAAACGTAACCCTTGTTGAAGTATGGAAGGGTATATATAGGTTTCCAAAAATTATAATAAGAGTTTTCTTAAGAATCCCGATTCTGGGCCCGTTAATGGTAGCTTAGCGGTAAGAGCTACCGTTAAGCCATCTCTGAAATTCTCCGTCATCTCTTAACGGTAGTGCTAACGGTAAGGGTACCGTTAAGCGTACTATTAATCCATCTCTGAAAATCTCTGTCAACGCTTAGTGGTAATGCTAACGGTAAGGATATCGGTAAGTCTGAAGGTCTCTGTCAGCACTTAGCGGTAGTGGTAACGGTAAGGGGGCCATTAAGCCTACCGTTAAATCGTCTCTGAAGGTCCTTGACATCCCTTAGCGGTAAAGATAGTGGTGATGGAACCACTAGGGGTTAACAGTAGCTTAGTGATAAGAGCTACCACTATCCCTACCACTAAGTAGGTAAAAGTGCTACTTTTTCACCGATTTGCTCGTTCTCGTCTCTCGGTTCTCGCAACGGTTTGCAAGCTTCATCCTTTCAGTACTGAGCTTCCTCGGTTACTTAGCTTGTATGGGGGAAAACAAAGAATAATCACCCAATTGCAATAGTTACGATAAAAACACGGTAAAATAAGCTGTAGATATATAAAAATAAAAATATGCTCAATCTATCAAACTTTTACCAAATTTATATTACAAATATAACTAAAATACTACCTAAATATATATAAAAATCAAGACTAATGCATACTTATCAACTACCTCAGGCTTTATTGGTTTGTTCGTACTCGAACAAATGACATTTTCAAAGAATAACTAGTATAAAAATAAGCTTAAGCAAGAGTCATGTCGTGCTACATAGATAATTTTGAAAATATAGATAATTGCAACGCAAACTCAAATGCTAGACCCTTATTACA
Organism: Phtheirospermum japonicum; assembly: GCA_014905375.1. NCBI lineage: Eukaryota > Viridiplantae > Streptophyta > Magnoliopsida > Lamiales > Orobanchaceae > Phtheirospermum > Phtheirospermum japonicum. Next base: position 82,271 of record BMAC01000306.1, on the reverse strand, counting down.
TTGTCGCTCCAAAAATAAAATCATGCATCCTCACAAAGGGTATTATATATGTGTACGCCCAAAAACACTAAAGTATTCTTTTTTATGGGACGTGTATATGCTCAAATCATCAAAATACATGCACAATAAACAAGAACTGAAAACCAAAAACTTCTCCATCATATAGTAAGGGCGAGACCCTCCTCTGTAAGCTATCGTCAGGTTTCTAATTTTTTTTTTGAATTTACCGACGGACTTTCAGCCTGTCGTTAATTAGTTAAAGAAATAGATAAATAATAATTTAATTTTACCGACGGCTTTCACACGTCTTTTAATAATAATTTAATTAGTTAAATAAAAATAATATTTTTGTGAGCACTGAGCTTGCGTACGTCGTTTATTAAATTCTCAAGCCCGACCTTGTACACTTCAGCTACCTTAACAGACTCTAGTTATTTTTTTCAGTTTCAACTCATTGGTAATTTTATTAGTCTCAGTCAATTCCTCGATCGTCTTAACAACATCTGATTTTCTCGTGATTCGAATCCTCGATCTCTAAGCTCATTGTTACAATCATATCGTGCCTTATTTTTGGCACTTGATTAGTTGCACGAGCATTGAACGGGTAGTTAGTCTCATTATTAATTAGAGATTCATAAACATGAAAAATTAAATTAATAACAAATCTAGCATTTGACACACGATTGAAAATCTGATCATAAAAATCTCATGAATTTCCCCTGGATTTTTTGGTGTTGAAAGATGGGGTGATATGGAAACATGTGTATATCGGTTCTTTTGTTGGACTTATTATGATTAGTTGTGGTTGTTGTTCCTATTTCTCTAAGTTTCTTTATATAATCATATCTAATTAATAATGAGATTAACTATTCGTTCGAAGCTCGGGTAACTGATCAAGCGCCAAAGATCGAGGATTTGAATCACGAGAAAACTGGATGCTGTTGAGACAATTGAGGAATTGGCTGAGGCTAATAAAATTATCGATTAGTTGAAACTGAAAAAATAACTAGAATCTGATAAGTTAGTGAAGTATTCAAACCTGGGCTTTTTATGAAGGTTCGGTTGTTTAGTTTTTTTTTGTTTTTGTTTTGTTTTGTTTTGTTTTACACATTATATTATAATCATTTGTTAAACTTAAAATATAATAATGTCACTAATCACAACATGTATATCAAAACATAAATATTAATTAAACACAACTTGCCGATCACCATGACATTTCAATACCCCCAACACGCACTTTTTAAAACTTTTTAAAACCACATTCACATTTTGAAAAGGATTTAAAATCCGTTATTGGTGGGACGAAACCTCCCGGCCGGCGCCGTACACCACGTCATCACCGACGTCTTCCTAAACCGAACACAATATCAATCAATCATAATTAAACCATAACATAAATTAAATTAACATAACCGATCACCACGACATTTAAAAACCACCATCGCATAAACTTTAAAAAATAAATACATAATTGAACCCTCAATGAACATTGTTTATGTTAAGAGTAACACAACCAAATATAAAACCAAAAATTAATAGGAGAACCGCAATCAAATAGCAGAAAACGAGTGGGAAAAAGTGCTTAACTTTTATTCCTCAAAATCAGTTCGGATCGACCTTAGCCGGACCCTTTTTTACAGGTGCTTGACCTTGAAATACAAGCTTTCTCTCTCTAAAGCTATCTATGTTTCTCTCTCTAAAAATTGGGGATCCTCTCTCTCTCTCTTGGAGAGGCTATTTATAGTTTTCCATCAAAATCCTAATTAAACACATGGCACTCTCTCATTGGTCATTCCAAAAATATCTATTCTCATATCCACCGCCTCAGTACCGACCTCAGACATTTCCGCCGACTTAATACCGAGCTCAGATATTTTTCTTTTCCGGCTGACCTAATGTTTCCAATTCAAGGCTTCTACTCGAATTTACTTGGATCATTAATTGATTGAAAAGCAGATCAGGACAATGCACTTCATGACTGAGCTCAGAATTGTCTTCAGCCTATCAGCTTGGCATGCCCGGGCGGCGAAGCACGGTATCTGGCGTGAATCGTCCGCCGCCTCAGAACGATCCTTGCTCGGTAGGATTGCCGAGCCCGTTAGCTCGGTGCTTCTCCTGGCCGGCCTCGCTAGGAGGTAACGCCCAGCGCTTTCGCCCAAATCCTTCGCCACCCTCGGAGTGATCTCTGCTCGGCAGGCCTTCCGGGCTCGACAGATCGGCTATGCCTCTGGCCGGCAGGGGTAGGCGGAAACGTTCAGTATGGCTTTCACGCAGCCCGCACACCCTGCTCGGCAGGTTTCCCGAGCTCGGCAGCTCAGCTATGACTCTGGATGGCAGGGATGGGCGGGAATGCCCGGCATGGCTTTCACACAGCCCGCACACCCTACTCGGCAGGCTTCCCGAGCTCGGCAGCTCGGCTATACCTCTGGCCGGCAAGGATGGGCGGGAACGCCCGGCATGGCTTTCACACAGCCCGCACACCCTGCTCGGCAGGCTTCCCGAGCTTGGCAGCTCGGCTATGCCTCTGGCCGGCAGGGATGGGCGGGAACGCCCGGCATGGCTTTCACACAGCCCGCACACCCTGCTCGGCAGGCTTCCCGAGCTCGGCAGCTCGGCTATGCCTCTGGCCGGCAGGGATGGGCGGGAACGTCCGGCATGGCTCTCACACAGCCCGCACCACCCTGCTCGGCAGGCTTCCCGAACTCGGCAGCTCGGCTATGCCTCTGGCCGGCAGGGATGGGCGGGAACGCCCGGCACGGCTTTCGCGCAGCTCGCGCCACCCTGCTCGGCAGGCTCTCCGAGTGCGGCCAGGCGTCGTCGCGCAGGCACCCTTGGCAGGCCCGGTACGCCATCCGCCCAGCTCGGCGGTAACCCTGTCCGGGGGTTTCGATCCCCGGCCAACTTTCTTGATCGACTTCGAATTGTTCGGCTCGGGTTCAGCAAGGGACAATAACGACCACCAACAATCCCCTGAGCGTGGACTTGAACATATATGGTCGAGTTCGGGCTCATCATACCCTGGTCGTCCGCGGAGGCCGAGCCGGCTTGTGTACTGGATCCCTTGACCTTTCAGCCCGGACCTACCTGCAGTTTGACCGCCTCGTGCTTCGTGACGTAAGCCTTTTTCAGGAATCTTTGTAAGCTTTTGGCAGGTCTGTCCACTGTACCCTTGTGAGCTTTTGTGGGCCCTGTACCTTCAGAAGCTTTGGCAGGCCTTGTCTTTTTTCATTTTCGGATTTTTGTGTCACAAGATTCCTTTTCTTTCCCCTCTTATGTTAGCCTTCTCTTACTCTTCTTCTCATTTTCATTTCGTAATTTCTCCACCAGCTTCTTGGTTTTCTTTTTCTTTCAAAACATACCTTTCTCTGAGAGAAAATTACTTGTGCTATAGTTTCGTGATTCCTTGTTCGGTCCATTTCATGTCATCGTCGCGTTCTTCTCGAGTTCCCCTTGATTGTCTTAAGGTAATTCTTTCCTTTTCCTTTGTTCTTATAGCTTCCAATGTCTTATAGCCCGGGTTACTCCCCGGATAGTCCCCGCGGGTATGAGGGGAACCGTTAGGGCGGCGAACAGCCCTCCTTCCCCCCGGGTTCGTACCCCGGGGCTGGATTCAATCAGTACGGCAGTTTCGGCACTGGGGAGATTTTTGGTCAAGGGAGACCTTTTGCCTTTGAGCAGTTTTCAAATGAGAACTTCGGCGATCACCCTCAGTTCGGGTATTCCCAACCCTTTGGACCAGGGGGTCAGTTTGGGCAGGGTTGCTCCTACGGGCCTCGGAGTGGACCTTTCCCTGAGTAGTTGCACGGCGAAGGCAACTACCCGGGCGAGAACTCAGCCGGTGGGTCAGCGCGGATGTTGAGTTTGAGTCCGGACCGCACCGGGGCCGCTAGTGAAGACTTTGGAGTGGGTTTGGCTAACTTGGAGCCCCTTGACAACTCCCCTGGGCTCCCCGAATACGACAACCAATGACCGCCCGGGGCGAAGAAACCTCGAAAACCTAAAGCTGCTGCGCGGCCCCCGTCTCCCGAGACCCTCGCTTTCTGGTCGGACCAGCCGGGTGAGCGCACCCCGGTCGGTCACTGGAAGAGGCCACCTCCACGCGAGTGGGATGATCTGAGGCTTCGTATAGCCGTGGAGCAGAGCAGGCTGGTCGACAATAACCTAGTAGTGTATCGGGGCGACTGCGGGATGCCCGGATCGGTCCACCTTTTTCTTCCGTATGAAGCGGAGCAGATTCACCATCCGCCGGCCTCGTGTACTACTCTGTTCTCGGACAGCCTATGCTTCGGTGTTTCGTTCCCCCTTCCCCGGCTATTGACGGACATTTTGAACGACCTAGGGTTGCCTATCTTTCAGCTCCATCCCCTGGCCGTTGCTCGCATATTGGGCCTATTCGTACTTTTCAGCCTCCATAATTGGCCAGCCCCATCTCTCGAGGAGCTCCGTTGGCTCTACATTTTTAAAGCCGTGGGTGGGGCAGACTCGGGCTTTAATTACAGTTCAGTTCGATCAGGGACTTTTAAGGATATCGTGACCGGTCTCCCCGACTCTTTGCATGACTGGGAGTCTCGTTGGTTCTACGTCGGGGGGGACTGGCAAACGCGGAACCCCGATGGATCAATTTATCCTCCCCCTAACTCTTTTATGAAATTTGGTTAGTGCTTCTTTGAACACTTTTCTCCTATTTCGATCTAATCCTTATTGTTTGTTCCTTTCTTTTCAGAGTATCGCAGAGCAGAAGAAGCCAGCCTGGAATTTGTCACTCGTCTGTTTAAGCTCTTGAATTCTGATTCGGAGCAAAGAAATTAAAAGGTGCTGCTCACGAAGGCCAAGCTTCGCAGGGCTGGACTTAGGGACTCTCCGCTCAAGGCTCATCTCGGACCTTCAATTCCTGGTGAGTTAATTTATTCGTTGTTTTCAACTTAAGTTATGTTTCCTGTTCGATGATACGTGTTTTTCTTAGTGTTTTATTATTTCTGGATTATTTGTTAATTAATTCTACCGAGCCGAGCCCTGTAATTTTGGGTGATCCTGCTCGGACATGTCTCTGTTCAGCGTTGGTTGCCCGTCGCTTCGGCGTCGGCACCAGCGTCGACTCGGTTTTCGGTCCGAGCTCAGTCGCTCGAGCATTTCTCTGTTCGGTTGGACTGAGTTCGGCAATGTCTCTGTTCGGTGTTGGCAGCCCGTTGCTTCGGCGTCGACACCAGCGTCGAGTCGGTTTTTGGTCCGAGCTCAGCTGCTCGAACGTTTCTCTGTTCGGTTAGACTGAGTTCGGTACCTGTTCTGTTCGGTAGTGTGTTATATGTTTGAGTGGCGTATTTGTTCGTGTTTGGCTGAGTTCTACTTTTCGTTTTTGCAGTGTTTTACCCTTTTCTCGACCGAACCATGCCTTTATCTGCGCTTGATCGAGCCGCCAAGTTCTTGGAGCTGAACAAGAAGCCGGCCAAGAAACCCGCCGCTACTGGGGGTGGAAAGAGGAAGAAAAAGACTGGCTCCTCGTCTCTGCCCGCTCCTCCTGAGTCCTTTCCAGCCCCTCAGGTTGGTGTGGGAAGCTCTCACCAGGAGCCTATTACTGTCGACCACGAGGAGGTCGTATATGGAGGTCCTCGTCCTCCTTCAGTTCCTCACACGTATGATTATTCGGGGTGTTACGCCCCGAACGCTGCTGGGGGGTCATCTGCTGAGTATCCTTTTTCGGAGTTCTCGTAGAGCATGGCTCGGAGATGGAATCCAGACCTGAATGATTGGGTGTCCGGCTTTGACGGGGACAGCCAGGTCGATTTTGCTGAAATGAATCTTTGTCGTGCCTTCGGTTCAATGAAGTTAGCGCGTCGAAATTTCTCTGAACTCCGAAAGGATCATGCTCGGCTCCAGCGAGAACTTTCTGCTCTTCAGGAGACCCACAGCTAGTGCACCGACCTCATTCTTGATCGTGGCTCCTGGATGGCTCGGGCCAAGAAGGCTGAGCAGTTTGTCGAGGCGGCATTGGGGGCGACTCAGCGGACCTTGTCTGACTTGGATGATTTGAAGACCCAGCATGCCGAGCTGGTTCAGAGGCATGCCGAGCTGGTTGCACTCGTTCTCAGGAGATGGAGGAGACTTATGGGCGAGGAAAGGCTGTGGGCGTCGAAGAGTACAAGACTGAGACTCTTGGGCCGATGATGAGTGCCTCGTATCTCTCAACCATGCAGGAGGCTCTCAAAATGCTGAAAAATGGGGCTTCCATTCCTGAGTTCGAGAAGCACATCGCCGAGAAGATGGAGGAGTATGGCATGGGGGGCGGTGAGGACATGGATGCTGATGAGGACGAGTAGGAGGGCGATGATGATGATGAGGGCGGCGAGAACTAGCTTTTTATGCTTTCTGTACTTTTATGGTGTCACTTTTGGGCATCTGAACTTAATGTTCGCTAAACAATTTCTGATCTTTAATTTGAAACGGCTTGTTTTGGCCGGCTTTCTCTTTTATCGTTCTATACTTAGCTTATTTTTCGCTTGCTTTCCTTTGGTGGTTTTGATGACTTAGACATGCATGCATGTTGCCTTTTTTTTTTTTTTTTTTAACTCCGAGCTCAAACTTGGGTGTTGAGATCGGCAAAATCCGAGGTCGGCATTTTGAGCTCGGAATTTTGAGATCCTGCTCTTCTCGACGTGTCGAGTTAATTTTGAGTTTCGACTCTTTTTGAGCTCGGCACGTTGAGCTCGGATTTTTGAGATCCTGCTCTTCTCGACGTGTCGAGTCAATTTTGAGTTTCGACTCTTTTTGAGCTCGGACGTTAGCTCGTTTTTGAGATCCTGCTCTTTCTCGACGTGTCGAGTCAATTTTGAGTTTCGACTCTTTTTGAGCTCGGCACGTTGAGCTCGGATTTTTGAGATCCCTGCTCTTCTCGACGTGTCGAGTCAATTTTGAGTTTCGACTCTTTTTGAGCTCGGCACATTGAGCTCGGATTTTTGAG
>BMAC01000306.1:29190-70376 GCA_014905375.1 Phtheirospermum japonicum | reverse complement strand
CCCTGCTTCGGCAGGCTTCCCGAGCTCGGCAGCTCGACTATGACTCGGCCGGCAGGGATGGGCGGGAACGCCCGGCATGGCTTTCACACAGCCCGCAACACCCTGCTCGGCAGGCTTCCCGAGCTCGGCAGGCTCGGCTATGCCTCTGGCCGGCAGGGATGGGCGGGAACGTCCGGCATGGCTCTCTCGCAAGCCCGCGCCACCTTGCTTCGGCAGGCCTTCCCGAACTCGGCAGCTCGGCTATGCCTCTGGCCGGCGGGGATGGGCGGGAACGCCCGGCACGGCTTTCGCGCAGCTCGCGCCACCCTGCTCAGCAGGCTCTCCGAGTGCGGCCAGGCGTCGTCGCGCAGGCACCCTTGGCAGGCCCGGTACGCCATCCGCCCAGCTCGGCGGTAACCCTGTCCGGGGGTTTCGATCCCCGGCCAACTTTCCTTGATCGACTTCGAATTGTTCGGCTCGGGTCAGCAAGGGGACAATAACGACCACCAAACAAACACTAACAACTCTAATTACATAATCGAACACTGTTTTGAACTCCATGAACCCTAATTACATAATCGAACCCATAATAAAACCCTAATTTATATTTATCCCTAAATTAAAACCTAATTATATAATTATCCCAAACTAAACCCTAATTATATATTTATCACTAAAATCATCCCTTAAATATACAATAATCCTAAAATTAAATCCTAATTATATAATTATCCCTAAATTAAACCCTAATTATATAATTATTCCTAAATTAAACTCTAATTATATAATTATACCTAAATTAAACTCTAATTATATAATTATCCCTAAAATTAAACCCTAATTATGTATTTATCCTTAAAATCATCCTAAGATATACAATAATCCCTAAAATAACTAGAAAAAATTTAATTATCCCTAAAATTAACCCTAAATATACAATAATACCTATATCAACCCTATTAAACCAATAATTCTAATTAAATCAAACAAACACAAATTAATAAATAAAAAATAAAAAAAAATTTAAGAAAAACTAAACCTTGAGAAACGGCAGCGGAACGGCGACAGAATTGGATGGCCAACTAGCGACGGGGGAAGGCAGGCATTCGGCGGGGCTGGGGCTGGCGAGGAATGGCTAGGCCGTCGTCGGAGCTGGGGACTAGGGCAGGGGCTGGCGTCCGGCGGTGTCGAGGCGAAGGTAGCGTCGGGCGGCAGGCAGCATCGGGAAGGTGGGGGAGGGGGGGGGGGGGGGGTTGTTTGTCGTTCTGTTTTTTTGGAAAAAGATCTTTGGTTTTAAAAAATAAATTCTGACGGGCAAGATACCTGTCAGCATATCATATTTTTTTTTTTATTTTGCTGGCGGGCCAGTACCAGTCATCATTCTTTTTTTTAAAATTATGCTGACAGGCTGCTACCCGTCAACAAAGCAGCCCATCAGCGGCCCGTCAGCAAATCCATCAACTAATCAATATATTGACGTCTTGCTGACGGGTAGCTGATGGGATACTCGCTGACGGCTTTTGCCCGTCAGCAAAATTAACCCGTCAGCATACGACAACATATGCTGACGGTTTTTCTGCCCGTCAGTAAATCCGGCAGCATTGCCCTATTTTTTTGTAGTGATAAATATCTTCACTCAAATAGCTTGACTCTAGACACCTCGATTGCAAGGTTAGAAGATCATCCTAAATAGCCTCGACTTGGTGATGCAGGTTACCAACTATATGAATGTTCCAATTGCAAAGAACACCATGTAAACTCTTGCGCTTGAGTATAAGCCAGTGATGGGGTTATCCACATGCATGGGATGCCCCCACGAAGCGGAAACAAGGTTTTGAATCCATCAATGGGAGCCTAAAAGTTCTGGTATCAAAGAATCCGAGGACTTGAAATGACATTTACATCATTAGTACCCTCAACGAGAATCAGGTGTTGATCTGAATTAGTGCGAGGAAGAAGAAAGCTTATGATACAATGATATGAAAGAGACAAACCAGCAAAATAAACCACTTAGTTGACACGTATAAACCTAATTTCGTTATGGCAACAAGAAACCCTCGTATAAATAGCTACATGAGTAGAAACTTGAAAAAAGTTATCATTATCCAAAGAGTTTCTGAAATCAGCATAGTAAGAACCATTGTGCGGAATCGACATAGGAAGAACAATTGGGAGGATCAACATAGGAAGAACCATTGGGGGGGCTTCCCTTACACCTCTCATGGGCCCCCAAAACTGTATTAAAGTTTCCAGTAATGAATAAATGAGGAAGAAAAAATTTAAAATATTGAGCCATAGACTATGCCTAGCGATATCCATATTGTGGGCATAAATAAAACCAAGATGCAAACCCAACCTTCCAATAGTAGCACGAAAGAGGATGACTTGGTTAGAAGAAAACAACATCATAGAAGTAACATTCGATCTCGTAAATACCTAAATATCTAGTACACCGTTACTACAAAAAATTGTCAACAACAAGGATAAGATATAAAGAATTCCAGAAAGAGGGGAGAATATTATTAAAGGAGATCATAGGTTCTACAACCACTAAAGAATTGGGATGATGAAAACAACATAGCTCCTTGGTTAGCCTTTGCAAGCCACTGGAACAAGCGCCTTTTCGAAAAAGTCCACTTCAAGACAATGCCTTAAGATTTCAAAAAAGACGTAATATTACAAAGATGTGAGCGGGAGGTTGGTGGTTCCTTTTTCAAGTTCCTCCTAACCATCATTATCATCATCATAGTTAGTCCATTTATTCTTTGTAGTCGGTGACATCATTTTTCATTAATCGAGTTATATGTGCTGACAATATATTAATATTAAATGGCATTGCACGTAGCATAGTAAGTTTAGGGATTAGACATATCCGTAGAAATATGTGGTGCATTTGAGTAGTAAATTACCAAAGTATTTTCAATGGGATCCCTAGTTTTATGCGTAAAATCGTTATAGCCAGAAGAGGTGGGAAGCCCCACTTTAGAAATGAGACTCGTTAAAGCATTTGATGGAGAACCATTTTGAAGTGGGGCAGGCCGCATTTATTTCATTAACTCGGTGAATCCTAACTCTATTATACATTTTACGCTTATTTCAAAGTGGCCGATGTCGCTCATTCGTGATCTTGAGAAGGTAATCCACAAGTTTATTTGTATAAGGGACATTTCAAAACGCAAGCTATTCATGGCTAATTGGGATCATTGTTGTGCTTCCCGTGATGAGGGTGGTCAGAGGATCCATTCGGTTATTACAACTAACTCGACATTTCTCTTCAAGTTTGTTGTGGCTTCTTAATAGGGATATGATGGCTTCCTGCATACTCCATATGTGCTTCCTAAATGCTGATAGCTGCCGGCGTACTCATGTCTATTCTTCAATTTAGAGCGGTATATGAAGCATGTTTCAAACATTTTGGACGATTCTTATTGGATCTCGAGCTAACTTTAAAAGTTAAATTTTGGTGGGATATTTTTCAGGGTGATCCCATCGCTTCCTATATTGGTATTTCCCTCGGTCTTTAGAAGTTGTTTGCCCTGTTTATTATGGACTACTTCTTCTCGGGTTTTTGGCACTTTACGGAGGTTTTTTTTACAACTTTCATCGACATTTTCATCAAAATTCTTCGCTTCTCGCTGACGTTATACATTGTTGATAAATGTGATTAGTCTATCTTGATCAAAGATGAGGTTTCTTTGAAATCTTCATATGACCATCTTTGGCAAACAAAACCTCAAAATTCATTGGGGATCTTGGATCTAGTCTTCACACATACTGGCTTGTCTTTCCATCACAGTTTTGAAGGTAATTTTTAATTGCCTTGGTGTTTTTGATGTGATCTAGCAAAGAGGTTTTATCAGGCCATCATTTTTTTTATTCTAGTGTGGAGGATGTTGATCAAATTCTCACTTATTACACCTTTACTCATCGTATTTGGGACTCGATTGAGGATACTTTCAATATCTATTTTCCTCTCTTTGGTGGGTTTAATAATCTTTGTGTTTTTGCTTTTAATTGTAGGTTTAGTAACCAGGTTCTTCCTTTGAAGCATTGTCTTCATCTCGGTGGTTTGGATGATCTGGGCTCTTCAAATGTAACGTGGTCTTTAACATCTCCACACCCTCTACCATGGTAGTTCTTATTCTCATCCGCTCTCTTATTCTGGATTCTTCTTCGTTAGATCAAAATGTGATATCCAACTCAATTTTTTACTTGATCTGCTGGCACAAGCTGGGTGTGCATGACCAACCCATGCCTCTGCCCACCCTCATTCCTGTGAGGTAACTGCCTCCATAACCGGACTATATTAAATTAAATATGGACATTAGTGCAATGGGTTTCTCGGGGAGTGCGTCTCTACAGGGACTTTTTGCATGTGTTGGGATTTTGCTAAATGCGGTTTCTCAAGATGTTTCAATCAAGGATTTACTTACAAAAATGAGTCAGAGGATGTGATTATTGCTATTGAGAAGGTCGCAGCTTGGGGCTGAATTGGATTTGGATGGAGTCTGATTTCTCGTACGTGGTTGATCTATTTTCTAGGCGTTATCTTGATGTGCCTTGGAGGTTTTTAGTGCGTTGGTGTCATGTGCTCTTTCTAACCTCGTCAATGGGTTTCATGGTTTCACAAGTCTTTTGGCAAGGCAATAGGGTTGTAGATGCCTTGTATAAACCTCATACTGATTATATTGGTTCTTCTCCCCATTATATGATATTTTGGACGCCCTAATTGATGACATCATCAAAAAGCTTTTTTATCAATGGTGAGGTGCTCGGTCCCACTCTTACATTGGCTACTCCTCGACTCAATTGCGAGCTTTGCGGGTTTCACTTTTAGATCAAGACTTGCTTGTTGTAACTTATTTTATTATGGTCGGGTTGTGCCTTGCGATTTATTTTCATTTTTGTCCGATCTCTTTTTAGCTAAAAGCACTGGGGTAACTCTTTCCTCTATGAAGATTTCTCCCACAAGGTTGGGCTTACTTTGAGAGGTTTTAATGTGACTCTTATGGTGCTTTTACACAGTGGATCACTGTCTTGATCCTTTGTAAACGCTTGACTTTTTCTCCTCTTTTTATATATTTTCTGACTTTATGAAAAACAATCCACCATGTCCTGTGAGATTTCCACATGACAACGATTACTAAAATAAGCATGATAACGATTGCCATCCAATTTGACCCTTTTATTGTGAATATTAATCAGTTTTTTGAGTATATTTTTTATCATAAATGTATAGAATAACTTGTTTTTTCTAGTTTCCTTATTAAGAGATTTATGATGTTCATAAATAAACACGCAAAATACTTTCTTTAACATTAATGCGACCAAAAAGGTTGGTGGTTCAAGAAATGTGTGTACTGACATCAAATATGAAATCAGCGACCTGAAAGACCTCTAGAAATCTCCTGGCGACCTAATAGAACTCCCAAAGGCTCTTGGCAACCTGTATTACTGATTCGTACATTTTTGTTATGAATCTGTACATAATCGATTCTGGTTTTAGTCTTTTTATTCTCTTTTTCGGGTTAAGACTAGGTTGAATTACATCGTTTTGCATTTTTCATCTCCTTACTTAACTTTCCGACTTGTTGATTATTAATCGGTCCAAATGAGAGTAATTCTGTGTTTTTCTCATACAGCTAGAGCATCTGGGGGATCCCAAGCACAAAGATAGAAGAAGCAACGCTCAAAAGTAGCCCAAAGGACACCCACCGACCGAACAACTTATATCTCCGATCGGACTGACTGTTGCAGCACACACCGGCCGGATGAACTGGTGCACCGATCATAGCCAAGGACAGTAGCCTTCGTCCGATCGGACGAGACCTATGTACGATCGGACATTTACGTTACACATGCAGATTTTTATGGAAATCGTCAGTTACGAAATGGCCAAAGCTTGTTTAAAAATGACAGAGAGGATAGGGTTAAGGATTATTCAGCCTTGGAGACTTTTAGAAGGCTTGAGACAACTTAGAACACCACAAAGGTTGAGAGATTTGACACATCTCTCATACCTCTCTCATTAATCCGTACAACGCCGTATCAAGGTTCGATTCGCAGCAGCCATCGTTCGTCGCTAGGTTCATGACAAACCTTGGGATTCTACGCAATTCTCGGAGTGCACTCGTTCATCACCATCGCTCGTTGAAAGTATTTCAACGATTAGTAATTTCTAAACTCGCATCCTTGATGTTTTCGTAGTAGTTTGATTTGGAATTATATGCATAGTTGGAGAACATGTTGAATACTATTTTATTGATACATTGTTAAGGTGTTGGTGATTAGGACTCGTATTATTGTGTTTTGGGTTATTGATGTTGGATGAACAATTGCTTTTGGATTGAGGATGAAGTTGTGATTGGTTTAGCTATATCTCTTGAAGCATCTTATTATTTTAATTATTATAAATCTTGTTTAGCATTTGAAATGATTCCGTGCATGGCGTAGTGATAGAATCATTGTTGTTCTTGGGATGTTAAAGTCATTTGATTAATAGTTTTTATTGTTGGAACATAGCAGGTTTACAATTGTTAGAATGATGTGTAGTAGTTCGTATTCGGTTCACGTTAATTACTTTTCTTATAACTTGTCGAGAGGTTGACATCCTAGAGACAAGAAGAGTTCACTTTTTAATTTATTGATATTGAATCATTTCTAAAATCCCAATTGACCGTGTGTTTTAGATAGAATTTGTGATATTAGAATAATAAGCGTCATTAAATTCGATTCCCATTCCTCGAGAGATCGACCCGAGTTAACTCACCAGTCTACAAGTGACCCCGTTCTCTTGCGGGCAAACTCAAACTCCTTCTCAAACATAGACGCGTGTTGGTTGACCGATAATTAATTTTGAAAGGAACCGAAAAGTTCGGCTCAAAATTTGGCGCCGTTGCCGGGGAATGGCAAAGGTGTTAATGATTTTTATTTGTGTTAATATTTATTTGTAGATAATTGTATAATGTCTCTGGTTTGCCTCTCAATGCGGTGATTTGTTTGTTGTTGATGCAAGGTCGACGAAGCCTTAGAGGAGAATTGACCCCATTCATCAATAGCATCGAGCGAGTGACGAGACCACGACAACTATTTCCTTCGACTGAAGGGAATCTTTTGGAAGAAAGTTCAACCATCATGGCGGAGAATTTACCTCTTGGAGGACGTGAGAATGGAGGAAGAGGAGGAATAAATGGTGGACGAGGGAGAGGACGAAATAACCAAACCCCTCCTCGTGATTATCCATACGGCGTGCCACCAATTGATGACATGCATGCGCAAGAGCAAATAAATAACACTGAGGGCGAAGAACCACGCAATCCACTTCTATCCATGACGAAGAACCAAGAGAACCAGGCAATGTGAACAACAGGGAGCACCTACCTAGGGACAATCATCAAATTATGATGCAAGAGAACCCCACCTACCAACAACCTCCTCAACGATTTTGAAACCACGAAGAAGCTCGAGCGTACAACGCTCGTGCAAATCAAGAGTTCTAACACAATAATGGTGTTCATGGCGGGGCCCAACCCCAAAACAACCAACGAAACCACCACGGATTCGAACAATTCGAGCAAGAGCGGAATCATAATCAAAATAGGAGGAAGGGACGACCGTTCAATGCTTGGCAAAGGGAGAATTTCCGAAATGATGGCTATGAAGACCATGGGAATTTCGAGGAGGAACGTAATTATGGGTACTACGAGGAGTATGGAGAAGAAAGAAATTTTAGCGCACGAACTAACTTTGGAGGAAGACGAGGGCGCAGGTACCCTAATGAACGTCGTCAAGGAGATCTCCTCTTCCCAACAATTGGTCCATACAGTAGTGCGATAGTCTTAGGCCCCACGGCTAGAGACTATGATTTGAAGGCGTGAGCCAACTTCCTAATTTTCACGGCTTGCCCAATGAATACCCTTTGAATTTCATTCGGGAATTTTACCTAGTAGTGGGCAGAATTCCAGCCCTTGGGCTTCATGAGGACCAATTGAGAATGAAGTGCTTTCTGACGACCTTAAAGGACAAAGGAAGCATTGGCTTTTGTCGTTGCAGCCCAATTCCTTGACTAATTGGGAGATGGTGTATAAAATGACTGCAAAATTATGAAGAGAGATCACGAACTTTGAGCAAATGGAGGGAGAATCATTCTAAGAAGCATGGGAACGATACAAGGGGCTCTTGCAGAAATGTCCACACCACAACAACAGCACGGAGATGGTAGACAATTACTTCCATGAGGGACAATTTTCGGTTTACAAACAACAAGTGGAGGTGAAAGCCGGAGATTTTGGGGAGCTAACCTCTACGGAAGCTTGGGAATTGTTTGAACTTATGAGCGAGAAATCACAACAAACGAGTTTCCGACCAAGGAAGTATAAAGTCCAAGGAACCCCTATGCCTCGGAGTGAAGTAAGCCAAATTGAGGAGCTGACAAAGGAAGTCGCACTATTGATAAGTAAAATGAAAGGGGAGGAGGAACCATCGACACCTCCGCCAAAGATGTGCGAAAAATGTGTAGCGGTGGGACATGAAGCGGACATTTGTGCAGTGGTGTTCAACGACGAAGAGGATGAGGAAGTAAATGCTGTCCAAAACTATTAACCCAGTAACAAGTATGGGAAGAAGTTCACTGGACAATACAACTCAAGTTCGAGCTACATTCCCAAGAGCTCGAACTACGTGCCCAACTCCAAGCAATCGAACCCACGACCGCCTCCGAATAAGAGCCAAGGAGAAACTAGTGGATATAACTCTTATCAAAATAAGGGGCATAGTAACTACCCACAACACTCTCCACAACAATATCAAACACCACAGCAACCATACCAACAAGCGCCACAACAATAATATCAGCAAGCGTCGCAACCACAGTATCAGCAAGTACAGCAACAACAATACCAGAAAGTGCCGCAACAGCAACAAATGCCACTTCCGATCAACCCCGACGAAGAACTCAGACTATGGCGTCAGCAGCTAGAGCATGAAACTCTTAGGAATCGGGAAGAAACACTCCGTACGATCAAAGAAGGCAAGCGGACAAGGAAACAACTGGAGAAGCTAGAGATGATGATAGGACAACTCTCAGCTTCTATGGCAAAGACAGCAAGTGATCCGGGGAAGCTACCGAGCCAACCCGAACAATCAATGGCAGTGCATGTGTTACGCGGGGGGAAGCAAGTTGATAATGGAATACGAGGAGTCGGGGGTGAAGATTCGGCGGACGAGCCAAGTGTGGATGGAAAAGATAAAGGGAAGTCTAGTTCAAGCAGTGAGAAAGGAACAGTTGGGAAAATACACAAATCACGTAACCCATATGTTGCAGGGTCACTAACAGGGGCTCTTCATCCAAAACACACCTAAACAAATCAGAAGAACGCAGCCAATGACCTCTCTGATTAGACTACGAAATCGACCGATCGGACTGGAATACCGAAGGGTTTGTCCGATCGCAGTGATCCATGGTCCGATCGAAATGGAGAACAGGAGACTCTCTCTGATCGGAATGATTTAGAATCTAATCGGAGTGGAGTCCAGAAGACTTCTTCTGATCGGTCGAGTAAGACTGGCCGATCGGACGAGAAGGCTGATGAGGAACAAAGACCACAACAAACCATAAGGGATGTCGTACCATTT
Organism: Phtheirospermum japonicum; assembly: GCA_014905375.1. Lineage (NCBI taxonomy): Eukaryota > Viridiplantae > Streptophyta > Magnoliopsida > Lamiales > Orobanchaceae > Phtheirospermum > Phtheirospermum japonicum. The sequence goes on along the minus strand of BMAC01000306.1, from coordinate 60,764 downwards.
CCCAATCGTCTTAAACCAGCAAAGGAGAGCAAAAAGTTCATGGAACTTTACAACATGCTGAAAGATGTGAACGTGAACCTCGCACTATTCGATGTGATTAAAGCAATGCCAGCCTATGTCAAGTTTTTCAAAGAACTTACGATGAAATAAAGGAGAAATGGAAGGGAATGAACGAGTTGTATTATCCAAGGAAGTGAGCACGATATACCATCAACCACTGCCACCGAAGGCAAGAGACCAATGGAGTTTCTGCATTACGATAACTCTTGGGGATGGACAAAAAGCTCGCGGGATGCTCGACCTTGGGGCGGGAATCACTTTGATACCTTGTGCCCTGTATAAGTAATTTAACCTTGGGATAATGAAGCCAACAAGTTTACGGCTTCAACTAGCAGATCGTTCATTATGATATCCTTTAGGAGTGGTCGAGGACGTTCTAGCGGAGGTTGGTTCATTGGTGGTCCCCGTGGATTTTTTCATACTCGATGTTGGGGAAGTGGATGAGGCAAGCAAGGAGCACACCGTTCTATTGGGTAGACCTTTCATGGTTACATCGCACACCTTAATCGATGTTGTACGGGGAAAGATGACACTCTCTGTATTTGGGGAATCAGTGACGTTCTTGCTCAAAGATATCCAAAAAATTCCATCACCCATGATAGGTCCTGATTTCTCTTATCTTGACTCGGTGGACCAATGCGTGAGCGAACTGTTTGGTGTTATACCAATAGAAAACTATGACGTCGAGGACGACGAGTTTGACTCAAACGCGGAGGGGGTGGTCACTCTTTTTGAAATTAATGAGGAGCCCATGATCGAGCCGCCCATTGGACCCACTTTGGAGCCCAAAATAGAGCTGAAACCGCTTCCGAGCCATCTCGAATATGTTTTTCTCGAGTCTAACGAAAGGAAGCCCGTAATCATCTTTGCGGAGTTGGCAGAACATGAAGAAAGAGAACTGATCGAGGTTCTCAATAAGTACAAGTAAGCAATGGGATGAAGTTTGGTTACGTGCATGCACCAGATCGATCTAGAAGAAGGAGTGAAATAGTACGAGAGGGGCAGAGACGTTTGAACCCTACGCTTAAAGAGGTAGTCAAGAAGGAGATCTTCAAACTAATCGACGAAGGGATTATATATGCCGTCTCCGATAGAGAGTGGGTTAGCCCAGTACACGTTGTTCCAAAGAAAGGAGGCATCACAATCTTGGAAAAAGAAAAGGGAGAAATCATTCCAACACGCTTAACCACTGGGTGGCGCATGTGCATTGACTATCGGAAGCTCAATGCAGCGATAAAGAAAGACCACTTTCCACTCCCGTTCATAGACCATTTACTCGACAAGCTAGCAGGGCATGGATACTATTGCTTTCTAGATGGCCTTTATGATTACTACCAAATTGCGATAGCTCCGGAGGATCAGAAGAATACCACATTCACGTGCCCCTTTGGCACATTTGCTTATCATTGAATGCCCTTTGGTTTGTGCCCCAGCAACTTTTTAGAGATGTATGACCTCTATCTTCACCGAGTTCATCGACGACTTTCTCGAAGTCTTCATGGACGAATTCACGGTATTTGGCTCTTCCTTCTCTCATTGTTTGGAAAATTTGACAAAAGTACTTGAGCGTTGTGTTGAGTCATATCTAACTTTGAGTTGGGAGAAGTCTAATTTTATGGTGAAAAGTGGAATTGTGTTCTAAGGGGTTGGAAGTTGACAAAGCTAAAATCAACGTTATTGAAGCTCTTCCACCCCCTAAGGATGTCAAAGGCGTTAGAAGATTTTTGGGACATGCGGGCTTTTATAGACGTTTCATAAAAGATTTTTCAAGAATTTATCGCCCGTTATGTAAATTGCTTGGAAAAGATGTACCCTTTGAGTTTGATGGTGAGTGTCTTAGTGCTTTTAACATCTTGAAAGAAAAATTGACACAAGCACTGGTTGTGGTTGCACCTGATTGGTCTCTTCCTTTTGAAATAATGTGTGACGCTTCAAACGAGGCAGTCGGGGCAGTTTTGGGACAACGAGTGGACAAAATGCTGAGGGTTATTTACTATGCTAGTTATATGTTAAATAGCGCCCAGCGTAATTACACCACCACAGAATGTGAACTATTTGCAGTTGTGTTCTCATTAGATAAGTTTCGTTCTTACATCGTTGGTTCGAAGGTGATTGTGCACACTGACCATGCAGCCCTTCGACATTTGTTTGCCAAAATACTAAGTAAGCCTAGATTGATTCGTTGGATTCTTCTCTTACAAGAATTTGACGTTGAAATTAAGGATAGGAAAGGGAGCGAAAATGTGGTTGCTGATCACCTGTCCCGTATGCTAATAGAAGGAAAGCCGAAGAAAATTGAGTTTGTAGACGATGTGTTCCCATATGAGAGTGCAAATGCCATTGAGAGAGTCAATGAACCGTGGTATGCTAATTTTGTTAACTACCTTGCTTGCAAGATTATCCCTAACCATCTTTCTTCTCAAAAAAGAAGAGATTTTTGTTCAAATGCAGGAGTTTCTTTTGGGACGATCCTTATCTATACAAGCGTTGCAATGATGGGCTTTTTCGAAGATGCATACCGGACGAAGAGAAGATTGGTGTGTTAAAATTCTGCCATGACGAGGGAGGACATTTTGGAAGCCAGAAAATGGCCTTCAAGGTCCTCCAAGCCGGATTTTACTGGCCCTCACTATTCGCCGATGCACACCAATATTGCAAGACTTGCGATGGATGCCAATGGTCGGGAACGATAGGAAAAAAGGACGAGATGCCCTTGGTACCCAATCAAGTGATCGAGATATTCGACATATGGAGCATCGATTTCATGGGTCCTTTTCCGAGGAGTGGAGAGTATGAGTACATACTCGTAGGAGTTGATTATGTGTCGAAGTGGGTGGAGGTAATTCCAACGCGGAAAGCCAACTCCAAGATTGTTCTCAAGTTTATTCAAGAGAATATTTTCAGCCGATTCGGAGTACCGAGAGCAATAATCAGCGATGGAGGTAGCCATTTCTGCAACCGATCTTTTAATCGACTGATGAGTAAGTATTGAGTGCATCACAAGGTGGCAACCCCTTACCACCCACAAACATCGGGGTAAGTAGAGACGAGCAATAGGCAAATCAAGGCCATTTTAGAAAAAACTGTGAAACCAAACCGCAAAGACTGGGCAGCAAAGCTGATTGATGTATTGTGGGCTTACCGTACAGCCTACAAAACGGTGTTGGGCATGAGCCCATTTCGGTTTGTTTATGGAAAAGCTTGTCACCTTCCCGTCGAGTTGGAGCATCGAGTGGAATGGGCAATTCGTAGGTTGAACCCTGATTTGAATGAGGCAGGGGGGGTATAGAAAGCTTGAATTAAGTGAATTGGAGGAGATTCGAAATGATTCATACGAGATGGCATGGGTGAGCAAAGGAAAAATGAAAGAAACACATGATAAGAAACTCATCCATAAAAACTTGGAAGTCGGTAAGTTAGCCTTGCTCTTTAACTATCGTTTCAAACTCTTCCCAGGCAAATTAATATCAAAGTGGAGCGGTCCATTTTTTATCACCGATATCAACGAGTTTGGGGCCGTAAACTTGCTTGATGAGAAGAGCAACTCTACCTTCCAAGTCAACGGCCACCGAGTGAAGTTGTATCATGGGGGACCAGTTTCTCAGAAAGATCATGAAGTAGTGATACTCAACGATCCCCCTCGAGAAACTTAAAACTCAAATGAGGTACCGTCAAGCATAAGACGTTAAACGTTTCACTTCTTGGGAGGTAACCCAAGCTCTTCTCTTTTCTTCTTTCACTTTCTAATATGTATATATATATATGTGTATATCCGTCTGTTTAGAACTTTTGGCAGGTGCAATTGCAAGATCAAAAACGAGGAATCAGTTTTCTAGGGACCACCGATCGGAGACCTACATGTAAGCGGTCAGACTACTCTGATAAGTTGTCCGATCGGAGGAGTTAAAACAACCGATCAGATGGTAGGTGCGAGAGCTTATTTTTAGAAGGAATATCACCATGCAAGAGAAACCAGTTGGGTAAGATGTTCTGGCAATATTCTCTGAGGTGAGAGGATCTTTAATTGTGGGGGGTTAATTTTGTAAAAAGTGAAGTAAATATTTTCTTTCTCCCCTCTTGATCTTATTTGATTCCAAAAATCCTTTTACCTCCACTCTCATACCCTATATAAACCCATCCTCAAGCCCTTAATCTCCACACCAATTCTTCTTTTCATCTCTCATTTTCTCGAGTACAGTCCAGCATCCAACGAGAACCATGAATCATCATAACAATACTGCTTATGGATGGGTGGCGAGGAACAAATACGAGGACACCGTAGAGTAACTGGAAGAAGAGTTGGAGGAGTATCGTTAAAAGATCCACAAACTACAAAATGATCTCCACGAATTTCTCACCGAGGAGGTCGCTCTGACCAAAAACATCGAGCGGCTTCACAACATTCTGGACGATGCGGATGTCGAGATTATGAGACTGAAGGGTAGGATCGTTGACCTTGAAGAATAGGTGGAGGAACTTTATGAGCTGGCGTTTGGGCACATTCCACCACCTAACTAGTCCAATAGGCCGTTTCTTGAGAGAGAATAGTTAATCTAAATGAATGATGTTGTGATTAAGCATGTTATCTTAAATAACGAGCATTTTTGCTCAATGATTAAATAAATTACTTTTGAATATGAAGTGACTTGTTCGTAATTAATAATAATTTGTGAATTTTGCAGGTTGCTATTTAATATTAATAATAATATATATATATATAATATTAAAAAAAATAATAATATAAAAAAAATTGACGAACAGTGCAGACCGGCCGGTCAAGGACCTCGTCTGATCGCACAAAGCTTACTGGACCGGGGTCCGATCGGACAAAGACACGGACCAATCGGACGACCGCGCAGATTATAAAGGGGTTGTTTTCCCATTCGTGATTTTTTGACCCTAATACTCAAAATCTTCCCCCTTTGCAGAGCAAACTCACGATTTCTGTCCTCAAGACTTTACCACCTGGAAAATTGAGAGCAACAACGCGTCCGATCGGAGACAAAAAATACCAAATTGCATCCGTCCAGAGAATTTGGGGAATCAAGCACAATTCCTTCAAAACACACCAAGCTTCACCACCACCTCCAAACACTGCTAACTCCAAGGTATAATGGCTAAAACTCAAGCTTCTTGAACTGTTTGGGGCATTGAATTGCAGGTTTTGTGGTGATTGGGGTTAAATTGTGCAAATTGAGCTTCAATTGGTTGAGTTTCTGAAGCGCACAGTAGGTGTTCGATAAAACTTTTGTGAGAGCTTTTGTGGTTTCTTATGAATTTCTGCACCCGCTATGGCATCCGGTTCTCATCAAAGACGTGGGAAAACTTCTAGCCGAGTCCCGAGCAACACCCGGGGAGGGTTATCTCTTTTTGACCTCAAGGATAAACGTGAGACTATACTCTACAAGTCCTTGATTACGCGGGATGTATACCACCCCCAATTCATCGACCTCCAATTCTGGGAGGAGAAGGTTAACGTCGGGGATAAAACGGCGGAGAAGTTCATTAAGGGCATTGGGGCCCTCGGGCTAATGAAGTGGGCCAATGTTAATCAACCCGGGCATCGCACTCTTATGCTCGAGTTCTTCACGACGTTCAAATCACTCACCGATGGAACCTTTGAGTGTCGCTTCCGAAACCAAACGTTCCGCACTTTCAAGTGTGACCTCGATGAAATTTTTGGAATTGATAGCCAAAGACGGCCGAACGAGGAATTTGATCTCGGCGACTACGACAAAAACACTTGGTGGACCAAGCTTTCTGGAGCACCACCGGAGCCCGGGTGCCGCTTCAATTCGACGTCCTTGTGATCAAACGCCGTTTATCTCACGTACAAGTTCTTTATGCAAATTTTCTTGGGGAAAGAGGACGCCACACGGATTTCGTCCACCGAGTTGAAGGCATTGCGGATTGCGTACCACCGAGGTAACGCAAACATTTATCCACTCTTAATTGCGGCAGTCAAAAATGTCCAACAAGTGCGAGATCGAAAAACGACAAAGCTTACTTTGGGAGCTTTTATCACCGCACTTACACGGCATCACGGTTGTGATCCTTACGACGATGACATCGTGTATCTGAGTGTAGAAATGTTGGTAGAAATACGAATGATCAATGGGCGGAACGTCGCCATTCCGAAATTTATGATGACCTCGGAGAGGATGAGAGCTGAAGTAATTGAGGATTCCGACAACGACGGTGTTGATGATGATGATGAGGAATATGAGGACGAGAATGACGATGGTGAGGAGGCAAATGATGAGGATAAAGAGGAGAACAACGGGGTAAAGAACATGAACGAAGAGGATAGAGGAGACGGGAAAACCAGTTCCCAGACTTACGATCACAGCGAGTATGGGGAGGGCGTTTACTTTTCGGACGAGCAGTGGCAGCAGTAGTAGGATTTCCCAGCAAGCATGATGGATCAAATGGGGCAATTGCGCATCCATCAAGAAGAGCACGCGAGAAACGCTCGACAGGACGCCTGGGCTGCGCGTGAGGAGGCTCGTTATTTCCGGAGCACATTGACTATGATGGGCAACAACTGGGCAGAAACTAATCAGCATCTTGGATACCTCGTTACGATTGACCGGAAGCGTCGAGGCGAATCATGTATACCTCGTTACGATTGACGAGCGCCTCTCCCGTCTCGAGCAATGCTACCCATCTCCACCTCCAGACGACATGGACCAATAGGCGGGCCCATGCCCCACTATCTTTATCACCACTTTATCCATTTTTTTATTATTATTTGATTTCTAAGATTTTTTCTATTTATTCAGATTTATTTGATGTATTATTATTTCTTTTTATGTTCGCATTGGGATGACTACTGTTAACTCTTGGTTTATTCATTTGCATGCTATGGTTCTGTGCACTTTTGAATTACCCATGTTCATGATCGTATTTTAGCAACCAGGAGTTTGCTTATTCTTTCAAAAGAGGGGGGAGACTATGTCGTTTGATTGGAGATACAGGGTTGACCGATCGGACGAACCCTATTGTACTGCAGTCCGATCGGAGATTACCATTAACCGATTGAACAATGCACAACTGTCCGTCCTCCGGTGTTTAGAGTCCATGCATGTTTAGTTCGAACCATTTTTAGTAACATAGTCATATTTTTGTAACAAAATGCTAGTCAACCAATTGATTACGTTATCTTTTGTTGAATTTTTGCCCATGCTTATTTGTGTTTGTACTGGCGTGCCTGTCGGAATCATGTATTATGTGGTATGATGTTTTGAGTCTTTTGATCTTGATTAAGTGCAAATCTTTCAGAACTACTTATATATATTTAAAACAACACTTTGTCGTTACCAATTTTGTGAAACATTTAAAACTCGATCACCTTGTTTTAAAAAGTGTGAATGAAACCCTAGGAAAAAGCCTTGTGTGTTTATCAACATTTCATGTTGTGATTCGATAAGTGTTTTGAGAAGTCTCTTAATCGTATGTGTACATTGGGTTTTGAAAATGACGATAGGCACATATAAAACTTGTTTCCGGCCTTATTCATTAATAAAAACCACTAAAAATTCCCAATGAGCCCCCTCGAGCCTTTATTCCATCTCTTTGTTAGCCACGAGCATTATTGCAGCTCTTATTTCGTTTAAAATTGTGGGATGAGAGTTTTATTTATGGTTAATGAGATATGACGATTGCAGGGTAGGAACTAGTGGTATTCTCAAAAAAAAAAGAAAAAAAAAAGAGCAAAATAAGAAAAATATAATAATAAAAAAACAAAAATAAAAATAAGGGTGCTTAAGTTCATAAGAGAATCTAGATAATAAAAATAGGCTTGGGGGTTGAAAATAGCCTTAGCTATAAAAGGCTAAAAATAATGGTATATGGTTGTTTGGGAAAGATGAGGAGCAAAAATTACGCTCTACGCTTAAGGTGTTGGATTGAGTGAGTTATTGAATCACGTTTGTCCGCAAGTTAGCCACACATCTTTATATATGACATACCTTACCAAAGAGCCGACATTACAACCCTTAAAAGTCCTAATCCGATTCTTGATTGAATGTGCACACTTATGTGATGTATGAGTCTTTAATTTTCACGAGTCGTTGAATTCATGGTTATGATGATCCGAGCATATACACTTACATGTTGAGAACATGAGCGAATGAGCGCACCATAATATATTCCCCTTTTGTGAGGATGCATTCTTTCGATTTCAAGGTGAAACAGTAATACGAGTTAGCCTTATGGTTTTCGGCGAAAGTGTTTATAATTGCAAAACTAAACTATATGCACGACATGACTCTTTGCTCTAACTATTTTCACTTCTCTTGATTTTGATTCTTTCGTTTGTTCGAGGACGAACAAACCAATTAAGCATGGGGTGGTTGATTCGTACATTTTTATTATGAATTTGTACATAATCGAGTCTTGTTTTAGTCTTTTTATTCTCGTTTTGAATTGCATCGTTTTGCAATATTCGTCTCCTTACCTAACTTTCCGACTTGTTGATCATTAATCGGTCCAAATGAGATTAATTCTGTGTTTTTCTCATACAGCTAGAGCGTCCGGTGGATCCCAAGCACAGAGATAGAAGAAGCAATGCTCAAAATTAGCCCAAAGGACACCCACCGATCGGACAGCTTATATCTCCGATCGGACTGACTGTTGAAGTGCACACCGGCCGGACGAACTAGTGACCGGTAATTAATTTTGAAAGGAACCAAAAAAGAAAGCAAAAAGACTCAAACATGACTCAATTATATACAGATTCATAACAAATACGTACGAATCAACCACCCCATGCTTAATTGGTTTGTTCATCCTCGAACAAATGAAAGAATCAAATCAAGAGAAGTGAAAATAGTTAGATCAAAGAGTCATGTTGTGCATATAATTTAGTTTTGCAAATATAAACACTTTTGTCGAAAACTTTAAGGCAAAACTCGTGTTACCTGTTCACCTTGAAATCAAAAGAATGCATCCTCACAAAAGGGAGATATATTATGGTGCACTCATTCGCTCGTGTTTTTCAAAAGGTAAGTGTATACGCTCGGATCAACATAAATATGCATTCAACGACTCGTGAAAATCAAAGACTCGTACATCGCATATGTGTGCATATTTAATCAAGAATCGGATTAGGATTTTCAAGGGTTATAATGTAGGCTCTTTGGTAAGGTATGTCATATATAAAGATGTGTGGCTAACTTGCGAACAAATGCAATCAATAACTCACTCAATCAAAAAAAAATTAAACATAGAGCAAGATTCTGCTCCTCATTCCTCCCAAAACAACCATATAAAACTATTCTTACCCTTTTATAACTAAGGTTATTTCTCACCAAAAACTGAATAAACACGCCCGATCCTAAGGAACATGAGTGTTAGTTCCTTCTATACTCATTTGCCTTTATAAATAGGCTTTTATTCTTAACAACTAGATGCTTCTATGAACTTGAGCACCCTTAATTTCTCTCTTGTTTTTGTATTTCTTTTCTTCTTCTTTTTTCTAAATTTTTTTTTATCCTACTAATTCCCACCTTACAATCGTCAAAACTCATTGAACCAATAATAAATAAAACTCTCATCTCACAAACTTAAACGAAATAAGAGCTACAATTATGCTCGTGGCTAACAAAGAGACATAATAAAGGCTCGAAGGGGCTCATTAGGAATTTATAGTTATTTTTATTTCTGAATATGGCCGGAATCGGGTTTTATATGTGCCTATCGTCATTTCCAAAACCAAATATACACATGCGACTTAAGAGACTTCTCAAAACACTTATCGAATCACAGCATGAAATGTTGATAAACACACAAAGCTCCTTACTAGGGTTTTATTCAAACTTTGAAAATAAGGTGATCAAGTTTTTAAAGCTTTGCGAAATTGCTAATGACTAAGTGTTATTTTAAATAAATAAATATATAAGTAGTTTTTGAAAAACTTTGCACTAAATAAGCTCAAAAGACTCTAACGAAAGATCACATAATACATGATTCCGACAGGCAAGCTAATACAAACACAAATAAGCATGGGCATATACTCAACGAGAGTTGACGTAATTGATTGGTTGATTAACAATTTGTTACAAATATGCGATTATATTACCCAAAATGGTTCGAACTAGGCATGCATGAAACTCTAGTTGCTGGGTTGTGTTGTTGTCCGATCAGACGTAGTAACCATTCCGGCCTCTGGTGGTGATCCAGAAAGTTTGGTCCACCAAGTTTTCTTATCGTAGTCATCATGCTGAAATGGTTCGTTTGCCGCTCTCTCGCTATCGATTCCAAAGATGACATCGAGGTCACCCTTGGAGGTAAGGAGCGAACGGTTGCGGAGATGACACTCGAAGGACCCATCGGCGAGTGCCTTGAAGGTCGTGAAGAATTCGAGCATGAGAGTGCGATAACCGAGCTACCTCACATCGGCCCAATTCATTAAGTCGAGCCTTGATGCCCTCCATGAATTTCTTCCTTGTCTTATCCCCCATGTCAATTTGCACATCCCAGAAGTGGGTGTCGATGAACCGAGTGTGATAGACGTCTCGTTTCATTAAGGACTTGTAGAGTGTAAACTCACGTTCATCCATGAGGTTAAAAGGAGCTAACCCTCCCGGGTATTGCTCGGTCCTTTGCCCAAGGTGTTTTCTTGTCGTGATCGAGAGTTAGATGTCATTCTGGATGCAGAAAATTAAAAAATAAGGACGATAATCTGTCTCAGGAATTTCGTCGAACACCTTTCGTGCGACTCAAAACTTCAACCAAACTTAGCTCAACTCTCACAACCAACAACCAACTCGCACAACACCTGCAATTGAACTCCTAAGCAGTTCAACAAGTTTGAGTTTCAGACATTATACCTTGAGATTTGACGAGTTGTGATTTGTTATGGAGCTTGGCGTAGTTAGAATAGATCGTGCTTGATTCCTTGAATTCTCCAAATGGATGCAATTGCTTGCACCTTTTCTCCGATCGGATGTGTTTGTGTTCTCAATTTCTGGTTTGGTGACCGCTCGTCATTGAAGCGTCAAAAATAATATTTATAAAGTTTCTCGACTTTCCTCTACTAACTAGTAGCAGTGGCAAGGAAGGGTCGATCCCACGAGGAGTGTGGATTAATTTGTGATTTTATTATATTTTAAATAAACTAACAAAATAGGGGTAAAGAATATTAATTAATCTAAGAAAACTAAATAACTAAAGAAAATAATTAAAATCAAATATCGAAACAAATAAGATAATAACAAATAATAATAAATAACTTTCCAGTCCTAGTTCAGTTTCCACCCTCGTTCAATTCATTTAACCAGTTGCAATATAAAATCCACTCATCATATGAAACTAAAAACCCTAAGTAACAATAAGCTCTGCTACTTGAATTTACCCTTACTGTGTATTTAATTAAAATAAGCTCTTTAATTAACTCTAATTATTGAATAACCTAGAATAAGCTCTCTAGATTCAACCCAACAACAGCATTAATATCTAGGCAAATAGGTTAATCTAAGCAATAAACGCATAAGCTCGGTTTATTCAACCTATGTTGTGTTACCCCTAATGATACGAGACCATTAGTTGCTTCAGAGAAATCGAAACTACGACAATTACACGGGAAGCAGTTCTCTTTCGAGCAATTGATAACCAAATCCCTAATCTAGGTAAAACAATCACTCTCTAATGGAGTTCATAGAATAATAAATAAGAAAAATAAATAAGAAGAACATAATTCTAGATAAGAAAGGGATAAGAGAGCTTAGATCTTGAATCTTGAGTCTTCAATCTTCAATCTCTTGATGGATGGTTGAATTGGGTGTTTTTGACTCCTTTTTGGTGTCTTGGAACCCTAGGATTAATGTACCAGACGTTTTTGATGTTTGAGGGAGGTATTTATAGGTTTAGGAAGTCTTGGGCAATAAGAAACCCTTAAAAACGCATTTTCTGGGCAGTCGCGTCGACCGAACGTCGACTGACGCGTTTCGGATCGACGCGACAGAGAGTTCGCGGGCAAGTGCATCGGTCAGGACTTTCTATAACGGTTCTGGAGTCAGCCGATCTAGATTGTCGAAACGGGCGGACTGGGCGAGCGACGCAGGGAGAGCTCGGCAGGGCTGGCAGGTCTGGTCGGCAAGATTGGTCGTCAGGATACTATAATGGTTCTTTGACTGGCAATTATGTTAGTTGCTTCCTGCTTTCTATAACGGTTTCTGGGATCAACGCAATCGCACTGGGTATACCAGTGTAACCATGGTACCCAGTGTCCGCATCACCCGGCAGCAGGCCTCGGCAGCGTCGTGGGCAGGTGCGCGCGGGTCGGTCGACCATGAGCAGCATCGACGCGACAAAGAGCTTTCTATAACGGTTTATTCCATCGATAACCCATCTAGAAAGTCCAAATCGTCCTTTCTTTGCCAACTCGCTCGTTTTGTCTCTCGTTTCCTCGTGCATCATCTTTAAATCTTTAATTAACTAATTTAGCACCTAATTACTGCAAAATAAGAGAAAAACACACAATTGTTGCTCGTCTACTCATAATAATAAATATGCGAGAAATAAATATATATAAGAATATTAAGCACATGAAAATATAGGAATTAAACCATTAAATAAAGCACGATTTCTCGCCTATCATTTGGTGAAGATGGAAAGAGAGAGTTCTTTGTTCTTACTCTGCAAAAGGAATAAAATCAAGTGTTAGGGTAAAAGAAATTCGAATGAGGGGGTCCGATATTTATAACCCGCGCAGTCGTCCGATCGGTCACTTAACTCCTCTGATCGAACAGTTGTCTGATCGGTTACCCAAGGTATTCGATCGCATCTGGGTAAATCGTCTCTTGTTGCAGAACTCAAAACTGCACTTTCCCAACGTGCAAAAACAGAAATATATATACAAAAGAAAAAAAAATAAGGAAAAGAAAGTGAAAAACTTGGGTTATTCCAAGAAGTGAAACGTTTAGCGTCTTATGCTTGACGGTACCTCGTTCGAGTTTCAGGCTTCTCGAGGGGGATCGTTAAGTAATACCACTTCATGATCTTTCTGGGAAATAGGTCCCCCGTGGTACAACTTCACCCGGTGTCCATTGACTTGGAAAGAGGAATAATTTTTCTCGTCAAGCAAGGTGACAGCTCCAAATTCGTTTACGTCAGTAATCAAATATGGGCCACTCCACCTTGACTTTAGTTTACCTGGAAAAAGTTTGAAACGTGAACTAAAGATTAAGGCTAACTTTCCTATCTCCAAGTTCTAATGAACGAGCTTTTTGTCGTGCATTTCCTTCATTCTTCGTTTGCTCACCCATGCCATCTCGTATGAATCGTTTCCAATTTCTTCCAGTTCATTCAATTCCAGCTTCCTATATTCCCCTGCCTCGTTCAAATCTAAATTCAAAACACGAATTGCCCATTCTGCTTTATACTCTAACTCTACAGGGAGATGACAAGCCTTACCATAAACCAACCGAAATGGGCTCATTCCCAACACTGTTTTGTAGGCCGTACGGTATGCCTACAAGCCATCGATAAATTTCTTCACCTAGTCCTTACGGTTTGGTTTCACTGTTTTCTCCAAAATGGCCTTAATATGTCGGTTGCTCGTCTCCACTTTCCCCGAGGTCTGTGGGTGGTAAGGATTTGCTACATTATGACGCACCCCATACTTACTCATTAATCGATCGAAGGCACGGTTGCAGAAATGGCTACCCCCATCGCTTATGATCGCTCTTGGTACTCCGAATCGGCTGAAAATGTTCTCTTGAATAAACTTGAGAACAATTTCGGAGCTAGCTTTCCGAGTTGGGATCTCCTCCACCCATTTTGACACGTAATCTACTCCAACGAGTATATACTCGTACTCTCCACTCTTCGAGAATGGGCCCATGAAATCGATCCCATACACATCGAATATCTCGATAACTTGGTTGGGCACCAAAGGCATCTCGTCTTTCTTTCCTATAGTTCCTGATCTCTGACATCTATCGCATGTCACAGTATTGGTGTGCGTCGGTGAATGGTAAGGGCCAATAAGAACCGACTTGGAGGACCTTGAATGTTATCTTTTGACTTCCAAAATATCCTCCTTCATCATGGCAAAACCTCAACACACCAATCTTCTCCTCGTCTGGTATACATCTTCGAAAAAGTCCATCCTTGCATTGTTAGTATAAGTACGGATCGTCCCAAAATAAACTCATGCATTTAAACAAAAATCTCTTCCTTTCTTGGGCAGAAAGGTGGTTGGGATAATTTTACATGCAAGGTAATTAACAAAATCGGCATACCAAGGTTCATTAAAATTTTCAATCGTATTGGCATCCTCACACAGAAAAACATCGTCTATAAAATCATATTTGTTAGACTCACCATCTATTAACATACGGGACAAATGATTAGCAACCACATTTTCACATCCCTTTCTATCCTTGATTTCAACATCAGATTCTTGTAAAAGAAGAATCCAACAAATCAATCTAGGTTTACTCTAGATTTTAGCAAATAAGTGTCGAAGGGCTGCATGATCAGTGTGCACAATCACCTTTGAACCAACGATATAAGAAAGGGACTTGTCTAATTAAAATACAACCGCAAATAGTTCACGTTCCATAGTGATATAATTACGTTGGGAACTATTTAACATGTAACTTGCGTAATAGATGACCCTCAGCATTTTATCCACTCGTTGTCCTAAGACTGCCCCTACTGCATCGTTTGACGCGTCAAATATGATTTCAAAAGGAAGAGACCAATTAGGTGCAACGACAACTGGTGCTTGTGTCAATTTTTCTTTCAAAACGTTAAAAGCACTAAGACACTCACCATCAAACTCAAAAGGTATGTCTTTTCCAAGCAATTTATACAACGGGCGACAAATTTTAGAAAAATCTTTTATGAAATATCGATAAAAGCCCGCATGTCCCAAAAAGCTTCTAATTCCTTTGACATCTTTTGGGGGTGGAAGAGTTTCAATAACATTAATCTTAGCTTTATCGACTTCCAACCCCTTACTCGACACTACATGTCCCAACACAATCCCACTCCTCACCGTAAAATTAGACTTCTCCCAACTCAACGTCAAATAAGACTCAACACATCGCTCAATTACCTTAGTCAAATTACTTAAACAATGAGAAAAGGAAGAACCAAATACCAAAAAAGTCATACATGAAGACTTCGAGAATGTCATCGATGAACTCGGTGAAAATGGAGATCATGCATTTCTGAAAGGTTGTTGGGGCGTTGCACAAGCCAAAAGGCATTCAACGGTAAGAAAATGTGCCAAAGGGGCACGTGAATGTGGTTGTCTTTTGATACTCCGGAGCTTTCGCTATTTGGTAATAACCGGAAAGTCCATCCAGAAGGCAATAATACTCATGCCCTGCTAATTTGTCGAGCAAGTGTTCCATGAATGGGAGTGGAAAGTGATCCTTCCTCGTCGCGGCATTGAGTTTCCGGTAGTCAATGCACATGCGCCACCCGGTGGTTAAATGCGTTGGAACAATTTCTCCCTTTTCATTTTCCAAAATCGTAATGCCTCCCTTCTTCGGAACAACGTGTACTGGACTAACCCATTTGCTATCAGAAACAGGATATATGATTCCCTCATCGATGAGCTTGAAAATTTCTTTCTTGGCTACATCCTTGAGCGTAGGATTCAAACTTCTATACCCTTCTCGTATCGATTTGACTCCTTCTTCTAGATCGATCTGGTGCATACACGTGACCGGACTTATTCCTCTGATATCACGAATGCTCCATCCAATTACTTGCTTATATTTCTTGAGAACTTCGATTAGTTCTCTTTCTTCGTGCTCGGCCAACTCTTCAAAAATGATTTCGGGTTTTCTTTCGTTAGCTTCAAGAAAAACGTATTTGAGATGGCTCGGAAGTGGTTTCAACTCCATTTTAGGTTCCAATATGGGTCTAATAGGTGACTCGACCATAAGCTTTTCTTTGATTTTGAAAAGGGTGACCACCCCCTCTGCACTTGAATCAAAATCGTTGTCCTCGACGTTATAATTCTCTCTTGGTACAACACCAAATAATTCGCTCACGCATTGATCCACAGAATCGAGATAAAAACAGTCTAGACCAAACATAGGTGATGGAATTCTCTGGATGTCTTTTAGTGAGAACGTAACCGATTCATCGAACACGGAAAGTGTCATTTTTCCCCATCCCACATTGATCAACGTGTGTGATGTTGACATGAAAGTTCTACCCAAAAGGATGGTATGATACTTACTTGTTTCATCCACTTCACCAACATCCAATATTATGAAATCCACGGGAACTACCAGTGATCCAACTTCCACCAAAACGTCTTCGATAACTCCCAAAGGATATCTTAGTAAACGATCCGCTAATTGAAGTCGTGAACTTGTTGGCTTCATTTTCTTAAGATTGAATTGCTTGTATAGGGTGTGGGGCATCAAGTTGATCCCTGCCCCTAAGTCGATCATGCCACGTGCTTTTTGCCCATCCCCAAGAGTTATCATAATGCAAAAACTCCCTGGGTCATTCACCTTTGGTGATAACGTTTGATGGCATATTGTACTCACTTCCTTGGATAGTATCACTCGCTCATTTGTTTCTATCATCCTTTCCTTTGACGTAAGTTCTTTGAAAAACTTGATGTAAGCCGACTTTTCTTTAATAACGTCAAAAAGTGGAAGGTTCACATTCACGACTTTCAGCATGTTATAGAGTTCCATGAACTTCTTGCTCTCTCTTGCTGGCTTGAGATAATTGGGAAGTGGTACTGTGTCCCATATGACTCGTTGTGGCTTCGAATTTTCTTGAACATGGCCTTCATCCGATCGGTAACCCTTACCTATCCGATCGGACTCTAGGTTACTCCGATCGGACCAACTCCCTTTCCTAAACTCCGATCGGCTTTTTGCCTCATCCGATCGGATGAATCTTTGGCTGCGTCCTTTTTGCTTGTTTCAGTTCATTTAGGTTAAAAACTCTGGTTAATGAACCTGGAATGTATGGGTTATCTGACTTGTGGATGCCTCTCATCACTTATTTTTCACCACTCGAACTAGACTCTCTCTTAGATGTTTCTTTTTCTTCCAAACTCGACTCATTTTTAGAATCCTACCCCTTGAGTTCTCGTATCCCATTATCAACCTTCTTTCCGCCACGTAGCACATGTATTGCCATCGACTGCTCGGATTGACTAGGTAATTTCCACGGATAATTTCCATTTTTCGCTATAGAAGCTGAGATTTGACCTATCATCATCTCTAGCTATTCTAATTATTTTCCCGTCCGCTTGCCTTCCTCGATCATAAGAAGTGTTTCTTCCCGGATCTGTAAAGTTTCGTACTCTTGCTGCTGACGCCAGAATCTCAACTCTTCGTCAGGGTTGGTCATAAGTGGCACTTACTGTTGCCGTGGTGCTTGCTGGTGTTGTTGTCCCGTCATGATTGCCCTTTGTGGAGGTTGATAGTGGCTTTGCCCCTTGTTTTGATATGAATTATAGCCACTTGTCTCTCCATGGTTTCTATTCGGGAGAGGCGGTGCTAGATATTGTGGATCCGTTTGCTTTGGAACTGGTACGTAGTTCGGATTTCCCAGTCCGTACTTGAAGTTCGGATGGTCTCGTAGACCTGGATGGTATGTATTCGAGTGAGGATTATTAGTTTTTAGTGAATTGCTGCCCAAACTCGCTATTGGATTTGAAGTTCTGAATGGCATTCACCTCTTCATTGTCATCAAACATCACTTTATAAGTGTTGGCTCCATGCCCGAATGCTCCACAATTCACGCACTCCTCGCGTGAAGGCTTTGATGGTTTTTCTTCCCTTTTCATCCTACTAACCAACAAGGCAACTTGTTTCGTTAGATCCCCAATCCCACTTTCTTCATTTTGAGAAATTGAAACTTCATAGACTTTGATCTTCCTTGGTCGGGAGCTCGTTTGCTATGATATTTTGCTCATGAGTTCAAATAGATCCCAAGCTTCCATGGCGATCAACTCTCCAAAATCTCCGGCCTTAATTTCCACTTGATGCTTATAAACCGGTAGCAACCTCTCATGGAAATAATAATTAACCATCTCTGTGCTATTGTTGTGGTAACCTTCAAAAAGCCTTTGTATCATTCCCACGCTTCATGAAATGATTCTCCCTCCATTTGTTCAAAGTTGGTGATTTCTCTTCTCAATTTGGCCGTCGTTTGAGCTGAATAGAATCTACTCACGAACTTTTTGACTACCATCTCCAGTTAGTCAAGGAATCGGGTTGTAATGATAGAAGCCATTTCTTGTATTTATCTTTCAAAGTACTCGAAAAACACTTCATCTTCAATTGATCTTCATGGAGTCCAAGAGCTGGAATTCTGCCCACTGCGAGCTAGAATTACCGAATGAGATTCAAGGGATCTTCGTTGGGCAACCCGTAGAAGGTAGGTAGTTGGTTGATACTGCCTAATTTCAAATCATAGTCTCTTGATGCGGGGCTTAAGACTATTGCACTACTGTATGGGCCAATTGTCGGGTAGAGGAGGTCTCCTTGCCGGTGTTCGTTTGGATTTCGGCATCCTCGCCTACCTCTAAAGTTCGCTCGTCCACCAAAGTTCCTTCGCTCCCCATAATTTTCGTAATACCCGTAATTCCGTTCTTCCTAAAAATTCCCATAATCTTTATAACCATCATCATGGAAATTCTCTCCCTGCCAAGCGTTATATTGTCGTCCCTCTCTCCTGTTATGAATGGGTTTGGTTCTTGCTTAAAGTTCTCGAATCCATGGTAATTCCGATGGTTATTTTGGGGCTAGAGCCCGCCATTACCAACATTATTGTGCTCGAACTCTTGATTTGCTCGAGCGTTGTAGGCTCAAGCTTCTTCTCTATTCCGGATATGTTGAGGAGGTTTTTGGTAGGTATGATTCTCCTACATCATGATTTGATGGTTATCTCGAGGTAGATGCTCCCCATTGTTTGCATCTTCAAAATTGCCCGGTTCTCTTGGTTCTTCATCGTGAACATTCTGTCGGTTATGAATCAGAGGTGGATTTTATGGGTCTTCATCCTCGTTGTTATTCAGTTTCTCTTGCACGTGCATGTCATCAATTGGTGGCATGTCGTATGGATAATTACGAGGAGGAGTTCGGTTGTCTTGTCCTCTTCCTCGTCCACTATTTGTTCCTCCTCTTCCTCTATTCCCTCGGCCTCCAAGAGGTAGATTGTCTGTCATGCTGGTTGAATTGGTTTTCGATTAATCTCCTTTGGTGGAAGGAAATAGTTGTCTCGGTCTTTTCACTCGCCCGATGCTATTGATGAATGGGGTCAATTCTACTCTAAGACTTCGTCGACCTTGCATCAACAACAAACAAATCACCGCATACAGAGGCAAACCAAAAACATTATACAACTATCAACATAAAAACATTAACACAAATAAACATCATTAACACCTTTTCCATTCCCCGACAACGGCGCCAAATCTTGATCCGAACTTTTGTGTTTCAAAATTAAAATCTAAGTTAAACAAAGGGTGTGGATATACGCACTCCAGAAGTTTATGAGTTCATCCCGGTTGATAAGAATACCCCAAAACATTTTAAAATATAATTTTATTTTTTTTACTAAGTTAACCCCAATAACACCCCATTTTACCCCCTATATATTATAATAAATAATATAATAAACTAAATAAAATAAAAAAGAATAATATGAAAACGAAAATAAAAGAAAAGGAAAGAAATGAGAAGGAGAGCGGGAAAGAAGAAGAAATACGCAGAGAAGAAAAAGAGGGGAAAGAAAGAGGAAAATTTTGTTCTGAGAATTCCACATAATTCATTGAGAGGAAGAATGGAACGGGGTGAGCCATCAAGCGCAAGGGGTAAGTTTCTCATTTGGTTTGATTCAATTATTTAGGTTAGGGTTTAAAGTTTTTGAAGAATTTTTTTGTGTTCGAGTCTGGTTCTTAGAACAATAGGCATATGTTCAGCCAAAAAATTAAAACATGTAGCCCGTGTTCGTGAGAAATAGTCGAAGAATATCATCCATAAAAGTTAAAAACGAAGACGTTCGAAAACTTTAGTCGAACACTGTCAATTTGTTCGAACTAAAATTTCGAACACAATGCTTGTGTTCGGTTTATATATTCGAACAATATGACATTGTTCGAAGTTTATATACGAACAATTCCAGTTTACTCGAACTATAATTTCGAGCATGATGTTTATGTTTGGTTATCTTTTTTTTTTGTCCAATCAGCCGTTGATGAAGGAGATGTGGAAGGACTCAGAAGAAGACCGGCGGTATTGATTAGAAGGCAACGAGTTTTGGGCTCATCAAATCGGGGGAAAGAAATATTGATTCTGAAAATATGGAAGAGCCACTTATATCGAATGAAGAGGTTGGATAGGGTGGACGAGCTCGGCGTGCAACGGTTACTGCTGAGGATGAGATACTCAAGGCTCCTCATCCTGGAGGTCCTGAGATTATCACTTTGTTGGCTAGTTTTCCGACACATGTTGCCTCAAAAATATGGTTTGGCGTCGAAAGAGATATTTTGAGATTTCAATGTCATTCATTGAAATTGTCTCAATGGGAAGTTCTGAAACTCGAGACTGTACAGTTCAAAAGATTAATTGGGCGCTCGAAGCTTCTTCATTACGAGATATGTCATATCTCGTTCCAAATAGAACTTTGATAAGTGCGTTTGTTGAACGTTGGCATCCGGAAACCAACACATTTCACATGCCATTTGGGGAGATGACCATCACATTGGACGATGTTTATTGATTGACTGGCTTATCGGCTTCAGGAAATCCTGTGGAGCTTACAAGAGAACTATTGGAGGAGAAAGTCGATGCTTTGGTGTCGCGTTTGTTAGGAGTTGAACAATTTGAGGCCTACGAGGAGATTGCTCACACTATGGGTAGCTATGTGAGACTTGAGTGGCTAAAGGATCAATTTTGTGAGGCTATTAAGTCTGAGGATCTGGAGAAACTGGAATATGCAATGCGAGCGTACATTTTGTACACTTTAGGATGCACGTTGTTTGCGGATAAGACTGGCAACAAAGTAATGACCACGTATCTGAGATTGTTGGAAAATCTTGATCAGATGAATTTGTACGCATGGGGCACCACTGCTTTGGCTTTTTTGTATAGGCAGCTAGGACACGCATCAACATGCGAGATCAAATCTGTATGTGGCTACTTCACATTACTTGAGGTATGATTTTTTTTACTATCTTTCAATAAACTCGTTGTTAGGTGTGGATATATGCAATAAACTTGTACTTACTATAATGAAATGTTCCATGTGTGGATATATGCATATTTTCCTTTCATGCGACCCCCACACAACACAGTATGATGTCAGCCAACCTTTTTGCATTTTGGTGGTCACCATCATCACGATCAGCAGGACGGCTAGAAGAGATTGTGGCACATAAATAGACACTCGACTCGCTGATGGTATTAGATGTAAGTTTCAATAATTTCCTCATATTTTTATTGGTTTCATACTCATATTAATTATTTATACAGTAATTGAGGGATTCACAATATGTAGGTTGATTGGTTCCCATTCGACACCATTCGTGATAATTATAAATTTCGCTCGGTGGCTTTTTTTCAAGGGTGCATTAGATGTTTCTCCATTATTGAGCCCTATCATCCTGATCGTGTTCTCATATAGTTTGGTCATGTTCAGAGAATTCTAGATGCCCCTCTTGGTCCGAGGGTTGCAATACGACCTAAAAACAGTACTCGCTACAAGGTAGAGTGGGCATCTTTGCTTTCAAGCTATTTTATGCAATGGGATTCTCATTTGCTGGCTGACCATCGATGTGGGCGTAAAGTGATATTTCTGGGGGAGACTTTGCCAGAATACATGGAATGGTACATCAAGAATTCTCATCCTATCGTGCAAAACCCAGAACGACGTTCGACTAATCTTAGTCGCTCTTCGCGGCTAGTGCAGCTGAGCAGATAAGGCTTGCACGAGATCTGCTTCAAGGAGTTGTGCAATGATGGAGGCTTCGGGAACAAGACCTCGCGGAAGACTATATCACAGTGGAGGATGCATACAAAGCCTTAGATAGAGGGGATAGTGATAGTGATTAAGCCTGAGCCGTCCAGTGGTAGATGTAGAGGTCGAGGATAATGTTCTAGGAGTTTTTAAGATTTATTTATGTTGAATTTTTGTTTGTGTTCAGTACTTTTGGATGTTTGGTAGTTCGAACTTGTGTTTTAGATGTTCATTAGTTTAACAATGTTTCTTGTTTTGTTGAATTGTTTATTGTATTGTTGAAATGTTTTTTTGTGTTTAGTAGTTTTGGTTGTTTGGTAACTTGTGTTTTGGATATTTGTTATTTTCTACCTTGTGTTTTGGATGTTAAGTTGTTGAATTATTTTGAAATTGGACCAAATAGAGAGGTGTTCGAAATTTACATACGAACGCAAACACCATGTTCTAAATTTACAGCCGAACATGTGCAGTACGTTCGAGACATGTATTCGAA
Source organism: Phtheirospermum japonicum (assembly GCA_014905375.1). NCBI lineage: Eukaryota > Viridiplantae > Streptophyta > Magnoliopsida > Lamiales > Orobanchaceae > Phtheirospermum > Phtheirospermum japonicum. The sequence goes on along the minus strand of BMAC01000306.1, from coordinate 38,254 downwards.
CACCTCTCTGTTTTTAGGTGGACCCAACAGAGAGGTATTCAAAATATATATTCGAACATACTGCACTTGTTCGAATATGGTTAGCTAACAAATTAGATATGTTCGGTTTTTATATTCGAATGACTGATGTTCGAAATTTGTTGGCGAACATGTGCAGTACGTTCGAGACTTGTATTCGAACACCTCTCTGTTTTCAGTTTCTACATTCGAACGTATTGTGTTCGACATCTTTTTCGAATACCTATCTATCAGGTTTGGCATTATGAAAATTTTTGAATATCGTAATATACGTTCAACATACTACTAATCATAATATAAGTTCAAAACATAGTTAAATGAACTTGTAAAACAGAAATCACAAATTACATAGTGCCACATTTAATAAAAATTAGTCCAAACGATCATAATAAGTTTAATTCACTGCCACAAGGTCATTGTATAACCTAAGTTGTTGCATGCACAACACTTCCCATCCCTTCGCACAACCCTCACGTCGTTCATACCACTTATAAGGTACAATATGTAGTGGATGTCCAGGTCGTAAGTTCACCTATTAACAACCAAAAAAATTTGATTACTATGCTGTAAGTACAATCACATATATATTAAAAAATAAGTAACCTACCTCAATAAAGTGCGTTTCACCAGCGACTACTGCAATGCATATGCATTTAGGATTAACGGAAACTGGAACCGATGATGTAAAAGGCAAATATGTGTTGCAAGCCCTTAGGGATAATACCACCAATATGACATTGTACGTAAATGCAATAAGGTGAGCCATCTCTGGTATTAACAACCAATATTTCATGGGTGCAAGTGTATCGTAGTAGTTCAGTACGCACAACAAATCATCAATAGCTCCGCGTGTGATGAATATATTGGTGTACATATCACGATGTTTTTGCAATTCATCACTAAGATCTCGCCGCACTTTACCCCATGAATCCTTGCTGAAACCCATTAAATGAGTATTACTCAGAATCCGCAATGACCATCCCCTAGTACATTCTTTGTTTCAAGGACGTAATCACGAAATAGGGTAAGAAGTTCATCCGTAAAACATCCATATGAAGCTGATCTCGTTTTTTTTTTCGGATAACCAGTTGCTTTTGCTTTGGAGAAGAAACGAACATTGGTTTATTAGGAATGGGACCACTCAAGTCGATATTTTGTTCTATTGGAGACCAGCTATCCTGAAATGACTTTACGTACTCAAATTTGCTCGGGTCACGTTTTGTTGAATTCACATTCTTTGCGCGTTTGCCCTATGGCATTCCACGAGGTCGTACAGGGACCTCAGGAGGAATCAAAGACGTTGTGTCAGGTTTTAAAATTTATCTCAACCTTTTCAACATTAGTAGCTGCTCAGACTGATTAACCAAATTAAACTTGTTCAAGTAGTCAGCAATGCTATCTTTCACCCGATTTTGAATATCTTTTCCAACACTTGCGTCATCCCATTGAGTTGGTTCCATGTCTAATTTTTTTCCAAAACTTATCCACACTATCTAGTGGTATTGGCATCCCCAACCGCTTTAATTCACTAATCTCGTGTGCACAAGGCAAATCACACGTCTTTCTTAGAAAACAACCGCAAAGCAATGAGTCGATGCTAATGTCATTTATAAACTTCATTTCATTTACAATTTTATCCAATGCCGCAGTAAAAATCTCACCACGTAGCATCTTGAAAATAGTCGGTTGATAATGATGTTGGACTACATGAATACTCTTCTCGAATGAAGTCTTAATTGCAGTGTGTGAATTCTCGAGAAGAGAATGTATTTTTGTCCAACATGTCTCAAAGGTTCCCATACTCGATCCCAAATGTCTTTTCAACTTGGCATGCGCACTTTAGGCCCTAAAAAGTACATTAGAATAAGCTTTCAAAATAAAAATAAAAATAAATAAATAGTCGCAAATATTTAAAAAGTAAACATAAAGTATTTTATGTACCTATAAGTTGTCGTATTATTGAAATGCATAATATTATTTGTCCATGCAGAGATAAAGCGATCTTTGTAGAGATTCACCCACTGATTAATATAATATCGTACGGCTAATGGATGATCGGAATAGTCAGCCTCAAGTCTCTTGAGTTGTTCATTGAAATCAACTTTGTTATCAGCAAGCATCACTTTATTCCATGAACTATTGAAAGATTCAAACTCTTCTTTTGTGCGAAACATCTTCTTACAAGTTGCTAGCACATTTTTACCAATGTGCCAACGACATAAAACTTGTCTCGCATTTGGAAAAGTAGCTAACACCGCATTAATTAATGTGTTTTCCTTATCAGTGACAATAACTGTGGGCAAACACGTGAGATTCATCAACAATTTTAGGATTGAGCATGCTCACATATAATTTTCCTCACTCTCACGCTCCATGTAAGCGCAAGCAACCATAAACGTCATATTCGTCGACGTCAATCCAACTATCTCCAATAAAGGTATTTTATAACGATTCATCTTGTATGTGCAGTCCATCAACAAGACTGTGGGGAATGCAAGAAGTAAATCAACCGAAGTTGGATGAGTGAAAAAAACATCTTTAACTTGGTCAGTCGTACTACAACGATTCACATGGAAAAAATAATGATTCTCCTCCAATTTGGACATGAGAAATTGCAGTTGTGATCTGCCTGAATGCTCTGCAGCTCTGTGCTTTGCTTGAGCATTGTAAATAGTTCTCATTGTTGACACATTTCCAGGATGTCTAACTTTCAATCCGTGCAATATATATTTTGGTCGACTGTTGCTTCTTGTCATATCAACAATAAATGCATTTTCAGTAGGAGTTAAGCGACCGACATAGGAATGACCTTCGAACTGTTTATCAAGAGGATGATTATGCTTGCCACATGTTATTTGTAATGACCACTTCTCCTCACCACCAACAAACATTTGAGAGTCGTTTAAAAGGAATGGACATCCGCACTTCTTTGTCCCAATTTGCCTCTTCTTTGGGTTTTTTTCTTTCGTCTCCATCTCCAACTCGTCATTTAGTGAAGTTTGTCCAACCATGCCACGATATTTTCCACTTCGCTCGCATGCTAAAATAATTCAAACTCGCCTCCCACTCTCTCCACTGTCTGATCTTTTAACTACTATCACCATACGATTTTCAATTCCTTTTGACGAACCCAATTCACTAATTCATCTCTAGATTCAAAACAACTCATTGTGTTGAATAAATGAGAGTGGTCTGCAATCACATCGCTCCTAATTGGACTAGCATTACTATTTTTGCTTGCCACTGTCTTCGATTCCTAAAAAAAAGTGTTCGAGAATAATTATATAATAAACACATTATGGTCGAAAGAAAGTATCGAACTACTGAGACATGTTCGAATAAGATATTCGAACATTATGGACATGTTCAAAATTTATGCCCGTACATTATATACATGTTTGAAGTTTGTGTTCAACCATGTATAAAATGTTCGGGCATAAATTTCAAACATACATCAATTGTTCTTGAAAACCAGATCGAACATAGTCGCGATTTTCAGCCCAGTAAAAAGATGTCAACAACACTCACATTATTCATCTTGTTCGTATCAGTATCCTCCATTCTTATAGGTTGTAACGTGGAATTTCTATTAGGTATTGAGAAAGGTTTTTGGTGAAGTAGAGATACGTAGGTTTTATCATAGTATATATATATATTTATATATATATATATATATATTTGTATAATTGTATAAATTTTATTTTTTCCATTTTAATTAATATTGTAAGTATGGTTATTTTTGTCTTTTTAATTAGGATTATTTTTTTCTAAAATATATTGGGGGGAACTCATAAGTTTCTGGGGTGCGTATATCTGCACCTTTAAACAAATGCGCATCTACGTTTGAAAGGTTTTAGTTCGCCCGCAACAGAACGGGGTCACTTGTAAACTGGCAAGTTAACTCGAGTCGAATCTCTCGAGGAATGGAAATCGGAGTCAATGAAGTTTATTATACTAATAACACAATTTCTAATACTAAACATGCAATCAGGGGATTTGATTTGAGGTTTTAAAAACAACTTAATTGGAATAAACTTAAATTAAAATTATTCTTGCTTCGAGGGTGTCAACCTCTTCCAAGAATTAGATAAACTTATTAACGAATTCAATTACTAATTATCTAACATCGTACGAAAGATTTCTATTCATGAAATACGCTTAACTCTTATCATGCATTACCAATTACCTAAGTAACATCCAAATCTCTTTAGTGTAAATCGACTTTAACTAACAAATACCAAGAAATTCATTCACGACAATCCAACTATCTCAATCGTTCATCATAATCCAAACTTCAACACTAATCATACAATACCAATGAACTAATTCAAACCATCCAACATACAAATCATTATAGCAAGGATTAGTTAGATTCAACTAGAACGCAACAATTCATTCATAGAAAACCAAACATAAATTTCCAACAAGTGTTATCGATCAACTTAATTAACAGTCCAACATCCAATCATCCCAAAAGCTATAACATGAGAATACGAATTCAATTAATCAATAACCCAACAAGTCATTCATAGAATCCCAACATTATCTTCAACAATCATTCAACACAATTATCCAATCGAAACTAAACCAAAACAGTTCAAGAAAACAAGGTTTAGATATTACTAAATCGCCAGTACTACTCTCAATGAGATGATGGTGATGTACTTGCCCACTCCAAAGATTGCGTTGGAGCCTCAAAGCTTGTCACGAACCTTGGATTCCAGCGATGAATGATGGCTGCGAACTGCTCGGACCGTAGCTATGATTGCTCTGAGGGCTTTTCGGTAGAAGTACGAGAAATGTGTCAAATCTCTCTACCTATTATGATCTTTTGTGGCTTCCCAGGCCTTCTCCTTAAACCCCTCTCTGAATTATGTCTGAATTCTGACCTCTATCCTCAGTTTTAAAGGCTCCAAGCCGTTTCGTAACTGAAGATTTCCAGAAATTTTGCCTTCATAACGTACGTGTTCGATCGGACACTGGTCTTATCCAATCGAACGAAAGTCTTTGTCCGTAGGTCCGATCGATGAGTCAAATCGTCCGACCGGTATGTGTTTCATCAGTCAATCTAATCAGAGATACAATTCGACTGATCGGATGAGTGTCCTTTAGGCTACTTTTGAGTGTTGCTTCCTTTATCCTTGTCCCACGGATCTGCCGGACACTCTGGCTGTATGAGAAAATAAGAAATTACTCTCAAAAGGACCGATTATTGACCAACGGGTCGTAAAGTTAAGCAAAAAGGCAAAGAATGCAAAATGATACGATTAAGCCTAATCCTAACCCGAAAAAGAAAGCAAAAGGACTCAAACATGACTCAATTATATACATATATGTAACAAATACGTATGGATAAAATATGTAAGACAAGCATACTCAAGGACGTGGAAAAACATGTAAGTCAAACATGCTCTTCCACTAAACCATCCATTCCCATATCCATAGAAACCATCACCGACCTAATGAAAGCGTTGAGGCGTGACCATGTAAAGGGAAGCCGACCTAATGAAAGCATCGAGGCTTGACTATATAAAAGGGAAGCCAACCTAATGAAAGCGTCGAGGCTTGACCATATGAAAGGGAAGCCGACCTAATGAAAGTGTTGAGGCTTAACGATAAAAAAGGGAAGCTGACCTAAAGGAAGTGCCGAGGCTTGACCATGTAAAAGGGAAGTTGTCCTAATGAAAGCATCAAGACTTGACCATACTCACCGACCTAATGAAAGTATCGAGAGTTGACCATATTCACAGACCTAATGGAAGCGTCGGGATATAACCATAAAAACCACATTGGACCATAGAATCTATAGATGATCTGTTCTATGTAATGAGGTCGCGTGCTATCATAACTAAGATTATAAGAATAAAGGTGAGGTCATAGGCTAAGGTCACTACTAAGGTTACAAGAGTAAAGTTGAGGTCGCAACATGGACAATGTGGTGTCCGTGTTTTTCTCCGTAGATTGTTTGGTAGTTGGCAAAATAGCGTCGACAGTCTCGAGCATGGGCGAGGTTCCTTGTCGAGAGATTGCCGACATAGATGATCAAGTTGCGTTAATGGATAAGAGGTTGGGCGAGATCAACCTCAAAATCCGAGAGTTGTGCAATTGGGCTGCATGGAAACCTTAATGCGAGGCATGGCGCAAGAGGTATGCGAGGCGGGTCGAGGTCATCGAAAAATTGGGCCAGTGAGTGAAGCGCTTGTGCCAGTCCACAGGCGGAGATGCGCAACGAGCTGGCCTGCTTTCAGAGGCGGGCAAAAATCATGGCACTGATACGCAGTCATATTGAAGTCATAAGAAAATTTACCTCACCTTGAATATCCAACTGTGCGATCTCTTTACTTTCAGGTAGCAAAGGTTTCACGATCACATCTCTTTGAATATTTGGACGTGCGACCTGATATATTGCCTTAAATATTAGAGACCTCTTCGTGCTGAGTTGACCATCTCCGAGTTAGATGTCGGGCAGCTCAGAAATTAACCCTGCAAAATGAAAGTTAATAGGAGCTAAACAAGTAGACATGCGCTTAATTTTTTAGTATAGGATCATGAGAATAATCGATAAGTAGGATGCGAGCATCGCAACCCTTATTTGCGCCCATGATTATTAAATTAACCTTTCAGGCCCAATTAATCCTCCGTGAACCTGCACATCGAAACTCATATAATTGCTCCAGTCTGTGAGGCGAGCTGGAGGCAGGCCAATTCTCAAAAACATTATTATAAAAAGTTTAATTTGTCCCCCTGACAAATTTTATTATCTCGGGCAATTATCCGAAAGTTATAATTAAATAGAAAACTTATCTTAAATATTGATGATCTTGTTGCGTTTGGTTGACACGCGACCTTATTGCCTTAGACTTCAGGCAATCAACCTCAAACTGTTGGGATTTGATGGTACCGTCGCGCAGCGGAAAACAAAAATTTTTAAATAAAAGTAATTTGAATCGTATTCAAATGACGACGACCTAATTTTATAATCAATTAATTTAAACAATATTTTAATTGCTTTTAATAAATAGAAACAATTCGATTTTCTCAAAATTGAACGAGCATGGCACGTTTCCATTAAATATGTATATATAACAATTATATATATATATATATATATATATATATATATATTAACATATTAACATATACATAACAATTATATATATACATAAACAATTTATATATATATATTATATATATAATAGCATGCATTAACCATATGTATATATACATATTAGCAAAAACACATTCGTGCAATTTATATAGTATATATATATGTTTATCACAAACAGCACACATACATAACATATATACTATAAAGCATCACAATTATATATATATATATATATATATATTACTAACCATGCATGCATATACTATCATATATATTTATTATTATTATACTGTACACACATATGTACACAGCATGCATATTAAATTCATACACAGCACACACCTATATATATCATATATATATATACAATACGTATGCATCATAAAAATATATCTATATACATCACAGTATACATATATATCTTATATATATATATATATATATATATTCCAAGATCAGCCATATACCTCACGACACGACGGAGGAGGAGCGACACGGCTAGAGTCCCGGTGACGAAACGGTAGCAGCCGGGTGAAGGCAACGCGACGGGTGCGGCGTGCTGGCTGGAATCGGCGTGGCGCTGCGTTCGGAGGTATGTGGCGTCCGGAACTCCGAATCGACGGCAGCAGGACGCAGGGCAGGCAGTCCTCGGCACAGCGGAGAACACGCTAGTGGCGATCGGACGGCAGGCTGCGAAGCGGTCCGGCAGCGTCCGGAGCGGCAGAGGCGCGACGAAACGGGGTTCCGGCTGTGGCGCGATGACAGTGGGGTTCCAGATGCGCTCAGAACGTCAGAGCGTCTCCAACGACGGCGATACGGGGCTGCGATGTGTCTCCGGCAAATCGGTGTCACACACCGTATAACCCGACATCCTAACGACGGAGCACTAGATCCGACGAAGGATTGAAAACGACGAGAAAAACGACGACCGAACGTTTCGGTGGCGTCGGCCGACGGCAAGCGATGGCGGACGGTTGGAGGAGGACGGCGGCTGTGGTAGGGTTGGTGTCTAGGGCAAAACCTTTTCTTCCGAAAATTTTTATCTCATTTTAAAAAACCGTCTGTTGTATCCTTTTTAAAACTCTTCTTTCTTTTTCTTAAGTTTTTTTTTTTAATTAAACTCAAAAGGCTCAAGCCCAAGCCCAACTTGTGGGCTGGCCCAATTTCAAATTAAAAAACAAGTCCAAGTCTTTTAATTAAATAAACAAACCGGCCCAACAACTTTAATGGCTTATTGGGTCGACCCAATATTAAATTAAAACCCCATTGGAATTAAATCATTTCTCACAAACGACAATTTCAAAAAATATAACAATTATATTTTCGCGTCCAGAATAAATTTCTCGTATTTTTCTCAATTCATAATCACAATTACGAACCTTAGATTCAATCATATTGACATCCAACTTTGCTAAAATTAACAATTAATTTCTAGCTATCGTTTTCAATAATCAGGAAACACGTGGTGTGACCCTCAATGGTTCAGGTGTAAGCTAGCCGTGGGTTCACAACACATTGTGATTCGAACAACACATTGTTCTTATATGAACTCGTCCCTAAGAGTCTCTGATTAAATAAAACTCATTTTATTTAATCACTGGTCAAACCAGAACCCAACGAATTATGAGAGGCGCCTAGCAACAACGCATCATAATTCCCTAGATACAAATGAAGTGGCTGCAAGAACCTTGTGATATAGCTTATATGTACAGTACGATCCCTTCGCGATCTATGTCCCGATTGAACAAGAGATATTGGTTCATCGAGACCTCTTTCTAGTTCAATAACTGTGTGTACGTTCTAGGTTCAAGATAATCCGTTCGTGTGTGACTTAGAGAAACACATTTCTCTAAACACCCACTATCAGCTCTGGCCAGAGACTCCGAGGATTTATCAACCATCAGAACACACAGGACATCCATGACTTATCATGCGTCC
>BMAC01000306.1:3443-16742 GCA_014905375.1 Phtheirospermum japonicum | reverse complement strand
CCCACTATCAGCTCTGGCCAGAGACTCCGAGGATTTATCAACCATCAGAACACACAGGACATCCATGACTTGTCATGCGTCCGAATCCCCTACTACCATGCACAGACTTCCCACTAGATTCCCGACTATGCGAACGTTGCCCCTTTTGATTGGCCTCCAAAGAGACACAGAGACAGGTCACAACATAACCGGTCCTCTAGTGAAGTCACGGTGAGGTCTGGGTCTTAAGGATTAATTTTGTACGCTATATCATAGAAATCATCTCCTCGGTGAGTGGGAACCACTTAGAGATTTCTAGGTGAGGGAGTTCAGTGAACTCATCTTATGAGCACCTACTTATGTATGTCGATGTCCAGACACCGTGACCGATGAGATGCGGTCCACATACACTAAGTACTAGTCTTTATGGGAAAGGCTTGTATCCTCATTATGTCGTAACCCTTTGACTAGGAATAAGTTCGACGAGTTACATTACGTGCTGGATTATCTCACGGTTCTGCTGGACCAATCCACCGTAATAAAGTAACTTCATCAGGACCATACCTATGCAACTAGCATGGGATAAAAGATATGGAATGCCAATAAGTATAAAAGATATTATTACGAATAAAAGCCGATTGTATTACAAGAGAAAATTCAGACCACATCTACAAGTTGGCTTGTTGGTCACATTATTCTAACACAAACGTCAATACAATGTAAAGTTAATGAGAATTCAAATAATTCCCTTCAGTCAAGAATTAAACCCCATAGGATCAAATAAACCACACGCATATCCCCATTAATCCATATGGAATCAAGTAAACCATACAGATATCCCCATGATTTTAAACCATATAGAATCAAATAAAGGCAATTAGAATTCTCCTTTTGTGATTAATCCCCCGTCGACCCTTATGAATTGCCACATAAGAGTTCTCAATTATGATAAATATAACACACCACCAATTTTCAAAAGCCATAGAGAATTAGAACTTATCTGTGAGGGTTTCATGATCAATTAAATTGTGTATTCTCACATCTTTTGCTCAAAGACTCGATGAACCTCTTTCCCAAAGATGGCGCCACTTGATGCGACCAAAAAGATTGGTGCTTCAAGAAAAGTGAGTACTAACCTCAAATATCAAATCAGGGACCTGACAGCCCTCTAGAAATCTCCTGGCGACCTGATAGAACTCCAAAAGGCTTCTGGCGACCTGTATAATCTGCAAAATAGAACCCAACGTGAGCAGCCCCGACGTAGGCCCTCCGAGGCTTAAGTCAGATAGTGTTTGAGAGAGATGTGCGAGAGCTCGATAGTGTGCAAGAGCTTAAAATATGAGATAAAATCAATGTAGAGTAAAAAGTGAGGCATGTGTTCTCTTTGTATGAACAAGAGACAAGAGATAAGAGACGTGTTCAGAGATGTGTTCCCAATCTAGGGTTCCCGTATCCTGTATAAGAGCTTGCTTCTCTTAAAGAAGAGCTAGCCTCTTCTAAAGGAGATGTTGCCATAAATCCATAAATTCATAAGCTTCGTAATCCATGATAATTAGAGATGAGAGAATAATATGAGCTCGATGATAGCGAGAGGGGTGGAGTTATGAGATAAGAAGTATGTAAGGGCCTGAGAGATCATGAGATTTAGGGCCTCAGAGATGAGCATTAGAGCGTATGATTGAGGTTTGAGAGCATGAGATTAGTTATGAAATAAGGGCCTGAACCCCTTATTTATAAGATTAATTAGACTTCTCCACTAGTTATTAGGATTCCTTCATAAGAAGGAATTAAATCTGCTAATTGTACCCAATCTACATAATAAGGAAATACTCCCATAATAGGATTCTTATTTTCCATAATTCCATAACCACCATAAAAATATGTTATTACCATGTTGGCGTCCTGCCGGGACCTAGAATCTTCCACCCCTTCTGTGAGGTTCTTACCATATACAATCAAGTCGATTTTTGATGTCGTATCAAACATACTTCGCTGGCATGGTCATTTTACCTTTCCATGTTTGAAATTCATGAAGATGAGAATAAACTAATTTCAAGTGCAACACATCATGGTTCCAATTTCCATGTTTTAGTTCTCCAATATTCAAGTGCATTTTCTTATTAAGGTGGATAGATAAATTGAGATTTGTTGTGGGGTAACTTTGTTAACAAATAAAATAGGTAATTAAATGACAAAAAAACGATGACATTTCGTGCTCACAGGAGTGTTTCTTATAATTTTTTATTAATAAATAGATGCCATGTGGAACTTCTCATCGGAGATGGTAGAATTCCCTCACTGGAAATGGTTGGGACTCGTGGTTCTGAAAGGTAAACGAAAATGATGTCTTTTATTCAAACTTAAAAAAATTTAATTTATTTTGTAATTTAATTAAAATTAATGATTTTATATGCAATTAACCCTTTTTTAATCAAAACTTCGAGACTAATAAACTGGTGATGGGAGTGGACTTTTTATAATTTTCCTATAAAATAAATAGAGATAAAGATAATTTTATCCAATTATTATACATAATAAGACAAAAATGTGTAATAATTACAATTATTTCCAATTTCTCCTTTTCTTTCCAATAATGTCTCCTGAATCCTCCGATTTAGTCTCCTAATTCAACCAACTCTTGGAGGTAAAAGTCATTTATGAAAACCAATCTGCTTTTATCCCTAATAGACAAATATTTCTCAAACTTCTTTTCCATACCCCGCACACCACCTGGATCCTCACCTACTTGTAGTCGGGAGGGACTGAGTTGCAACTCCGCAAGGAGTGGCAGGGCCGAGTCTAGGGGGGGGGGGGGGGTGAGTTCTTCTAGGAAGCCTCATCTGGATCTAAGTTCTACCACAGGCCATTAGTCTTTTCTATTGCTTACTATTTTGATTACCAACTCAAATAGAACTAAATACTATATTTCACTTTAATGTGGAAACGTAACAATATGGTTTTTCGATAATGTCATTATTGCACAAGAGGTTATCCATTTTCTAAATAGGCATAGGAGTGGAAATAAATGTTATATGGCTATTAAACTTGATATGTCCAAAGCTTATGATAAGGTGGAGTGGAATTGTGTGAGGCTGATCATGAGGAAAATGGGTTTTTGTGATGAATTCATCAAATGGATTTGGGACTGTGTTTCTTCCCCTGTTTTTTCCTTTATTGTGAATGGTAAAGTGTCTGGTTTTGTTGTTTCTTCTAAATGTCTTAGACAAGGTGATCCCTTATCACCCTACCTTTTCCTCATTATGTCAGAACTTTTCTCTAGCCTTATTAAAAAGGCTTCTGTTGAAGGATTCTTTAATGGTCTTAAAATTTGTGCAAATGTCTCGACTCTTACCCATCTTCTTTTTGCTGATGATACTTTGTTATTCTGTGGAGCTAGCAAGAGTCAAGATGATGTTATTGTTGATATTATTCATAAATACAGACTTTTCTCGAGACAGAAAGTGAATTTTGATAAAAGCTCCATCTTTTTCAGCAAGAATGTCCCTTTTTCTGCTCAATCTGCTGTTTGTGAGTCTCTTGACGGAATTAAGAAGCACGGGTCTAGTAGATACCTTTGGAGATTGGGAATTCAAAAAAAGAAGTTTTTATTTTTTGTAGGGGCTGCTAGAAGTAGAATGCTTAGTTGGAAGAAAAAATTTTTGTCAACAACAGGGAAAGAAGTTTTGATTAAATCTGTTATTAATGCTTTACCTAGTTTTGTCATGTCATGGTTTAAAATACCAGTGAGCATTTGCAAGGAGATTTCACAAATGGTGGCTAAGTTTTGGTGGGGAGCTGAAGACCTGGTTAAAAATAAGATCCATTGGAGGGATTGGGAGAGACTTTCTATTCCTATAAAACTTGGTGAATTGGGATTCCAAGATTTGTAGATGTGTAATGAAGCTTTGATTACCAAGCAACTTTGGAGGATTATCTCTAATCCTGAATTACTGGTGAGCAGGGTCCTGAAAGCCAGGTATTTTCCTAACTGTAGCCTCTTGGATGCTGAGATTAAGCAAAATGCCTCTTGGTTGTGGAGGAGTTGGAGATCAGCTAGATCGGTTCTAAAACAAGGGTTGAGATTTGAAGTCAGAATTGGAAGGGCAGTGAGAATTTAGGAATCACCCTAAATACCCAAAGTAGATGGTTTCATGGCTTCTCCTGTTGGTGGTAGACAATATCTTACTTGGGTCTCTGAGCTTATTGATGAAACTAGGATAATCTGGAAGAAGGATCTTATTTAAGAAGTGTTTTATGAAAGTGATAAAATTGATATCCTTGATATAAAGAGTATTAACCCATAACTGAATGAGGGAATGGTTTGGTATTTTGATAAAAAGGGCTGCTTATTCGTTAAAGATATTTATAAGAAGTTTATCTGGGATAAGGTTAGACGGATGGATGTGTCTGAAGGTAGTGACGATGTTGGGAAATTAATGATGGCAAGGAATAGGTGTTGAAAATTAGGGTCAAAAATAAAATTAAGCACTTCATCTGGAAATGTTTTTCTGGCCTGATTCCTACGAATTGTAACTTAATGAGGAAAGGAGTGGTGATTGACCCAATCTTTAAGGCGTGTGGGGAAGAGAATGAGACAATTGAACATATCTTGTTCACTTGCACTAGAGCTAAACTTTTCTGGAAATTGGCACCTATTGACTATAATGTCTTGGAAATGGAAAATGACTCGTTTAAAAGCTGGTGGTGTAAAGTGTGTCTTCTTGATTGTGGAATTTCTTCAGAAGCGTGTATCTAACTCACGACATACATACTTTGGTGGTTATGGAAAATAAGAAACCTATGGAAATTCCGGATTTTATGGAGATCGGAAAGGGACACAGTTGTAGGGATGTCAGAGAGTGGCAAGAATTTAATATCTACATGACTACTGGATCTAATTAGGGACACGGTTTGTTTTTTTGGGTTTTTGTTTGAGGCTGTTTCTATTCTATGTTGATCATGCTCTGGCTTTTGTTGTACAATGGCGGGTTTTCCTTAGCATGGTGTTTTGAGCGATATCTCATTAGGGCCTCCTTGGATTTCAGTTGTGAGTTGTCGTTACGTCGGACAACACTGGTGTGATGTGTGAAGTTTGATGATTAAGCGATGAGTTTCTTGCATGGTGTGTTCAGCTTCATAGTTTAATCATCTTTCTTTCTTTTGTTCTGTCTGGTTTTGTTGTGTTTAGACCACTTTGGTGGGTCTCCTAATTTTTTTTATGTTTCTCTGAACAAGGTGTCCAGAAGGCCTTTTACATATTTTTTGTCTTTTAATACATCTATCATTTCGGGAAAGAAAATGCAGCAATAAGGACTGGATTGATCAATCCTCTTTGATATATTAGAAACCCTCTCGGAGCTCAAACACAAGTTTCTGAAGAGGTAAATGATTATTCGCCACCACATGTGCCGCTAATGCTGGCAAAGATTCAGGAGTAGCAGACAGTGCTCGGGCGTGGGCTTTCGGCATCAGTGCCCTTTGTCTCTCTTTATTTGACTTTTTTCCTTTGTGTTTGGTGTTGAAAGGTTTGCACTGATTTGGCATTGTTTGGGTCATGTTATCTTTCTCGAGGTTGATTTTGACGACCGACTTAGGTAGAAATTGGTGTTTTTAGGCTCAATTTCCCGAGTCTTGATAGTTTCTGAATCTGGGCTATTATTTGGAATAAAGAGTATGGTGAATTATGGGGCCTAACTTATTTTGGACTTATAGGGATTGTAAATGGCGAATCGGCGAGGTTCATGCCGTGACGGGATGACGAATTTAGTCAGTCATAGTTGGTGAGTCTGTGGCGGGTTCTTGGGTTTGGTATTCGGGCTCAGAGTTTTTGGATGGTGGTTTAATTATTGTTTGTTTAGATTATGATTTTTTTTTCATTGTGAGAGTAGTCAGGGACGAAGGATGTAGTTTGCCATTATTGTGGTTTAGGAAATCTTATGAAATTATAAATTTTTTTGTAGAGTATTATGTTCATGCAAAAATTTGAATATCCATTATGTGTTTAGTTAAATATAAAGATTCTAAGCAATGACGGTGAGCGAGCGATGGTGAGGACTTCGGCAGACTGACGAGAGTTATTGGGTTGGACTGGTGGAGGCTCTGGGCCCTGAGCTTCTATGTTCAGTGATTTTGGGTTTAGATGCCGGTTGTCGGTAACTATTTTGATTGGCGCCGTCTGAGTTTATCCCATCAATTAGATTTGAGGATTGAAGGTGGTCGGTATTTATGGTGATCGAAGAGTGGTGGTCTTCTTGGAATCCAACTTATTTGTGTTACTGTCGGGCTAAAGTGGTAATGATTAAATTTCTGGATTTGATTGGTTTAGGACTTAATTCAGTGGATGAGGATTCGTGATTTCTATGTCAAAGTCTTGCCAGGCTAGGGTTGTTCTTGTTTTGATTATTTGGCCGTTTCAATCATTATTCATGGTGCCCATGGGGATCGATGACATATATCTTGTGTTTTTGAGATTTGGATTCTTTACCTCATAATACTGTGAATGAGTTCCTTACATGCTTATTCTACTAGAAATTCAGCCATTTCAGTGATAAGTTGCAATTGCATATATGCAGGGGCGTAGCCAGTTTGGCGAATTAGCCCTATCCGAATTGAAAATTATATTTTTCCCTAACTCAATTTTATTTTTCTACTAAAATGCACATAATATTTAATTTTAAATTTATTTTTTATTTAAAAAGTAGTACTCTCAAAAAAATTGGGTTGTGGCCTGTTCAGAGACACCCCTTAGCTACGCCCATGCGTATATGTATAGTGCAACCATAAAATTGAAATCATTATACATTAAGCAATTACAAAAGAAGCAATTATTTTATTTATGTACATACATCATATACTAATTCTAGAATTATTATGTATATACAATTGAAATCGTTTTGGTGGTTGTACGTAATTAATGTGTATGATGAATTTAAGTTAATGTAAGGTGTATTGACATGAACCTACCCGAGTCTAGAAGAAAGTATTAACAAAACTATGTGGAGGGGTTTTTGTATGTTAGCAAACCGAAAAATGTCATTTTGCTTTATAAAGCTTTTTTAAAGTTTGTTGACTCTCAATGCAGTGTATCTGTGCCATTTTCTCCGGCATGGAGTTAATTGAATTTTCTTAATAAGTTTTGTTTCTTGTTTGTGAAATCTTATGATGCCCTTTGGCCCGAGATGTATTTATTTCTACATTGTTTACAGTTTCTTTCAAGTTTTTTTTATACCTTTAATAATTGAGAAAGTGAATCCTATTAAAATATTTATTATATTTAAAGTTTGTTTATATACTTAATAATTGAGAAAGTGAACTCTGTTAAAACATGTGCTATGTTTCTATATTGTTTATATACCCTGATAATTGGAAATGTGAGCCCTATCAAAACAGTTGTTATGTTTTTGTATTGTTTACAGTTTGTTTCCATACCTTAATAATTGGAAGAGTGAACCCTATCAAAACAAGTGATATGTTTATATATTGTTTCCAAATTATTTTTATACCATAATAATTGGAAAAATGAACCCATTCAAAACATGTATTATGCTTTTATATTGTTTCTAGTTTGTTTCTATTCCCTGATAATTAGAAAAGTGAACCTTATCAAATAATGTGTTATGTTTATGTAATATTTCCAATTTGTTTCTACACCTTACAATTTGAAAAGTGAATCATGTTAAAACACGTGTTATGTTACGGTATTATATCAGTTTGATTTTATACCCTAATAATCGGAAAAGTGAACCTTATCAAACACGTGATTCTATATTATTTTCACTTTGTTTCTAATTTATTTGATACTCTAATAATTGATATAGTGAACCTCTCAAAACATGTGTTTTTATATGGTTTCCACTTTATTTCTTATTGGTTTCTATATCCAATAATGGGAAAATGAACCCTATTAAAATATGTGTTATAATTTCTATATTGTTTCAAATATGTTTTTAGTTCATTTCTAAGCATAATTCAAAGTAGGGCCTTCTGTATTTAATCCTTCTTAAATAGAAAATTTTCAAAATTATTATGAATAATAAATTTAAATTATGATTTCAATTTTATTATAATATAATTATGATTACATATAATTTAATAGATTATAGAAATTCTAAACGTTGATTGAATAATTATTGTTCGTCATATATGTACTTGTCTTGTTATTTAACTACTAGTTCAATGGAAGGCAAGCTCGTTGTCATTAAACAAACTCATCTAATAAGAGCTCATTCTGTTCAAATTACAAATAATAGCAATTTTGCTCAAACAAAAAAATTGTGAAACATGTTAGAGTGGAGTGCCCGACGTTCCAATTAGATTGGATTTCATTCTACTTGTATAATGATTTTATTGGAATTATATTAATAAAGGCAACTTTCTTTATCTTATGTTTTCGCTTTTATTATAATTGCACGTATGATAAAGTCCTTAGACCAATTTAAACTATGGGATATGGTTGCGCATATAATGGCAATCATGGAACATGTCTCTAAGGTTTCGGTCTTAAACTTGTTCCAAGTCAATGGGCTTTTCGAGATAGGACATTGAATAGCCCGGTAAGACTTGCGCATATGATGCATGCTTGTAAGACAAGGATGTTGCATTCCATTAACATCAGCGTTGTGACGCGAGTGCATATATGTGGGTGCTTGTTGGAGGACAAGTTCATTGAACATGACCCGATGAAAATTATTAACTGGAAGATTTGTCTATCGAATAAGAATTTCCATATTGCAATAGTACATGATTAGTCCTTGACTTGAGGTACGATGGTAGCCTTGTTTACATTGTGCAATACTTAGATTTATCTTTTGATTGCCTGACAATCGTAAAAGGGGTATTTTGGGTATTGTATCGAGGTGCATGGAGGTTTGTCTGTAGCCAACATAGAATTCGACACTTGTCTATTGACAAGAGAGTATCATGTGAGTTTTCATAGTTTGTGATTCAAAGACCTTGGCCAGGGCACGATGAATATTGATTCATAAATGAATTACTTAAACTTGAAATGAAATCACAGTTATTAAATCAATTGGGTTTTGACTTATAAATCCATACCCAAGATTTAATCGGAAAACTAGTTGTCGAAAGGATCGTACATGTATGGACTTTCAATTGAAATAGGTTTGCTCGCTATTTCACCTAACACTGGGTAGTTATGCTACTTGCTAGATGTTGTCATGATTTGTAGGTTCTTGAAATTAAAGAGTTAATCTCAAGAGAATTAATTAATTAGGTTAATTAATATAATAAATTATTATTTATAAACTTATAAAAGTTATAAGCCTACTGCTAGTGTTAGTCGTGAACCAAAAAGGGTCACACATAATTTTGGTTGTTGACATTACAAGATTGATAACTCCAATGGTTGGAATAATTAATTAATTTAGATTAATTAAATGAGATTTTATTTTAATTCAATTGTTGGATTAAATATTTAATTATATATATTTGATTATGTAATTAAATCTAATTTGATTAGAAATCTCAATTAAAGGAATACATTAAATTAGTCAATTGGATTGATTAATTTAAATTCATGGGATTAATTAATTAATTGAATTAATTAATTAGTTGGATTATAAATCCAAGTCCATGTATTTGTAGAAGCCCACTAGAATGATTGAAGATTTTAAAATATATATATATATATATATACTTATATTAATTAGTTAATTAAGGTTAGACCTAATATTAACCTAACTAATCTAATATAAATATATATATAAGATAGAAAAGAAGGAGCCGTCTGCATCTTCCAACAAAACAAAAAACAAACCAAAAAGGTTTGATACCTTTTAAAAGAAAAGAAAAATAGCGGCCGTCTTTTTTTTTTGTGAAAAGACAGAGAAGAAATTTTGTTCTTTTCTTTTATATTTTAATTTAAGTCTTCAATTGTAGATGATGATTAATTGATAATTTCTCATCTACAATAATTAATATTCAATCAATTATTGATTGTTTGATTAATTGTTATTCTTTTAATCAATTTGAAAATGGAACGATTCTACTAGCGAAGGATTTTTCCAGTGTCACAATCAAAAGGTGGACTCGATTAGAGGGGATACGCTTGGATCTCTAAGGCGAGAAGTTTTGGTGTTAGCCACGTAGCCGGGAATTGATTCCCTTTCAATCGTCGCTTGAAGAAATTAATCGAGAGGTATTAATTTATTTATTTTATAAGAATCAAAATTTGTATTCGATACATAATAATGAAAAATGACGATCGTTAAAATCGCTAACGAAATCTACGAAATTTGACAATTTCAGGGGTGCTTTTTTCATATTATGGTAGCGCTTTTTTACTACACTAAAACTGCTTTTTCTAAAATTGCATATAATTACACTGTGCAATACTTGGAGTGCTTTTTCTAATAATGTTAGAGTGCTTTTGAACTACACTAATACTGCTTTTTGGCCCAACATTCAACCCTACCCATTCATTCAGCCCTACATTCATTAAACCCTACCCATTCAGAATTCAGCCGCCTACCACAACCTCCAACATAGAATTCAGCTGCCGCCGCTCGGGGCAAGACGGCGCTCGGCCACACCTGGGTCACCGGCCGCCTACCGGACGTCGCGGTGCCTTCACCACCGCCTACCAAATCCACCAAAACCAAACCTCAATTTAAATCCCCAAACTGACGCCGGATCCGCCGCGGGGGTCCCAACCCAAAGACGAGGCCGGCGATCTGGACATGATCGTCCACCGCCGCAAGAAGCCACCCCAGCAAAACTGACGCCGGAGCCATCGCAGGGGCCCACACCAAAGACCCAACCAACCAAATCTCAGCCACACCGCCATCACGAGGAACCTGCCGAACCATCGCCACCCCAATCACCGACTGCCGTTCACAGTCCGGCAACAAGGAGAAACTTATCCGCTCGCTGCTCCTGCGCCATCGGAAACCCCATCGACGACTGCTGGCGGTGCGACCCGAACTGGTCAAACCCGCCGCCACCGCCTGGCTGACTGCGCAATCGGCTTCGACAAAAACGCAGTCGGCGGCAAATATGGCCGCATCTACACCGTGACCGACCCGAGCCACGACAACCCGGTCAACCCCAAACCCGGCACCCTCCGCCACGCCGCCATCCAACCCGACCCGCTCTGGATAATCTTCAAATCCGACATGGTGATCCGGCTCAAGCAGGAGCTCATCATCAACTCGCACAAAACAATCGACGGCCGCGGCGCCAGCGTCCACATCGCCGGCGGCGCGTGCATCGCGATCCACCATGCGAGTAACATAATCGTCCACGGGATCCACATACACGACTGCGTGAAATCGGGGAACGCGGTAATCAGGGACTCGCCGAGCCACGCCGGGTGGTGGGAGGTTTCAGACCGCGCGATGGCGTGGCCATCTTCGGCGGCGGCGGATTATTTTTTGGGGTGCTTGCCGTTTGGAAAGGGAGAGATGAGAAACGATGAATAAAAGGAAGAAGGGTTTTGGTATTTAATGTGATTTTTTCTATTTGTAAAATTACCTAAAAGCCATTTTCTTTCCAATATATATAATTTAATGAATTTAAAAAATAGAAAAAATTTGGGTCCACATATTTTATTAGATCTACGGCCTGTAGGTTCACATATAATGACGGGGTTCTCATTTGAACCTAATCCTATATATATATATATATATATATATATATATATATATATATGCAAAAGGGTTTTGCAAGTTTCTATACCGTATGCTTTTTATTAATTATAAAAAAAAAAAAAGAAAAAAGGAAGCTGGCATGCATTTTTAAAAGAAAACGGCTGCAGAGTGATTGAGAGGTTTTGCAAAAATTGGGGTCAACCTAATTTTCATAAAAGTTGCGGGCCAGCAACAAAAAAAAAAAAGCATTTGACTTTTTGAAATTAAAAGGAGCCGTATGTTTATTGTTACTGCAATTGTTGCAGAGGCCTTGCCTTTAAAAAAAAAAAGGAAAGGAACAATTTGATTCCCTGCAAATATTAAAATTTTGCAAATGTTGCAGTTTCTCAATTTATTATTTTAATATGTATATCTTTATATTGATAATATATATATTAATTTATTTTATCCCAAAATTAAATCAACACACGAAATTGATTATTTTATATGCTTTAAATTCATGTGATGAATGTTGGCATGATTTATTTAGGGATGATTATGAGCCTATGACCAATGTGATTGTATGTTTTTATCTTTGGGTTTTTGGGGCCTGCGAGCCTCCTATTCTATTATTTGTAAAAGTTTTAAATTTTGCATCGAGAGTAGAATAGGTGGTAAGGTTTTCTAATTTTGATTGGAGGACGTTCGATGACAAAGGCCCACGTCTGTGTGGGTAATTTTTAAGTTCTAATAGAATAGATAATTCAAGGCCCATGCTTGTATGGGTTTTATATATGAAATGTAATAGAAGTAGTTCTATTCATTTTAACCCTTAGATTAACCTAGACCCATTTTTGGCTCAAATGGGTCGCATAGGCTTGCCATGATCATCCCACCGCTTTTTGCATATGATCCATGTTAGATTTATTTAATGTTTTATGCTTGCGCTTCATATGATGAATAATGCATTAAATAAAAACCACCTAATAATTAAGGTTGATGAGGTCTTACAAAGTAAACCCAAGTTTTTGAAACTTAAAAGAATTTAATTTTGATTAATTCTATATCAAGTTAAATAGGACAAGTTATGTTGGACATATCGTTCCATGCCTTCCATCAAAGGTAGAAGACATGACGATGCTACCGCACTTGGTCACTGGCCATGAGTCGTGGAGTGATCTTGTGTTGGAAAGCTGTGATCTCTACCGAGCATTGAGATGCTCGTGGGGTGGACTCGTCTTTATGTTGGCCACGAGTCGTGGGACATCTTGATGCTCCATCTACACGAATGTTTGATGGGTTACATTTGACACTTAGTACCATATGGGCTCATAATATTGGGGTGTATGAGAAATAGTGAGGCAAAATATTCTTGAAGGTTGTATTTGATACAATTGTCAAAGAGTTGACTACCGACATGAATTTTTCATGGGCTCATATTATTGGGGTGTGAAACATTTATATTGGACTTCAAGCCCACTAATAAAATTAGATTTTCCGAATTTTATTATGGGGTTAATAAAGTTTGAATAAAATAGTGGGAGACATTTAATATTACAGACCTTATGTTAAATGAATATAATTTTCAATAACTCACACATTTTCTGCTTCGTTTATTTTTGTAGATAACTCTACTAAAATGGCTAAGAATACAATTTCATCCATACTTGATCAAGACAAACTAACTGGCCCGAACTTTGTCGATTGGCTGAGAAACCTTAAGCTTATCCTAAGC
>BMAC01000305.1:1333858-1352421 GCA_014905375.1 Phtheirospermum japonicum | reverse complement strand
ACACTCCATCGTCGGAGAAGAAGAACAGTCCATCTTCGGAGAAGAAGAAAAAATCCAAACCACGGTAATCATTTTTGTCTTTTATAATTCAGTAAGAAATCAGAGTTTAGGTTTTCTGAGACTTTGTTCAATTTTTTGTGTGAATAAACCTTCGTGTTTTTTTGTCTTTTCTGATTCAGTAAGAAATCGGCATTTAGGTTTTCTGAGATTTTGTTCAATTTGTTGTGTGAAAACACCTTCGTATTTTTTTGTCTTTTCTAATTCATTAAGATATTGGCATTACGTTTTCTGAGATTTTGTTCAAATTGTTGTGTGAAAAGACCTTCATATTTTTTGTCTTTTCTTATTCAGTAAGAAATCGGCGTTTTCTGAGATTTTATTCAAATTGTTGTGTGAAATCACCTTCGTATTTTTTGTCTTTTCTGATTCAGTAAGAAATCAACGTTTAAGTTTTCTGAGATTTTGTTCAATTTTTTTATGAAAACACCTTCGTGTTTTTTTGTCTTTTCTGGTTCAGTAAGAAATCGGTATTTAGGTTTTCTGAGATTTTGTTCAAATTGTTGTGTGAAAACACCTTCGTGTTTTTGTCTTTTCTGATACAGTAAGAAATCGACATTAGATTTTCTGAGATTTTGTTCAAATTGTTGTGTGAAAACACCTTCGTGTTTTTTGTCTTTTCTGATTCAGTAAGAAATCAGCATTTAGGTTTTCTGAGATTTTGTTCAATTTGTTGTGTGAAAACACCTTCGTTTTTTTTGTCTTTTCTGATTCAATAAGAAATCGGCATTTAGATTTTCTGAGATTTTGTTCAAATTATTGTGTGAAAACACCTTTTTGCTTTTTGTCTTTTCCGATTCAGTAAGAAATCGACATTGAGTTTTATGAGATTTTTTCAAATTATTATGTGAAAACACCTTCAATTTTCCCGCCTTTCCTGATTCAGTAAGAAGTCGACATTTAGGTTTTCTGAGATTTTTTTCAAATTAGTGTATGAAATTTGATACATGTTTTTATATACACATTTGATCTTATGTTAATTGATATTGATTGATTGTTTTTCATTTTTTAGGGCTGGTGACCAAATGAGGTCTACAATGGCTAATAAAGACTATTAGAGGCATAAGAGATCAGTTGAAAGAGGAGCATCTCAATGTGATAGCTAAAACCCCTTTCTTTTGTTGTTTAAGTGCATATATGATGAGAAATTAACTACTGCAAATTGTAGAATGAATGAGAAGAATATAGTGTCAGTAATTCAGAATTTCAATAAAGATACACGAATGATTAAGTTTGGGTCTAATGATGTTAGGATATATGCGGAGGATGTTAGATTTGTGTTTGGTTTGGTTGATGGAACACGTCGTATCAAGGTTTATAAGGGTAAGAAGCCTGAATGGGAATGCACTAATCGTATATTCAGTGGTGTGGAGGAGAAGGAGCTGACTGTGAAGCTAGTCAAATCGAGATTGGCGTTAGTCCTAAATACTGAAGGTGATGTTGAAGTTGAAGACACTGTCAGAATATTGTGTTTGATAACCATTTGTTCTCTATTCTTTTGTACATCATGGACTTCGATGTCGTGGGGGTAGGTTCAGTACGTTGAGACATTAACAAGATGAAGATGTATAACTGGTGTGAGGTTATATTGAGTACTCTTGTTCAGTCCATGGTTGAGAAGCATGATCAGCCATTAAAAATTCTAGGATGTACTACCTTTTTGATGGTAAGATATTTCTCCATCAGTTATAACTAAATATCATTTCTTCAATTTCTATTTAACTAATATGGAATTTGTTTGTGAAAAAAAAAATATTGCAGTATTGGATTTGTGAGCATGCAAGAATAGCTACCCCGAGAGAAGGTGACCGCATACCAAGAGTTCTGAAATGGCATCTGCCCAGTGTGTGGAAAACAGTGGACAAGGACAGTTTGCTAAACTTGACGGAAGACAAAGAAAATAAATTTTCAAAAGTTGTTACATTATTTCTGCCTTGGTTTTATAATATGAAAATAGTTTTGCATAGAGTTATTAACAATGACATAAAGTAAGTAATTAAAAGGCCTATTATTTTTGTCTGGCGATGTAGTAGGAACACATGACATAAAGTAAGGAATTTAATACATGTAGTAGGAAACAATGACATTGAGTAAAGAATTTACATGTGGTAATACTGAATTAAAGGTGATCGACGGTTGATTCAAGCTTTTATGCACCTCGTTTATATATATTCAATTTAAAAACACTCAAACTTGCTCGCAAAAGTACGAGGACACTTGTAGGGTGGGAAGTTGACTCAAGTCGATTCTCTCGAGAACAACGATTCAGTATCTCGAATGTTTTCTTACTAATAATTAAGCACATATACTTATACAAATTGGGGGTTTTATTTGAAATTGATTATTAACTACTAATTTAAAAACTCAAGACTTAAACTTAGGAACTAAATTAATTTAATCTAAATTACCAACTAAGAATTAAAAGCATATAATTAACCAAGTTAAAACCTAAATTTAATTAACTACTTAATTATCTAATAAACAACTTAATTAAAATTCAAAACTAAGCAATAACTCAATATAATACTTAAAACGCAGCAGCATAAAAATTCATAAACCAACTCAATTAATCCTAACGAATCTACGAACTTGCATGAAATAAACAACTACGAATCTAACGAATCCTTGAATCATTAAACGAAGCAAAATAACATGAATTAAATCGCATGAATATTATTAACCAATTCAAGTATCCAATACTCAAGCTTAAACATGAAAAACTGAATCTAAACAGAGATTTAATAACATAAATCGTTCAGCGAAATCAATATCCGAAACCAAACTTAAGAACATAAAGTAGATCTAATTATCTAAATCTTAAAAACTAAGGATTAAACTAAGAAAACAAGTAAAAGTTGTAGAAAACTTATTGAAACTAATGGAAGCTGAAAGATCCTCGGCTAATCCGAAGAGAAAACGCTGCAGATCGGTCGAAAACGGTAGAACGGCGTCGACCAGGCTCCGGAACTCGTCGTCGTCGAATCCTTGATTTCCTCTTCGATCTCTGCGTTATGATGTTAAAATCAGACTCTAAACCCTAAGATTATGTTTATGGTAAGTTTTTATGGTAACAAGCACGCCTGGAACTCGGATTAATGCTTGGTATTTATAGATTTCCAAGTTCTTGGACAGCAAGTCACGTAAGTCGGTTACTGGGCCCCATAATGGTTGCACTTAGCGGTAAGGGCCTACCGTTAAAGATATCGTTAATGTCTATGTTGCCTTTTAGCGGTGATGGTAACAGTATGGTTTGTAATCGTTAAGCCTACTATTAGGTTCTCTGTCCACCTTCAGCGATTACGTAACGGTGTAGGTAACGAGGTGGTAACCGCTAGGCGTAACGGTAACAACTAGCGGTGATGGCTACCGCTAAAGCTAACGTTAATGTCCAAAAGCTTGCTACTTCTTCACTGGAGTGCTTGATTCTTCTCTTAATCATCAATCTTCATCTTTTACAATAAAAATATTCAAAGTTAAACATTCAAAATGATAAAATAGAAAGTGTAATAGTCAAATGCCATAAGGCATATGAGCAGAAGGTCCCTGATAAGGCGCGTAATCCATGGAATCCGAAGGCGGTGCTGGTGGCCAATGGCTCGCCGCATCCAACCGAAATCTCGCAAAGTCGGTCGTTAGTGAAATCAACATATCTCTACTTGTCTCGCCTGCCTCTCTCGCCCGATGTGCCTCAATGTGCACTAAACGGGCCTCCTCATGACCTAAACTAGCCTCCTCGTATTCCAAATGAGCCTCCTTGTGTCCTAAACGAGCCTCGATGTGCGCCAGACGTGCTTCCTCATGACCCACACGAGCCTCCTCAAAAGCAAGACGCGCATCCTCCCTCGCCTGGTGGGCCTCGTACTCTTGCGAGCAAGATTGAATGTTTTTAAATTGAATATATATAAACGGGGTGCATAAAAGCTTGAATAAAATTTTGATTCAAGCTTTTATGCACCCCGTTTATATATATTCAATTTAAAAACATTCAAACTTGCTTGCAAGAGTACGAGGACACTTGTAGGGTGGGAAGTTGACTCAAGTCGATTCTCACGAGGACAATGATTCGGTATCTCGGATATTTTCTTACTAACAATTAAGCACATATACTTATACAAATTGGGGGTTTTGTTTGAAATTGATTATTAACTACTAATTTAAAAACTCAAGACTTAAACTTAAAAACTAAAGTAATTTATCCTAAATTACCAACTAAGAATTAAAAGCATATAATTAATCAAATTAAAACCTAAGTTTAATTAACTACTTAATTATCTAATAAGCAACTTAATTAAAATTCAAAACTAAGAAATAACTCAATATAATTCTTAAAACGCAGTAGCATAAAAATTCATAAACCAACTCAATTAATCCTAACGAATCTACGAACTTGCATGAAATAAACAATTTTAAATCATTAAACAAAGCAAAATAACATGAATTAAACCGCATGAATATTATTAACCAATTCAAGTATCCAATACTCAAGCTTAAACATGAAAAACTGAATCTAAACATAGAATTAATAACTTAAATCGTTCAGCGAAATCAGTATCCAAAACCAAACTTAAGAACATAAAGTAGATCTAATTATCTAAATCTTAAAAACTAAGGACTAAACTAAGAAAACAAGTAAAAGTTGAAAAAAACTTATTGAAACTAATTGAAGCTGAAAGATCCTTGGCTGTTCCGAAGAGAAAACGCTGCGGATCGGTCGAAAATGGTAGAATGGCGTCGAACAGGCTCCGGAACTCATCGTCGTCAAATCCTTGATTTCCTCTTCGATCTCTACGTTATGATGTTAAAATCGCACTCTAAACCTTAGGATTATGTTTATGGTAAGTTTTTATGGTAACAAGCACGCCTGGAACTCGGATTAATGCTTGGTATTTATAGATTTCCGAATTCTTGGACAGCAAGCCACGTAAGTCGGTTACTGGGCCCGATAACGGTAGCACTTAGCGGTAAGGGCCTACCGTTAAAGATATCGTTAATGTCTATATTGCCTTTTAGCGGTGATGGTAACAGTATGGTGTGTAATCGTTAAGCCTACTGTTAGGTTCTCTGTCCACCTTCAGCGATTACGTAACGGTGCAGGTAACGGTGTGGTTACCGCTAGGCGTAACGGTAACAACTAGCGGTGATGGCTACCGCTAAAGCTAACGTTAACTTCCTAAAACTTGATACTTCTTCACCGGAACGCTCGATTCTTGTCTCTTAATCACAAATCTTCATCTTTTACATGCTGAGCTCCTCCGGTTACTTAGCTTTAAGGTGAAAAACAGAGATAATTCACCTATTTGCATCAATTAAGATCAAAATGCAGTAAAATAAGCTGAAAGTGTAAATATACGAAATTAAGCTTAAACTATCCAACTTATACCAAAAATAATAAGAAAAAATAACTAAAATACTAATAAGAATAAGGAAAAATATGTGCTAATCAACTACCCCACGCTTTATTAGTTTGTTCGTCCTCGAACAAACGATAATTTCAAAGTATAACAAGAAAGAAAATAAATTCAAGCAATGAGTCGTGCCATGCTACATAGATAATTTTTAAAATATAGATAAATGTAACGCAACCTCAAATGCTCAACCAGTATTACATTGTCGCTTCAAAATTAAATTCGTGCGTCCTCACAAAGGGTAATATATAGGGGTGTACGCTCAAATGCACTCAAGTATTTTCTGCATGGGACGTGTATATGCTCAAATCATACAAATACATGGACAATAAACAAGCACTGAAAATCAAAAACTTCTCCATCGCATTTAAGTGTGTAACCAACAAAGAATTGGAAAAGGTCTTTCCTGGTTGTAATGTAGGCTCTTTGGACGAGTATGGAATATATAAGTCGTGTGGCTAACTCACGATCTATTGTGATCAATAACTCACCAAACTATTCTAATCACGAAGCAATGTTCTTCACCTCATTCAAAAGAAAAACCTCACTAAACACAAACGAAACATCTTGAGTTAACAATTGACAAAGTGGGCGACTAATTTTAGAAAAATCTTTAATAAAACGCCTATAAAACCCTGCATGCCCAAGAAAACTCCGTACTCCTTTATCATCACGAGGGGGGAATAGTTTCAATAACATCAATATTTGCCTTATCTACTTCCAACCCTCTACTAGAAACAACATGACCTAACACAGTGCCACTTTTAACCATAAAATGGGATTTCTCCCAACTCAATGTAAGACTCTTCTCTATGCAACGTTCTAACAATTTAGTCAAATTGGACAAACAACTTTCAAATGAATCACCAAAAATACAAAAATCGTCCATAAATACTTCCAGAAAATCATCAATAAAATCAGTAAAGATGGAAAGCATGCACCTTTGAAATGTCGTGGGAGCGTTGCATAAACCAAACGGCATCCTCCGGAATGCAAACGTGCCAAAGGGGCACGTAAAGGTGGTTTTACTTTGATCCTCCGGGGCTACAGCCACTTGATAATAACCAGATAGGCCATCCAAGAAGCAGTAGAATTCATGCCCGGCCAGTTTGTCGAGAAGTTGGTCAATAAATGGCAATGGAAAGTGGTATTTTCTCATTGTTGCGTTCAGTTTCCTATAATCAATACACATTCGCCATCCTGTGGTCAGTCTAGTTGGGACAATTTCGCCTTTTTTATTCTCGATTATGGTGATCCCGCCTTTCTTTGGCACTACATGAACCGGGCTCACACATTTACTATTAGAAATCACGTAAATGATCCCTTCTTCATTCAACTTCAAAATTTCTTTCTTGGCCACTTCATACAATGTTAGCGTCAATCTTCGCAGGCTGTCTCTTATCGGTCTTGCGTCAGGTACTAACTCTATTCGGTGCATGCAAGTGGCGGGAATGATTCCTTTTATATCGCTAATGCTCCATCCTATGGCTTCCTTGTTCTTGCTTAGCACCTTAGTTAATTCTTTTTCTTCATGTTCATTTAATCCATAATATATGATGACAGGTTTCTTGTTATCAGGTTCGAGAAACACGTATCCCAAATGGCTCGGTAGTGATTTTAGCTCCACTTTAGGCTCGAGCTCTGGCGCGTTAGCTATTTCATATAACTCTTCATCAAAATCTTCAAAATCCTCAAAATCTTCAGTAATTTCGCTCAAGTCAACTTCTAGTATTTCTGCCACCCTCCTCAAAAATTCGGCGTCGTCCTCGTCGCCTAAGTCGTCCAAAACTGTGATTCCTTTAAGTTCGTGGACGCATGATGAAATGGGTTCAAAGAACGAACAATCATCTTTCATATCAGGAATAGGAGTGTTTTGAATATTCTTTAGAGAAAATGTCACTGATTCGCCCAAAACGGTCATTCTCATCCTTCCTTTGTGAACATCAATCAAGGTATGGGAAGTAGACATAAATGGGCGTCCTAGCAAAATGGTATGCTCCTTGCTCTCAATCGGTACTTTGCCAACGTCCAAAATCAAAAAATCAACTGGTATCACAAGCTCTCCAACCTTCACTTAAATATCTTCAACAATCCCCAAAGGTTGCCGAATTGAACGATCGGCTAACTGCAGTCGCATGGTCGTTGGTTTCAGTGTTCTAAGATCAAATTCCCGATAAAGTGAGTAAGGCATTAGGTTAATTCCTGCCCCAAGATCCAACATTCCCTTTGCTGTTTGTCCATTGGCCTAGGTAATAGTAATGCAGAAACTTCCAGGGTCCTGTTCCTTAGTTGGCAATGGTTTCTTGAAAACTGCGCTCACTTCCTTCGACAATGCTACATGCTGATTTGTCGCCAAGCATCTCTCCCTTGAAGCAAGTTCCTTGAAAATTTTTACGTAGGCCGACATTGTTTTGATTACATACAAAAGTGGTAAGTTAATATTGACGTTCTTCAATAGGTTATATAGTTCCATGAGTCTTTTGTTCTCTTTAGCTAGACGCAAACGGCTTGGGAAAGGAACAACATCCTTGATTGGGGTCGTCAACTGCTTTGGTTATGATGGTTAAAGAACATCGTCTTTGGTTAGGGCACCATGCGGAATCGTCCCTTTTATGGATCCAAGAACATATCTATTAGAAGACTTATGAAGCTGATCTGTTGGTTTAGAAACATCTTCCTTGCTAGGAGTTGGTGTCTTGTCCTTGACGTTGACTTCATCATCTAGGTCAACTATTCCGTTGTCGATCTTCTTGCCGTTACGAAGGACATGAACTGCCAAAGCTTGCTCTGCCTGGATTGGAAGTCTATCCTTCTCGTTTGAAATCCTGGCCATATCGGCCAATAATTAACCCATCATTATTTCTAGTTTTCTTTGGCCAGCTGAATTCTCAAGAGAGTTTTTAGTGAGGTCGTTAATAGATTTTCTTATTTCCTTCATTTCATCTCTAACTTCGTTTCTAAACTGCACGAGTCCATCCTGGTTTTTAATAGTCTCGGTCACTTGATTCTGCTGCCAAACCAATAGCTGATCATCTGTTTGAACTTTAGTTGGTGCTTGCCCCTGCATTTGGAAATTATTTGCGTGTGGTGGTGGTGCTTGCGCATGTGGTGGTGGGTATTGCGGGTCAGGTGGCATATAATTTGGGTTCCTTGGACCCTACTTAAAAAGAGGAGAATCACGTTGCGCGTTAAATTATTTTGTGGGTTTCTACCCTGAATTAGAAAATTTCTGGATGGCGTTAATGTCTTCTTGCTGTTCTTTGTTGATTGGACACATGTCTGATAAATGTTCGGGGGATCCTCATTGGTAACACGTTGATCCGAACTTTTTACACCTATTATTTTTATTTAAATTAAAAAGCTCGTCCGCAAGAGAATGGAGCTATTGTAGGTGATAAGTTGGACACGAGTCGATCTCTCGAGGAAAGCCAATTGGAAGTTATTTTGGTGTTTGATTTTACGAACGAGAAAATAAAAAAGATATTAATCTAAACACACGATCAAGTTTTGGTTTGAAACGTTTTAAAAACTAGAAATTAATTAAACTAGAACAATTAAACTAAATCTAAAATTAATTTAACGAAGAGCAGTTATATCTAAAATTTATTTAACGTATGARTTAATTAATTAAAATATTTTAAAGCGATTTAAGAAAACTTGGGTTCTAGAGCTTCGATTCGTTTCCACGATCTTTTGGGATAATCCAATTGATGGTYCACGACGAATCTAGGCTCTAGACCCATTAGATCTAGCCAACAATAATAAACATAATAAAAATCTCAATMAACAACTTTAAAYGCATGCATGAAGTTAACGAACATGAATTAAACGAAAACTTAAAGCTTAAAAACGAGTAAAGTAACATAATTCAATTGCATGAACATCATCAATCAATCCAAGTATCCAAAATCAAAGCATAGATAATAAAAACTGAATTAAAACAGAAAAATAATAACGTATTACGTTCAGCGAAAATCGAAATCAAAAACGAAGACAAGAACATGAACTTGAAAGTAATATCCTAAGCATGAAAACTATGACAAAAGCTTGAAAAACATGAAAAAGGAATAAGAAAATTATTAAAAGTAGTATATGCAGCAATAACTTCGAGTTCTCCACAGAAACACGCTGAAAAACGGATGGAAATGGGTTGGCGACGTCGAACGGGCTCCGGAATGCGTTTTCATCGAATCTTCGATCTCCTCGTCGTTCTCTGCGTTTTGATGTTAAAAACCAAATCTAAACCCTAGGATTATGTTTTTGGGAAGTTTTTAGGGTTGGTAACACGCACATAACTCGGATTAATGAGTGGTTTATATAGAAATCGTGTATCTTGGGCCGCAAGTCACACAGGTCGGTTCCTGGGCCCGCCTACGGTAGCAGTCTACGGTTACAAGTAACCGTAGGACCAACCGTAATGCCCTCTGTCCTCCTTCTACGGTGTGGTCTATGGTGCTCCCTGACGGTAAGGGTAACTGTAAGGGTAACCGTACGGGTAACCGTAGCCTTCGAAAATTCGCTACTTCTTCGCCGGAAATCTCATTTTCTTCTTGTCATTCCAATTCTTCAACTCGAGCATCCTTAAATGCGTCCTTTTGCTGGCATTCTTCAGCTTGTTCTACTACTGATAAAGAAAATTTAGCGCAATTAAGATGCAATCTACGAAATTAATCACAAAACATAATAAACGAAATAAAAACATGAAATACTAAAAAGAAGAAAAATACGAATAAAAGAACCTCAAAACCCATAAAATCACACAGATTAATATGCAAAAACATACAAAAAACACACACAAAAATGAATAAATCAATCCCCCCCCCCCCCCCACACACACACACACACGTCGCAGCAACCTTCTTTGAAGAGGCTTTGCTTGCCCGCTCGGCTTTCCAAGCTACTAATTGCTCGTTAAAGATTTCCCTACACGCCTCCTTTACCGTATGACCATCCCGTACTAAAGACATAGCTCTGTCATCTTTATCAATCTTGGTTGTGGATACTGCATTCACTTTTAATTTACGAGGCCGAGAGTTGGTTTGTCTAGATTTCTTTCTTTGCTTCTCCAACACTCGTTTTTCCTCGAGGGCCGTTAAATCTCTGAAATCTTCTCATGCCGCTATTTCAACTTCACTTTTCCCCATGTTCAACAAACCATCAAAGAAAAATTGGTTAGTCATCTTGGGAGAGTAGTTATGGTGGGGGCATGCTTGCAAGATTGTCTTATAACTCTCCCATGTTTCATGAAATAGCTCTCCCTCTAACTGTTCAAAGGTAGCAATTTGCCTCCGAAGATGTCCCATTGTTTGTGCTGAATAGTATTGATTTAGGAACTTCTCGCTTATCATCTCCCAATCCGTTAACGATCTAGGTCCCAAGGATAACTACCACGACTTCGCTTTGTCCTTCATGCTATAGGGGAAGCAAATCATTTGCACCTCCTCCCGGTTAAGGCCATTAACCACAAATCTGCCCACTTCATCAACAAAATAGTTCAAAAACGCCCAAGGGTCTTCATGAGCACTTCCGTGAAAAATTGGGAGTAAATTAATTTGATGCGGTTTAATCTCCACTTCCCTTGTAGTTGGTCCAAGAACAATAGCCGACCTAAAAGGCACAACCTTCGGACGTGCCAAATCAAGCTGTCTAGGTGCTCGAGCATGCCTCGGTGCTCTCTCTCGATGATAAACTTCCTCATATTCACTATCATCATCTCGAATATCTTGGTCATCAAACCATGTATCTACAAGCTCTCGTTGAGGGGGTGGTCTGTCAGAATAATCATTACGTACGTTCTCAATGTGTCTTGCGTTTCTTCCTTTATTTCTTTGTCTTTGTTGTTGCTCGGCCCGATGGTTTTGTGGTTGAATTTGGCCTTCAAAGTGTTGCGGTTCGCTTCCATATTCTCCCCTACGTCTTCATGTTTGAGGTAAGGGCAAATCATTATTTAAAGCGTCAAATAATGCGTTATGGACGTCCTCATGGTTTGATTGTCTTGCCATGGTATCAGGAATCTTGTCGCACACAAAATGCGTATCTATAGAAGAAATGCTCTCGGGAACGGGTACGGGCCTTGGTCTTGTTGGTTTGCTCGATGGATGTCGTCAAAGAATGGTGCAAGATCGAGGTGAAGTGAATGTCTACCTTGCATAAACTCAACAAAACATAAACGTACCAAGTGGCAAAATCCAAACCAAGCACACGTATGTAAACAGACGATGAAAACAAAATAAAATAAACAAAAATCTTTGACTCCTTATTGTTGTCCCCGACAACGGCGCCAAAATTTTGATTCAAGCTTTTATGCACCCCGTTTATATATATTCAATTTAAAAACATTCAAGCTTGCTCGCAAGAGTACGAGGACACTTGTAGGATGGGAAGTTGACTCAAGTCGATTCTCTCGAGGACAACACGGGTAAGCTTATCGATCGATCCGCCAATTGTAGTCGCATCATGGTTGGATTCAATGGTCCAAGATAAAATTCCCTGTAAATAGAATAGGGCATTAAATTTATACCAGCACCAAGATCGAGCATCCCCCTTGTTGTCTGTCCATTCTCTAAGGAAATATTAATACAAAAACTCCCGGGATCCTTCTCTTTGAGTGGAAATGGTTTATTGATTATAGCACTAACTTCTTTTTTCAAAGCCACATGTTGGTTTGCTTCCAAGCGCCTTTCCCTTGATGCTAGCTCCTTGAAAAACTTAACATTCATTGGCATCCTTTATCACCTCTAGCAGGGGAAGGTTAATATTAACATTTTTCAATAAATTGTATAGCTCCATGAATTTTTTATTTTCTTTGGACGGACGTAGGCGTCTTAGGAAGGGAGCATGGTCGTAAATTCAGGGTGTCAACTTCATTGGTGGCATACTCGAGGAATTGGTCGGGTCGTTAATTGTTATAGGAGAGGTATCTGGATTCGAATTCTTCTTTTTCAACGACCCCGGAACATACGGGTGATTAACGTAGATTTGTCCTTAATTTTATTAGCTTTTTAGTTCGTTTTTCTATTTGTTTTTGGTATAAGTTGGACGATTTAAGCATTAATTCCGTACTTTTATAGTTACAGCTTATTTTACCATATTTTAATCATAATTGATGAAAATAGGTGATATTTCATTGTTTTTCACCTTACAGCTAAGTAACCGGAAGAGTTTAGCGCGTAATAGACGAAGTTCGATGTTCAAGAATAGGAGAACGAGCTTTCCGGTGAACGACTAGCAAAAAGATCGAGAAATTGAGACGGACTGTCTGTCGCGTCGATCGGCACGAGCGTCGACGCTCCGTCGACGTGAGCTATGATGCGCGACGATCGACACCCAGCCGATGCACTGCCGACGCAACATTCTGAAGCGTCAATTGAAGAGGCGTCGGTCGACGTAACTTTCTGAAGCGTCAACCCAAGCACGCGTCAGTCGACGTACCCGCCCAGCCGACGCGCACACCCAGGCCGTGTCGACGCCGAGAGACAGCCTGCGTCGATCGACGCAGCATCGACGCGATGGCCCAGTTTTGCGATTTTAGGGTTTCGTGCGCGCCAAGACTTGTTATATCTATAAAAACCCTCCATATTTTGGTTTTTCAGAGAAGACAAGACCTCCTAGGGTATTTTAGCTTATAATAAACATAATTCCACATCTCATAACAGGATTTGAAGACGGAGATCAAGGATCGAAGAACAACGCGTCCAAAATATTGAATTCGCCTTCGGGATTCAATCTTCGCCCAAGATCGACGTGCAACTCCGGAATAGATGGAGCTTTTTACGGCTTTTCTTAGTTCCAATAAGTACTCTAAACTCTTAGATAATTTCGTAGTTAATTGCTTAGTTACTTTCTTAGTTATTTCTAGAACTAGTTTAATTTAGTTAATCGTTTTATGCTTGGATATTGGATTAATTTAGTTTATTTATGCGATTCAATTTATGCTTAGTTATTCGTTAATCTTAGATTCGTTTGATACATTGCTTAGTGGTAATTTCTCATGTTCATGCTCTTAGATTCGGTATTTAGGTTTAATTTATGGTTGCGTATTATTATTAATTTAATTATTGCTCGTAGTTGATAATATAGTTTAGAATAATTAGTTTAATTATCATTAGTTTAATTACTGCTTAGTTTATAATGATCACTTCAAAATCTTTTAAAACCCCAAATGTACATGTATTTTATTCTAGTTCATAAATTGAGAAAAATATCAAAATGTCCGAATAGTTGTTTCCTCGAGAGATACGACTCGAGTAAAAATCATCACCCTACAAGTACCTCGTACTCTTGCGAGCAAACTGACGTGCTTTTAAATTAATTTATTAAAAAGGGGTGCACAAAAGTTTGGTTCAAAATTTTGGCGCCGTTGCCGGGGAAGCAACGAGTAGGAATATAGGATGTTTTTCGTTTTAAGTTTTTAGTTTCTTTTTATTTTTATTTATTTATTTTATTTTTGCACTTGGTCTTTGCCATTTGGTACGTTGATGTATTGTTGAGTTTATGCAAGAAAAGCGATAACTTCACCGCGACCTTGTACCATTCATTGACAACATACATCGTTCGAATCCACCAATACAAAGACCCATTTTTATTCCCGAGGACGATTCTTCAATAGCAACTGATTTCGTGTGCGACGAAATTCCCGAAGATATGGCTAGAAGAGCGAATCATGAGGACGATCACAATGAGTTGTTGGATGCATTAAACAATGAGCTACCTTTCCAACTTCCACGAAGACGTCGGGGAGAGTATGGAAGCGAGCCGCGATACCTTGGAGGTCACATTCATCCACCAAACAATTGGGCCCCGCTACAACTAAGACAAGGAAATAGAGGAAGGAACGCTCAACATGACGATGAATTCTTTGAAGATTATCCTGACAGACCAATCCCTCGACGAGAGTTTGTAGATGAAAGGATCGACGACCAAGATTACGAAGGAGATTATGAGGCTGCCTATCATCGAGAGAGAGCACCGATACACGCTCAACCACCTAGACAGCGTGATTTGGAACGTCCGAAGGTTGTGCCTTATGGGTCTGCTATTGTTCTTGGACGAACTGCGAGGGGAGTAGAGATTAAACCGCATCAACTTAATTTGCTTCCAACTTTTCACGGAAATGCCCATGAAGGTCCTTTAGCGTTTTTAAACTACTTTATTGATGAAGTAGGAAGATTTGTAGGTCATGGCCTTAACCGGGAGGAGATGCAAATGATCTGCTTCCCCTATAGCATGAAAGACAAGGCGAAGACTTGGTTACTATCCTTAGAACCAAGATCATTAACTTATTGGGAGATGATAAGCGAGAAGTTCTTAAATCAATACTACTCAGCACAAACCACGGGGCATATTCGAAGGCAAATAGCTACGTTTGAACAATTGGAGGGGGAGCTATTTCATGAAACATGGGAGCGTTTTAAGATGCTTCTGCAAGCTTGTCCCCACCATAACTACTCCCCCAAAATGACGAACCAATTTTTCTTTGATGGGTTATTAGACAATGGAAAGAGAGAAGTAGAGATAGCAGCAGGGGGAGACTTCGGAGATTTGACGGCCACCGAGGCGAGACGAATGTTGGAGAAGCAAGGCGAGAAGTCGAGACAAACCAACTCACGACCTCGTAAATTGAAGGTAAATGAAGTTTTCACCATCGAGACAGATAAAGAAGAAGGATTTAAGGTTTTGGTGAGAGATGGTCAAGCAATCAAGGAGATGATAAGGGAAGTACTTAATGAAAAATTAGCAGCATCGAGAGCCCCACGAACGAACCAAGTTTCTTCAAAGGAGACTATAGCGACATGTGACAAATGTGGATTTCCCGAACACTTAGAAAATATGTGTCCAGCCAACAACGAACAATGGGGGGACGTTAATGCCATCCAGTATTATTCGAACCAACAACATCCCGGGCAAAGACTACTATATACGCAAGCACTGCCTCCGAATAAATTCCAAGTGCAAGGGCAAACTCCTACTACAGTTCAGTCGACTGATGAACTTTTAGTCTGGCAGCAAAACCAAGTCGCCGAAACTATTCGGAACTGAGATGTCCTAACACATGTTCAAGAGGAAAAGAAGGGAGTTCGAGACGATATGAAAGAATTGAGAACGATGATGACTGAAATGGCCAAGAGCACTCTTGAAAATTCATCAGGACTAAGAAGATTGGAGATAATGGTAGGACAATTGGCAACTGACATGGCACCATTGAAGAAGGAGAAAAACACTTTTCCAATCCAAATAGAACACGCCTCGGCTATTCATGTGCTGAGAAGCGAAAAAGTAGTGGATAACAGCATCAAGCTAGAAAAGGAGGTAGACAAGGAAGAGGCCGAGACCCAACCACAAGTAGATGCAACCAAATAGGCCAATCTAATGCATAAATCTTCAAATCCAAATATTTCGGGGCCGAACTCGACAGCAACTGAAGATCCCATCGATTCCTTAAATGCACCACCGAAGAAGTTGACTGTTTATGATCATGTTCCTTTCACAAGTCGCCTACGTCCGGCCAAGGAGAATAGAAAATTCATGGAGCTATATAACTTATTGAAAAATGTCAATGTTAACCTTCCCTTGATAGAGGTGATAAAGACAATGCCAGCATTTGTGAAGTTTTTCAAGGAGCTAGCATCAAAGGAAAGGCGTTTGGCTGCAAATCAACATGTGGCTTTGATAAGGGAGGTTAGTGACATATTTAAGACACCATTGCCACCCAAAGAGAAGGATCCCGAGAGTTTTTGCATAACTATTTCTCTCGGGAATGAACAAATGGCAAGAGGGATGCTCGATCTTGGAGCTAGCATAAATTTGATGCCCCGCTCAATTTACAAGGAATTTGACCTAGGACCGCTGAAACCGACAACGATGAGGTTACAATTAGCGGATAGAACGATAAGGCTACCTTTGGGGATTGTGGAGGATGTCTTAGTACAAGTAGACAAGCTAGTAGTGCCGGTTGACTTTGTCATTATGGATTTTGGTGACGTACAAAGCGAGAACCGAGAACACACCATTTTGTTAGGACGTCCATTCATGTCTACAACGAGCACGGTGATCGACGTAAACAAGGGAAGGGCGACTATGTCCGTTTTAGGCGAAACGGTGACGTTTTCACTTCAAGATATTCACAAGACTCCTGCACCATTTATAAAGGACGAATGTTCTACTGTTGATTTAGTGGATTCTTGCGTGAATGAACTCCTGAGCATCGGCACGATCAAAGAGTTTGATAATGTCGAGGCATT
The DNA here is from genome assembly GCA_014905375.1 of Phtheirospermum japonicum. NCBI lineage: Eukaryota > Viridiplantae > Streptophyta > Magnoliopsida > Lamiales > Orobanchaceae > Phtheirospermum > Phtheirospermum japonicum. The sequence continues at coordinate 1,335,719 of BMAC01000305.1, read as the reverse complement.
TGATGATGGATTGCCCATGAAGTTTAACGTGACTAAAAACGAGCCAAAAGTGGAGTTGAGACCACAACGAGATCGTTCGAAGTTTGAGCCAAGAGAATAGAAGAAGCCACAGAATAATCATTCAAGATGTGTTTCCCTCGAACCCTACAAGAATTTTAAACGTACGAAGAAAAAGGGCGAGGCTAATAGCAAGGATATGACAGAGAAGAAGAAGAATTCGAATGAAGTTTTTAACGAGAAGTTCAAGGTTGTTCAACTAGTGCTGTATAATTCCGATCGTAAGTTTGATCCAACCAAGTTTGAAGTCGCATGGAGTGGACCATTTTTAATAAAAGAGATGGATGAGTATGGAGTCGCCACTATTTACGATGAGAGTGCAAACACGGGATTCCAAGTCCACAAGCATCGACTTACGCCTTATTACGAGAAATATATGACGAGTCGAGATAGGAGCAAGAAGGAGTTCTTGGACCCACCACTAGCTAGATATTGATCAAGCAATTGCGTCGAGCATATGACGTTAAATGTTGCGCTTCTTGGGACAACCCAAGCATTAGTTAGTTTTCATTTTCTTTTCTTTATTTTCTTTTATTTTATTTTTATCTCTTTATACTGTGTCAATTGTCGTGGTATATTTATGTGTGTGTTGATGTGCACAAAATATGATAAATCGCTTATTCTGGACAACGGTTATATAGCGGTAGCTCGCTACCGCAAGGCCTTACCGCTAGTTCCACTCAAGGCGTTAACAATGACAATCAACCACTGAACCTACCGCTAGCCGTAATAATCAGGGATCATGATGATCTTACCGCTAGTGGCGTCTGCCATCTAATTTTTACGAATTTCATTTCGTCGATTGAGGTCGCAATCCGACCCAAGTTAGCCACAATCCGGCCGTTGCAAAATCCCAAAAGATGTGCCACTGGGCACTTGCGCATGGCAGTTGATCGCAATCGTGGCTTGTTTTGTTTATTTTTATAGGTTTGTTTCAAGGACGGATCCAACCCCGCGATCTAAGACGAAGGACAATTGCACGGGCATTTTTGGACAAGACTCGACTATCATATTTTCAGGGATGTTTTATTATCTCCCTTGATCTTCTTTTCTTTTATACTTATGACAATCAGGAGATTGCCATGTTTTTAGGGAGGGGGGTGGTCGAGTAAGGTTTATATTTTTATATTTAAAATTGTGTGCAATTTGATATCTTTGTTTTGAAATGCATAATTTTTAAGCGTGATTAATTGCTATTTCTGTGCTAAATTATGTTTGTATGGCATGCCTATCAAAGTTAGCTAAGTATGATTTGAGGTTTTTGCCTTTGAGCGTGCATAAGTGCATTAATTTTTAAAAAATTATTATTTATATATTGTAAATTGGTACTTGGACGCAATTGATTTCACAAAACCTTAAAAACAGCGTCATTTTCAAAAAATTCTCATGCAAAAAGCTAGTGAGTAGTCTGAGTGATTATCATCTTTGCATGTGCTTGAATGAGTTTCAGTCTTGATATCTCTTTAAAACCGCTGTGTGTAGTCGACTTTGAAAATGAAGTTAAGGCACATATAAAACCCTATTCCGGCCATATCCATATATCTTTAGCCACTAAAAATTTCGAATGAGCCAATCATAGCCAAATAACCCATGCCTATAGCCATGAGTGATTTTATTTTTGAGTCGACCCCTACTTACCCATTAAAAGTGTGGGGTAGGAGTTCGCTATTTTTTTTCTTGGTTATTAGTGTTTTGGAAATGTTGTTAGGAATTTTTGATTTTTATGAATTTTTGTAATCTAGGACCACCATCCAAAAATAAAAAAAAAAAAAAAGAAAAAAAAAAAAAAGAAAAGAATAATACC
>BMAC01000305.1:1317228-1332401 GCA_014905375.1 Phtheirospermum japonicum | reverse complement strand
ATAATTCCACATCTCATAACGGGATTTGAAGACGGAGATCAAGGATCGAAGAACAACGCGTCCAAACATCGAGTTTGCATTCGGGATTCAATCTTCGCCCAAGATCGACGTGCAACTCCGGAATAGCTGGAGCTTTTTACTGCTTTTCTTAGTTCCAATAAGTACTCTAAACTCTTAGATAATTTCGTAGTTACTTTCTTAGTTATTTCTAGAACTAGTTTAATTTAGTTAATCGTTTTATGCTTGGATATTGGATTAATTTAGTTTATTTATGCGATTCAATTTATGCTTAGTTATTCGTTAATCTTAGACTCGTTTGATACATTGCTTAGTGGTAATTTCTCATGTTCATGCTCTTAGATTCGATAATTAGGTTTAATTTATGGTTGCGTATTATTGTTGATTTAATTATTGCTCGTAGTTGATAATATAGTTTAGAATAATTAGTTTAATTATCCTTATTTTAATTACTGCTTAGTTTATAATGATCACTTCAAAATCTTTTAAAACCCCAAATGTACATGTATTTTATTCTAGTTCATAAATTGAGAAAAACATCCAAAAGTCCGAATAGTTGTTTCCTCGAGAGATACGACTCGAGTCAAACTCATCACCCTACAAGTACCTCGTACTCTTGCGAGCAAACTGACGTGCTTTTAAAATAATTTATTAAAAAGGGGTGCACAAAAGTTTGGTTTAACGGGTTTGGTGATTTGTGCATCTGATCGGTTGGGTTAGTCAAATCTGTTTGAGTTTGAGTCGGAATTGGAATATTGGCTCCCTCTTCATTTTCTCCTTTACCTTGCTCGATGCCATTATCTATTACTTTTCCACTCCGCAGACATGAATAGCTGAGGCTTGCTCCATTTGACTCGGAAGCTTCTTATTGTCTTTCAACAATGTCGCCATGGTTGCCAACTATTACCCTATCATCATATCTGAATGCCTCTGCCTTTACTGCATAGTTTTAACAAGTTCATCAAACCTTGACTCGAGCTTATTTACTTTCGAAGTTAATTGAGCGAGTCCCTCTTGGTTTCTAATCATCTCGGTCACTTGATTTGCTGCCAAACTAATAGATGATCATCTACTTGAGCTTTAGTAGACACTTGCCCCTGCATATGGAAATTGTTTGGGGGTGGTGGTAGTGGTGCTTGCATGTGTGGTAGTTTCTTCTCTGAATGTTGTTGGTTCAAAAAATACTGGATGGCGTTGACGTCCTCTCGTTGTTCATTGTTGGTTGGACACATAATAGCTAAATGGTCGATAGATCCACATTGGTCACACGTCTCAATGGTCTTCCTTGAAGAAGCTTGGCTCATTCGCGCGGCTCTTGATATTGCTAAATCTTCGTTAAGTACTTCCCTGATCATCTCCTTGATCGTTTGACCATCTCGCACCAAAACCTTAGCTCCTTCATCTTTATCTGTCTCGGTTGTGGAAACTTCATTAACTTTTAATTTATGAGGTCGAGAGTTGGTTTGTATATATTTCTCGCTTTGCTTCCCCAACACTCGTTTTGCCTCGAGGGCCGTTAAATCTCTGAAATTTCCTCTTGCCGCTATTTCAACTTCACTTTTCCCCATGTTCAACAAACCATCAAAGAAAAATTAATTAACCATCTGGGAAGAATAGTTATGGTGGGGGGAATCTTGTAAAAGTGTCTTGTAATGCTCCCATGTTTCATGAAATAATTCCCCCTCCAACTGTTCAAAGGTAGCAATTTGCCTCCGAAGATGCCTGGTTGTTTGTGCTGAATAATATTGATTGAGGAACTTCTCGCTTATCATCTCCCAATCAGTTAACAATCTCGGTTCTAAGGATAGTAACCACGTTTTCGCTTTGTTCTTCATACTATAGGGAAAATAAATCATTTGCACCTCCTCCTGGTTAAGGCCATTAACCAAAAATCTGCCCACTTCATCAACAAAATAGTTTAAAAACGATAAAGGGTCTTCATGGGCGTTTTCGTGAAAAGTCGAGAGTATATTAATTTGATGCGGTTTAATCTCCACCTCCCTTGCAGTTGGTCCAAGAACAAATGCAGACCCAAAAGGCACAACCTTTGGACGTGCCAAATCACGCTATCGAGGTGCCCGATTGCCCCTCGGCTCTCCAACTCGGTCATTAGCTCTCTCGTAGCGATTGTTATATGCGTTCCTCTCGTAATTATTTTTGTGCTAGTATCTCCCTTCAAAATTGTCATGTTCATAGCCATGGTTGTGATTTGTTAACCAAGCATCCACTCACCTATGATTGTCAATATACTCGTTACGCTGATTATGGATTTCCCCATTCCTCTCCTCGTCTTGCCCCCTATTCCCCATGTTTTGCTGGAATTCAGACCAATAAGCTCGGGGCCGCACTTGTCCTTTCAAACGGATTGGTTCACTATTGTATTCATCCCCATTGCGACGCGGAGATCTAGGTGGTCCATTACCGACGTTACCATTGCGAACAGAATGTGCTCCTAACATTGTCTCAGGGATATTGTCGCAAACAAAATCAGTAGCTATAGAAGAAACGCTCTCGGGAATTGAAGCGGGCCTTGGTCTCGGCGAATTTGAACGATAGATGTTGTCAATAAATGGTGCAATATCGAGTTGAAGTGATCGTCTACCTTGCATAAACTCAACAACAAATCAACGTACTAGGTGGCAAAATCCAAATCAAGCGTAATTATACAAATAATGACTAAATAAAAAATAAAACGAAAAACATCCTTGAATCCTACTTGTTGTCCCCGGCAACGGCACCAAAATTTTGATTCAAGCTTTTATGCACCCCATTTATATATATTCAATTTAAAAACATTCAAGCTTGCTCGCAAGAGTACGAGGACACTTGTAGGGTGGGAAGTTGACTCAAGTCGATTCTCTCGAGGACAACGATTCAGTATCTTGGATGTTTTCTAGTAACAATTAAGCACATATACTTATACAAATTGGGGGTTTTGTTTGAAATTTATTATTAACTACTAATTTAAAAACTCAAGACTTAAACTTAAAAACTAAATTAATTTATCTTAAATTACCAACTAAGAATTAAAAGCATATAATTAACCAAACTAAAACCTAAATTTAATTAACTACTTAATTATCTAATAAGCAACTTAATTAAAATTTAAAACTAAGCAATAACTCAATATAATACTTAAAATGCAACATCATAAAAAATTATAAACCAACTCAATTAATCCTAACGAATCTATGAACTTACATGAAATAAACAACTACGAATCTAACGAATCCTTGAATCATTAAACGAAGCAAAATAACATGAATTAAATCACATGAATATTATTAACCAATTCAAGTATCAATACTCAAGCTTAAACATGAAAAACTGAATCTAAACAGGGAATTAATAACATAAATCATTCAACGAAATCAATATCCAAAACCAAGCTTAAGAACATAAAGTAAGTCTAATTATCTAAATCTTAAAAACTAAGGATTAAACTAAGAAAACAAGTAAAAGTTGCAGAAAACTTATTCAAACTAATGGAAGCTGAAAGATCCTTGGCTGTTCCGAAGAGAAAACGCTGCAGATTGGTCGAAAACGGTTAAACAACGTCGAACGGGCTCCGAAACTAAGAATCCTTGATTTGCTCTTCAATCTCTGCGTTTTGATGTTAAACCCGACTCTAAATCCTAGGATTATGTTTATGGTAAGTTTTTATGGTCACAAGCTTGCCTGGAACTCGGATTAATGCTTGGTATTTATAGATTTCTGAATTCTTGGACAGCAAGTCACATAAGTCGGTTATTGTGCCTGATAATGGTAGCACTTAGCGGTAAGGGCCTACCGTTAAATCTATCGTTAATGTCTCTATTGCCTTCTAATGGTGATGGTAATGGTATGGTGTGTAATCGTTAAGCCTATCGTTAGGTTCTCTGTCCGCCTTCAGCGATTACGTAACGGTGCAGGTAATGGTGTGGTAATCGCTAGGCGTAACGGTAACAACTAGCGGTGATGGATATTGCTAAAGCTAACGTTAACTTCCAAAAACTTGCTACTTCTTCACCGAAACGCTCGATTCTTGTCTCTTAATCATCAATCTTCATCTTTTACGTGTTGAGCTCCTCCGGTTACTTAGCCATAAGGTGAAAAATAGAGATACTTCACCTATTTGCATCAATTAAGATCAAAATGCGGTAAAATAAGCTGGAAGTGTAAATATATAAAGTTAAGCTTAAACTATCCAACTTATACCAAAAATAATAAGAAAAACTAACTAAAATACTAATAAAAATAAGGACAAATATGTGCTAATCAACGGTGCTCTAACACCCACAACTAATGAAGTAGACATGTTCAAGAGTTTGAAGACTGTTGTGAATGAGAAACCAATTAAGGTGAAGTTAAAGTTCCGACAAAAAACTAAAGCGATAGTGACTGCGCCATCGATAGAGGGGGGAAGAGTTGAGGAAACTCAAAAGTTGTTGGACGAAAACGAACAGCTTCAAGAGGAAAGGCATCAAATAAATGAAGAGATAGTGACTGCTCAAAAACTGTATGAAGATCTTCTGCTGCAACACAATGCTATCGAAGCTCAGTACACAATTCTCGAGCAAGAAAACCAAAATTTGAAGGACAGGATTAGTGTGTTGGAGGCTAAGCAGATCAAGAAAGAGGAAGTAATTGTGAATCTTAATGCTGAATTATTTGCAATTCTGGTTGAGGGTGATGTTGATCTACAAACTATGAATGGGGATCAGTTGACATACAATGAGGCTATTGGTAAACTGAGGAGCTTGGAGGAAATCAGTTCAACAAAAATAAATGAAGCAACAACGAAAATTGCTACTCTTGAAGAAGAAATCAAGTTTCTTAAAAAAGAGCAGAAGATCATTGTGGATCTTAATGCCGAATTATTCGCAATTCAGGTTGAGAATGAGGTACATGCAATCACCCAAGTTCATTTTGATGGGAGAAATAATGTTGAAGGTGTTGAAAGCAAACAAAATTTAATGTACCAGAAGATCAAGAACAAAAAAAGGAAGCCGGCTGAAAGCAAGGATTATGATTATGGGGAACGGAGAAAGAAATCTAAGATGCAAGAAGAGGAGAAGAGGTTCCCGATTGCAACAGAATAATGGACTAGGAATACACTGCTGGTCAAATCAAATTCCTTGAAAAGTTAGATAGACAATCACTGGCAAATTGTGGATGAGATTTGCCCCCAGAATGTTTAGAAAAATTAATACTATTGGCCAAGAAAGGGATAATGTAAGATTTCTTACTTTATGTCACAATTTAATACTATATCACTATTTCATACTCTACTCGTCTAGAATCTTAATATTATTATTATTATTATTATTTATTTTTTTGCAAACAGGGCGATATTTTTCTATGACAAAGAAAATTGCATCCTCGTGACTGTGGATAGTATCTTGGATAAGTTAAAAAAAGTCTTAATCTATTTAATCTTCTAGTATTAAATTTTTTGTTATGTACATGTACATTATCGTTGACAAAGTATTCTTATTGTTAACTCATTGCATCATTTTTAGGTGATTGATGCCTATGCACAACATTTTTTGAAAATAAGTAATTTGGGTGACAATGCAGTGATTTTTCGTGCACATTGTTGGGTATGTTCTTAAAACTTGTTTAGTCTTACATTAGTGTCATTTTCAATTATATCATATCATAACATTCTCTTGCCCCCAATAAATGCAGACTTCTATTGTTAAGCTAAACCCTGTCGACAATCCCATTTACAAACAAGTGGCGGATGCATCAACAGTCGAGGATGCAGTTGTTCTTTTCCCATTTGTGTTGACAGGTTACAACAACGAAACAAACCCATTTCATTGGACTCTCTTTGAATACGATATTTCTGCAAACAAATTTAGGTTCTACAACTCTATGAAGCCTAGGAAGAATAGAAAGGATTCATTCCATGAAGACGCTAAATTTATGGTATGACAAAATCTTTACTTAAGAATAATGTTAGTTTCGGTTACTTTCTTACTTAATTGAGTAACAACGCCATCCATTATTTTTTATATTAACATAAAGAACTTATTGAGATAAATGTGGCTGGGATATTAAGCAAGGACGAAGAGTCTTCTCACTTACCACTCGAGAGTGTAGGAGAAATCCCTCAACAAGGAGCAGGCACGTAAGTGTTTTCAAAATAACATTACTAGTTTATTGTTGCATATTGATTAGCTTCTTGTTCCATATAACTATTCTTATGGTAATCGTTTCATGCCTCAGGAATGACTGTGCAATTTATATTTGCTACTTCATGAAGCAAATTATGAAGAGGGAGAAGATTCCAAAGAATCTTTCAAAAGATGATCTTCAAGTTTTCAAAGCAAAGATTGTGAAGGCTATTGTAATGAATGGCTAGAAATTGTAAATTTTGGTTTCTATTTTGATGTGACTAACTTAGTAAGAAATACTTTGATGTGAATTTGTACTCATTTTGATGTGGCAAGGATCTAGTAAGAAATGCTTAGATATGGTCGTGTAATCTACTGAGTCGTATATCGATCAAAATAGCGAATTGTCAAGTTTAATGCAGTGTATCTGCATGATTATTGAAATTGTGATTAACACATATTTGTCCTTATTTTTAGTAGGTTTACAGTTTGTTTTTCTTATTGTTTTTGGTATAAGTTGGGTAGTTTAAGCTCTATTTCGTATATTTGTACTCTCAGCTTAATTTACCGCGTTTTGACCTAAATTGATGCAAATAAGTGATTATTTGTGATTTTTCACTTTACAGCTAAGTAACCGGAAGAGTTTAACGTGTAATAGACAAAGTTCGATGTTCAAGAAGTGAAGAACAAGCTTTCCGGTGAAACGAGTAGCAAAAGATCGAGAATTTGAGACAGACGCGCAGTCGCGTCGACTGACGCGACCGTCGACGCACCGTCGACGCGAGCCATGTCAGTGAGTCATGACCGCGTCAGTCGACGCTCCGTCGACGCAATGTCGATGCGACGGCCCAGAATCGGGATTTTAGGGTTTCTTATGCTCCAAGTCAAGGGAAATCTATATAAACCCTCTAATTCCGTCCCAAAAAGAGATACCTCTCCCCCATACTCTGAAAATACGATCTTTTAGGTTCGAGAACAAAACCATCCGCATCCGAATAACAACAAGTGATCAAGATCGAAGATTCGAGGATCACCAAGCTCCAACCGTCCGTTCGTGATCCGTTCTTCGACCGAGATCAACCAACTCTCCGGATTAGCTGGAGAAATCTACTGCATTCCTTAGTTTAAATAAGTACTCAAACTCTTTAGTTTAATTTATGCAATTAAGTAGTAGTTTCTAATAATTGTTCTTGAGCTATTTCGTGTTTCGAACTTTAGATACTTTTGATGTTGCAATTCGTAATCTTAGTTTAATTTATGCTTAGCTTTATTCATGCTTGATTAGTTTACTTCCTTTACATTTCGTTCTAGATAATTGATGTTCGTTTATGCTGGTTAATCTTATTTAAAGTTCTTAGAATAATTTCTCTAATTTATAAGTTCAAATAGCTGAATTCAATTTCCTAGTTTTAATTATAGTTCTTGCGTTTTAAATTCTTAGATAATCAAACATCCCCCCCCCCCCCCCCCCCCCCCAATGTATGTGAATTTAAGTTGAACAAACTGTTTGAGAATTTCGATTGTATATTCCTCGAGAGACGACTCGAGTCAAGTTGCCAAACTACACGCGACCCCGTTCTCGTGCGGGCAAGCTATTGATCTTTCGACAAATTTTCATAAGTAGGCAACATAAAAGCTTGAATCAAATTGCATGGTTTCGAATCTATCAGCAAATTTCTATGATTACCTGTATATATGTGTGTTTAGTGATTCAATACACGTATAGTAAGAAATTTGTTCAAAATGTAAGAAATATTGTTGTTTCCGTAAGAAACTCACATATTACGTAAGGTTTTTTTTTTTCAAAATGTAATAAATGCTTAGATATGGTCCTCTATTGAATCTTATATCGATCAAAATAGCGAATTGCCAAGTTTAATACAGTGTATATGCATGATTATTGAAATTGCATGGTTTTGAATCTTTCAACAAATTTCTATGATTACCTGTATTTATGTGTGTTTAGTGATTCAATACACGTATAGTAATAAAATTTGTTCAAAATGTAAGAAATATTGGTGTTTTCGTAAGAAATTCACATATTACGTAAGGTTTTTTTTTTCAAAATGCAAGGAAAACTTGGTTACGTAATATGTGCATTTCTTACTCAAAATCAACAACAGGTAATAATTGAACATACCAGTAGGGCAAAAACACCAACACATTAATAAAAATGCACATAAATGCTTATAGTCAGTACAAATCTCATTTAACTAAAAAAAACAATAGATCAAACATACCAGTAGGGCAAAAAATACCAACACATTAACAAAAAGCACATAAAATTAATCACCTCAACTAACAAATCAATAATATAAGTAAGAAAATACTTATAGTCAGCACAAATCTCATTTAATAAAAAAACAATAGATTGATATTTGTGTCTACTAGAGATTGAGAAATCTAAACAAGAGGTTCAGTGCATGTTTTTTTATAATGATTCCCGGTATGTCCACATCTACCACATTTCATAGCTCTCGAAATGTGTTCTCCCCTACACAATTGCCTCTTCTTTTTAGGTCTTCCAGGAGGCCTCCTCGATTCTGGTAGGACAATCAAAGCATGGTTCGGATGGGCTTGGGGTTGGTCAAACATTAAAACGGGATAAAGGGGTGCTGAATATGACTTTATATAACTATGTGCATGATATAACTCGTCAACAAAAAGATGAAGAGGTCTGCCTTCAGTCATTATGCATGCCACCGCATGCGTACATGGTAGACCGGTGATTTGCAACTGTCGGCAAGAACAAGTGCGCTCTGAAATATTAACTATAACTGAAGGAACACATTGCACTTCGTAAATTGAATCAGATGATCCAACAACAATCCATGTCCTCCCTTCATCAATGAGTATCGTCAACTCCTTCTCAATTGACGGGCAGAATACATTGGTCCAATTCCGATAACTACCTCTTCTATCTAAGAACAAGTTAAACAAATGAATTATTAATTTCTAATATGATTAGAAATATATATATATATATATAAATCACAACTAATCTCGTACTAAATCAACAGGACATATATATCTTTCTTAGATATGAAAAGTATTTTTACATAATTAAGAAAAATCATCAAAAAAAGAATGAAAAGTGTTACATACCAAAAAATGATTTCATCATCTTCACCCTAATTGAGTTTACCAAAGTTGTGATTGGGAGATGCCTCGCTTGAAGGATCCAATTATTAAATGATTCTGCCGCATTAGAACACATCTCTCCATATCTTTGACCCACAAAATACGCATTAGCCCAATGACATGAATCCATATTTTCAATAAAACTTTGTGTCGTGTGTCCACCTTCTTTTAATAGATCATTCATATTCTGTTGATACGCTTAGACTGCGGGGGCATATGCACAATTCATCAGAAGTCAAATGATTCTATTTCGCAAGCCCTTAGTCGCCCTTTTCCCACTAAATTTGTCCTTCAAATTCATCTTCAGATGATTTAAACAGTACCATGGGTACCATGGGGAAACCTGGGAAGACTTTACTCATAGCCTCAAGTAGTCCAATGTTCCTATCTGAAATAAAAGTTACCATACGAGATGGCAAAATAATTTTCTTAAGGTTTTCCAAAAACTATTTCCGATTTACAGTGTTCTCGGAATCCACTACGGCAAATGCCAAAGGGTATAAACCTGTATATATGACGAAAAATGAATAAAATCAGACAGTAGTAATTACAAAAAATATAATAAGTAATACATTTAGTAGGGGACTTTACCTCTATCACCATCCTTGCCTGTGGCAACAAGCAAATGTCCTTTGAACTTCTCTATTAGATATGTTCCATCAAGAAACAACAATGACGGCAAAAGTTAAATCCATCAATACAACCTTTCAAAGATATAAAAAAAATTCGAAATTCGCAAGATATTGCATTCACATCCAAAACAACATGTGAACTCGGGTTCGATTCTGAAATAGTTTTTAAGTGTCTACTTAACATTTCAAATGACTCATTTTCATCACCATGGATGCACTTCTTCACCTTCTCAACACCAACAAATGCAATGGTATACGATATTTCCAAACCATATTCCTACAAAAATAACTTTACAATATCAATCGGCCGAGTCTCTGGATTCTTACGCACTTGGTCTACAATCAAGTTACAAACCAAATCCGCACACACACGGTTATGTTTCAAAGATCTAAAATATGAACCACGTGTATGTATGTTGTTCATTAACTTCACATAAAAATAACCATTGCTAGGCTCCATTGACGCATACAGATACCAACCACAGCCCGTACTCTCCTTCTTGATGTATGTTGCTGAAACTCTTTTAGAATCATTCTTCCCCCAATTGAAATCAAAGACGGCACCAATTGCCATTTTACGCAATAGAATACGAAACTCTCTAGCTCCACCTTCAAATTCCTGACCAACACCAGTAATTTCTTTATCCCAACCATCCGTCAAAAGAGTCTTTTTAATCGAGGGACAAAACAGAGGAAGTAAATCTTTTTCAATACCATTATTGTCGATATTTGTCAAAAAACAATTCTCGTTAGACGAACAGGCAAACTGCTCGCAAGTCCCAACGGGATCTTTCTTTGATATTTCAACTGTCAAACGGTCCAAATTATACAATACAGCCAATGACACCATAGTATTAAAGTCATCATTAGTAGCCAAAACACAATTAGAAAAATCACGAGTCGAGTAGTGCATTGTGAAATTATCTCTGTGCAGTTTCTTCCACTGACTTTGTATTTTCAGCAAGAGTTTTTCGAACGAATCACTAATATCCATCTTATAAGCTAAAGTTTCACCATCATACAAGTAAAAGACAAATATCCCACTGCCAATAGCATTAACTACATGTAAGAAAGGATAGAGAAAAAGTAAGAAATAATGTATTATGATTGACATAACATAAGAAATAAAAAATTAGGAAAAAACTCACAGATATACAAATTCATAATCATAACAAAAATCATGAAATTGCCAGAATTTAACGTATCGTAAGAAATCAAAATTCATAATCGAAACAAAAGGCATCATAATTACCAGAAGTTGTACTCGAGTCAGAAGCCATCGATTGTGCCAGAAGAGAATTGTGCAAAGAAAAGTCGTTGTAATACGATTGTTGGTGATCGAATCGAAAAGCAGTCTGCAATTTTTCGAAAAAAAATCAAAACAATTGGCTGAAATCCATTGAATCGTACAATCGATTGTACTCTTGAATCGTATCTGAAGAAATTGTGCAAAGAAAAGCGGTCTGCAATTTTCGATTCTAAAGATATTGTACATCGAAAAGATCTGCAATTTTTTTTTTCTTTTCAAAAAAGCGGTTGAAAACAGAAAGGGGAAGAAGCCATGGGTATTGTTGACTTTTTACATTATAAATTTGGACTATTTAACAAAAAATAGGTACTATTTAATTTAAAATTTAAGGTAGGACTAATTGACAAATGGACTACAATTTGAAGGACCATTCGTCAATTCCCTTTTTATATTTATGTCTCATTCAATATTGATCACGATTAATTTGCACCGTTTCAGGCCATGTAGTACAACATAATGCTGCATTTTTTCGTGTTGTTAGTTATCCATTCATTAACATTTAAATAAAACAGAATGCATCCAACTCCATAAAATGGATGAAAAGAAAAAATTTTAAGTTCACTAAACTTGATGAATGGATAACTCGCATATATAATATAAAATGAATGAAGAAATTTAGAAACATATTCACTAAAATGAATGTCATTTTGTTAACAGGATGAAAGAATAATATTAATCATATAAATAAAGAATGATAGTAACCTTCATCTCTTCGAAGGAGCCAAAAATTGGCATGCCAATAACCCAATTTACAGATTCAAAGAATTAGAGATTTTGAGTTATAAGTTCCCCATAATGTATATCCACTTTCCCTCCGAGTCAATCTCAGTTAGCAGTGGCGATCGGGGTCCTCGGACTGGGCAATCCCATATACGCGACTCTAGGCGAGAGTCGTATCTTCGGGCTGGGCCGAGGTGATGGGATCGGGCCGTAGTTGCCGAAATCTGCGTAAGACACTTTCGGCGAAAGTTTAACGTGTTCGAGCGCTCGGAATTGTAGCTCCGCAGGGTACTCTCGAACACATCCAATACGCGGTCCATGTCCAGTGCTCCATTTGCGAGACATACGCCTACCCAAGTTATATACCGCCTTATTATCCTCGTGATGATCACCGTTCTTATTAGACATGCTATTAATGCCTTCTGATTGGTTGAAACTCGAACCGGCCAAGTCTCTCGGAATAGATTCCACATCGGCATTTTCGCTTTGAGGAGGTCGGTCGTCATCGGTTGCGTGCGTCTGAACAAAATAGGAGACCGCAAAGTAACATCAGGTAAGTATTTTGTTTCCAAGATTAATAAAAAGGTATACTTACAAAAAAACTACTCCCCAAGCTTTACCTAATTCAAAATTTATTTTTAAAATAGAAATATATGTCACGGAGGTTTTTGCAATTATGATTTATTTATAAAAGAATACCCTTGGTTTGACCTAATTACAAGAAAACCCAGCAAACTTTGAAAATTACAAAAAAGTACCCTTGAAGTTCGATTCACTGATAAAACTAAGATGTTTAAAGTAATATTTTCATAAATGTGAAGGGTTTTTTTATCTTTTGACGGGTAACTGTAAAGAAAAAATAAAAATTTGTGGGTGTTTTTTGTAATTTTGAAGTTAGCTAGGTTTTTTTTTTGTAGTTAGGTCAAACCCAAGGGTACTTTTTGTAATTAACTTGTTTATAATTAGACTAAAGCCCAAGGTAACTAATGTAAGTTTGCAAAAACAACTACCTTTACATTTGCAAGATTAACAGAGTGCTCTTCAAGGAAGCTTATGAATTCCTTAAAATTCTCTTCTGTCGGGAGGTAGTGACCGCTGTACGGCCAAATCGCCTGTCAAAAAATCGAAACAACATTCTCAGATTATTAAATGAAATGAAATTATTAAACCAGTTCATAGAACTAAGTATCTTGCATTATATTCACCTCAATAACACCGGCATGAGCAACCAATCGTCCAGCAGCCGTGATGGCCCCACCAGCTAGGAAACTCGAGTGCTGGAACAAACCCTTTTGCTTCTGCCCAACGTACAAAGTTCGCATTGTGCTAAGAACGAATATCCATTTCGAGCCCTCGATTGTATCCACTAAGGCACCACTTTGCTTGTGCACGAGTTTCCCATTTTCAATCAAAACTTCGTATGATTCTCTTTCGTTCTGTTAACGATACATAAAATGTACACACGGTTTTATATGCATTCAATAGATTAAACAAATCAAATGGTATTTGATTGTACCATAAATTTCAAGTCGGTAGACTTACGGGTCCTAGATATTTGATGCACTGGCGTTGCAATTTGGTCCTTGGACACTTGTCGAGGTTTACTTCTTTTCCGTCTCCAACGTCCAACCTTTAGAATGCGTAACCAATAGCATTAGCGAAAAATCAGCCAAATTTAAACATTTATATAGTTACAGAAAGTACTCTTGAAGTTTGACAAAAATACCCTGAAGTTTGTTTCGGTGTTAAAACTAAGGATTTAACTAAAATAATTTTATTAATGTGAAAGGGGTTTCGAGATTTTTTTTGCTTATGAAGGGGGTAAATGTAGGAAATCTTTTAAAATTTAGAAGTTAGTGGTTTCTTGTAATTAGGTGAAACCTCCGAGTATTTTGTTAATTAACCGTAAAAAAAGCAACTAGCGTCACTATTCAAACGGGAGTGATCAAGTACTCACCAGTAAAAGAACGTTGTTCGCTTTCACTTTTGAACACCACACGTCGTAATAGAGATGCAAATGTGCCCGTACCGATGGCGCGGGATCAATCTACAGAAAATTGATAGCAAAAAAGTAAATAATATAAAACATTGAGTCGAAACAACGTAAGCACAATCCACAGCAAAATAAAAAATAAAATAAAATAATAATAATCTGTACTTACTGCTTCAAGCCAGTGCTGTAGAGCCAGTTTTTGAGCCTTCTCATTCCTTGGACAATCCCTTTTCCGACCTGCATGACATATTCCATCTTAGCCGAAATCTACCAAACACGACGAAATTAAAAAAAAAAAAAAAAGATTTAAAACGAATGTTAAAAATAAACCTTAGCCGCTCTCGTACGCGCCCTGCCCACTTCGAAACAGCAGTTTCCGGTTTGTCGACCTCAAAAAACGAAACAGAGCTTCTCCTCAGAGCCTGCGAAATCCAATGCCTTCCACCTACGCAAGTCCAATACAACCAGTTAGTTAAAACCAGTATTGAAAAAAACATTAAAAAAATGATAAAAGGAAAGAGTAAATTACACTAAACCCCCTAAACTATGATTTTTTTTATTTTTTTTTTGCGTGTCATGAAAAGTAAAACGCATTGCAGCTTTGGATTGGATCCAAGGCTCAAAGTGAAACAAAACGCATAGTTCAGGGAGTTTAATGTAATTTACACTAAAAAAGAAACGACTAACGAGAACAATAGCTCCTCAACTACAAACGGCACAGTCAGCAAGCTTTCGTCGAGTCCGATAACTCTTATAGACCTTTGCAGCTTGACCGCAGCGGCATTCAAAGCTCGCTAAACTGGTCCGTGGGGAAAAACATTAGGCAGGCTCAGGTATAACCGCACGGTCCTGATTTCGTGATGTCTTCAATTAGGCTACTGAATGAGAGCGACGTGTTGAGCACTAAAACTCAATGAACTGTTATTATTGCCACCCTTTTGCCGGGGCGGCCGATCATGGCTTCAGGATCGGCTTCGCCAAAGATGTTGGTACTTAAAAGTCATTTGACTTATTTTTCAACAGAAAAAGAAAAAAAAAAATAAAAGAAAATTGAAAAAAGCAAACTGTGTATCAGTTTCTTGCTGGGCTGAAAAGAATCAAAGACTCAAGGTCCCACCTGCATAAGCATTTTAATACCAAAATGTTGAACAAAAACCAGACACCAAATTTCAAAACCAAGAAAATTTGGAAAAAAAGAGAGAGGGGATATGTTTTCTTGCTTTTTATGTGTTTTTTGAATATGAATTATGATCAGCTCA
>BMAC01000305.1:1293633-1317203 GCA_014905375.1 Phtheirospermum japonicum | reverse complement strand
TCTAATTACAAAAAAAAAAAAAAAAAAATGACTTTTAAAATTACAAAAATACCCTGAAGTTTGTTTCGGTGTTAAAACTAAGGATTTAACTAAAATAATTTTATTAATGTGAAAGGGGTTTCGAGATTTTTTTTGCTTAAACGAATGTTAAAAATAAACCTTAGCCGCTCTCGTACGCGCCCTGGCCCACTTCGAAACAGCAGTTTCCGGTTTGTCGACCTCAAAAAACGAAACAGAGCTTCTCCTCAGAGCTGCGAAATCCAATGCCTTCCACCTACGCAAGTCCAATACAACCAGTTAGTTAAACCAGTATTGAAAAAAACATTTAAAAAAATGATAAAAGAAAGAGTAAATTACACTAAACCCCCTAAACTATGATTTTTTTTATTTTTTTTTTGCGTGTCATGAAAAGTAAACGCATTGCAGCTTTGGATTGATCCAAGGGTCAAAGTGAAACAAAACGCATAGTTCAGGGAGTTTAATGTAATTTACACTAAAAAAGAAACGACTAACGAACCATAGCTCCTCAACTACAACGGCACAGTCAGCAAGGTTTCGTCGAGTCCGATAACTCTTATAGACCTTTTGCAGCTTGACCGCAGCGGCATCAAGCTCGCTAACTGGTCGTGGGGAAAACATTAGGGCAGGCTCAGGATAACCGGACGGTCCTGATTTCGTGATGTCTTCAATTAGGCTACTGAATGAGAGCGACGTGTTGAGCACTAAACTCAATGAACTGTTATTATTGCACCCTTTTGCCGGGGCGGCGATCATGGCTTCAGGATCGGCTTCGCCCAAGATGTTGGTACTTAAAGTCATTTGACTTATTTTCAACAGAAAAAGAAAAATAAAAAATAAAAGAAAATTGAAAAAAGAAACTGTGTATCAGTTTCTTGCTGGGCTGAAAAGATCAAAGACTCAAGGTCCCACCTGCATAAGATTTTAATACCAAAATGTTGAACAAAACCAGACACCAAATTTCAAAACCAAGAAATTTGGAAAAAAAAGAGAGGGGATATGTTTTCTTGCTTTTTATGTGTTTTTTGAATATGAATTATGATCAGCTCACCTTATATATAGATATATATGTGCCCTTTTGACTTTTCTTTTGCTATTTAATTAGTATTTACTGGAGGCCATGAAAATCTTGAAAATGAGTATAATAACATTGGAGACCTATGAATAGATATGGCTCGTGCACAAAAGACTCTGCAGTGGTGTTGAAATTCTTTCATGTACCAAATTGTACACTCAGAAGGTTCTGTGTGCTTTCTTGCATAAACCAATTCAAACATTTGGTTTATACTTTATACTTTATACAAGTCTTTTCAAAGCACGAGGCTTTTGATGCATTAAAGAATTCATCTTTTGTACACACCATTTTTTTCTATGGTAGCGAACCCAATGGTGAAAATTGGTGAGTTGATAGTTGTAATAATATATTTATTTGTGTGCATGATATTTATCACTAGGTACATGATATACTAAAGTTTAAATTTAAAAATTAAAAGAAAAAGAGAAAGAAAAATCATGGTTTAGCTAATTAAATTGACAAGCGGAGAATTGGGAACTCCGTGGTCAATTCTGCCGTGATTGAAATTCATCAGTCAGGCTCCAAGAAAAAAAAAAGAAAAAAGAAAAAAAAATAAGTGAGGCTGACGTTTAGGAAGGGAATGGCATAATTTATCCAATATCAAGACTTCAAAGCCGCCCGCAGCCCTACCGTAACGTCAATATGATTTATAATTGATATATAAAGTTTAAATTTAAAAGGTCAATAAACTTACTATATTGACTAAAGAATTAAAAATCTCCTAACCAATTAGGTAAAATTATTTTGGTTAAATTTTATCACAATTTATTATTTTTATTTGGTCCAACAATTGTAAGAGATGTATATGGTGGACCGAGTGCACCGTGTAGTGTGAATCTAATTCCTACAATGAGATTGTGTGTGTGTCTATATATATATATTGAATCCAATGGGTTCAATTATTAAAATGGGTCTGTAGGGACAAATTTCAGTTATTCATTAGGTTTAGATCTGATAGGTGTAAATTAGATGGGATATGGTTGACTAATAAATATATAACATGTATTATGGCATACTTGTACTAATAATTGTGCATCATCGGACATGTAAATGTGCATTAACAAACTATTAAATGTGCAGTAAAACTGTTAGAAATTGGCTTGGAGAAACATGACATATAATGCAAAYATCGTTGTTATTCTAATAATGCATCAATGTACTTCTAAATGTGCAATAACATGCATCTAAATGTGCATTGAATTTCTATTTTTTATTATTTGGTTTTTAGAAATAATTTCAATTAGAATTTCTAAAAATACAAATTTGTTGGGAAAATGGTATGGGTATTGTTCCTTAGATCGTAAGTAATAATATGTTGTAATTTATTTTGGCAATATTTATATTTTTTGAGACTTATAGAGAGATTTCAATAGAGGAGAATTATTAATTGAGTAGAGAGAGAAATATAAATGACTTAATTTATATTAATTATTAATATTAATGTTCATTTAAATGTTAATTGATGCATATTTAAAAATCTATTGATGCACATTTAGAAAGACATATATGTATTTGTCACCCAAAACTAATTTATATCCATTGCATCTAATATATTGGATGGATGTGATGTGGCCCTACGGACTCATTATAAGAGATGGACTCATTGGACCCACTCCCTATATATATATATATATATATATATATATATATATATATAATTATGAATATTAGTGTTATATGTGATGAATATGGTTGTTGGGATGACAGATCTTCCTGTCTAAATTGTCGTTCAGATCCGATTGACGGGAAAGTGTAAGCGGGTGCCGTTAAAATGCGGGCGACGATTCTTAGGCGCCTTCCGACGAAAATAAATATGTATATTTTGTGCGATAAATATTCAAAACACACATAATCAACACAAAACATGCATATTTATCTCACAAAATACATATATTAATCACATACAACATCCATATTCATCATACATAAAACACAATTATCCATTATAAAATAATTATATTTATCACATATAACATCCATATTTATCGAATAAAACATTCATATATTATCTAACAGAATATACATATTTATCATATAAAATATTAAAGCGAAAGTCTAGTGCGCCATCCATCCATGGTATAATTTGCCCAATCGTCTCGACCAAATAAATTATTAGCATATACGAAACCCAATTATAGAGAGATATGCTCTCTTCTCTCTCCTCCCTTAGGTTCCATGCCGGCTCCTCCTTCTGACTTTCGGCCACACTATGTCGGATAATCGAAACCCCTGGAATGTCTCGCCTGCGCTGGTTCCCCATCTAGCTACGCCTTTCCATGGGTCATATTCGTCGCTTTTATCGTTATCGTCTTCTCCGATTAATCTAGCCGCTTTCTAGGTGGCTACCGAACCATCGCCGCACCGAGCTTATCTGACCTCTGCCTCAGATTTTGCATCCTTCCCCAACGGTGAAAAGCATATTCTCGGCTCCTTAGATACCGCTAGGGTTTCCAGAAATCAACTTCCCAAAGGCCCCATTTCGGAATTACTGCTGTCGTCGCATAAAAACCAGGCTGCCTCTAGTGATAAAGCACAACAGACTCTGACAGTTTGCTTCGCTTCTGTTTCCCCGTTGACTTCTACTATTAAGGGTCTTATTGTGGCGGTGGCGGGTTTTGCGTCATCCCCAAGTTTTCTGGTTGTTTCTCCTGCGCAAGTTGTATCGAGTAGTGTCCTGCAACCCTCTTCGGTGCCTTCAATGTCTTTGTTCGGTGATGGCCACGTTCCAGTCATCTGGTTAAATTCTTTGCCCCTCTACGGTAGCCACAACAACCCTAGGCTAGGGTTTTGGATCAAACCCCATATACCCGGCCTCTATTATGGGCAGCCCCATCTGCTCCTTCTGTTGCATCGTGCACTGGCAGTTTGCATGGGCTGAGTTTTGGTTCCTCCATGTCGGGTTGGAATTCCTCTACCATCGATGTTGGTGACACGTGCATGGCCCGTATATATGAACTATCGATTGAATATTGGGATCATTCTTTTATTTTAAATATTACAAGTGTGGTTGGTTCCCATTTACAAATTGATAAACGTTCGGTTCACGGTTCAGTTGGTCATTTTTTTCGGATGTTGGTTGATTTGAGCTTGAATGATCAATTGCAAGAGTCAGTAATGACCGAGATGGAGGGTTTTTGCGGTTACGTTTCTATTGGTTATGAGATCTGCCCGATTATTGTTCTCTTTGTAAAAAGGTGAGCCATTTGGCTATGTCGTGCCCATTTTCGAAGCCGCAGGCTGACTCGGAACAAGTTTGAGATCACGATTGATCATACCGAAAAAATAGATTTGATAAGCCTAATGCGTGCCTGGATGAGTTTGTCCAGGTTGTTTCGGGAAAACGCATGCCTTACAATGCCAATGCCCGTCCTCATTCGCCTTCAAACGAGAGACGTTGTGGTCAACGGGAATATCATTTGTAGTCACGAGCGGACATTGGAAAAGGAGTTTCAACTCAACTCGAAGTTGATAATTCCAAACTAAAGTTATCAAACGCTTTTGACGTTCTCAATCAATCCTACGTGGCTGATGGGGAGCCCTAGGATGGTTCCAAAGTTGTGCTTGAACTGTCATCCAAGAATGATCATCCCACCTTTCCTTGAGTCGTTGGACACCATACAATTCGACTGGATGGTAGCTCCTCTTCGATTGTGGTTTATGACCCCATAGCCACTTTGCCTACGGCGGTTACGGGTATTTCTACGACAAGGCGGCGGACGATAAGCAAACAACCTTGGTCTTACATGCTCCTCGAGACACAACTGACTCAATTGCTCCTTGTTATGATTCAATTAAGATGATGGCAATGGTTCATAAGCACTGGGGTGACTATTCATATGAGGAGGATATAGATAAAGGCCAATCGAAAGGTAGGAGCTAAAATCCGGCTCGGTTAGGGTAGACCCAGGGGAAGAGTTGCGCTAATAGTTGTTTTCCATTATTAGGAGATATCATACTTTATTAAGGGATGTTCTACATTATTAAGGATTATTTTACATTACTAAGACATATTTTGTATTTATTTATTTATTTATTTGTTGTATCTTTTCCATACTTGTCATACTTGTACATGTATAAATATGTCACAAGTCAATAGAGAAAACTCATTCTACCATTTTATCTCTTCATGGTATCAAGCCATCTTGGCTAATGCCATTTTTTTTTTCTGATCATATTCCCTAAACCTTAGCCAGCCTCCATGGCCTCCAATGCCACTGGATCTGCCACTGCCACCTCTTCGATGCCACCCCCTACCGCCAATAATCTACCCCTCGTCGCTCTCAATGTTGCGACGCATACCCTCCTTAAGCTAGATGCTTCCAATTATACATCTTGGAATTTTCAATTCCATGCACTCCTTGTTGGCTATGATCTTCTCGACTTCATCGATGGGAATAAACCATGCCCACCTCCTCTTCTATCCGACGGCACCACTATAAGACCAAACCTCGCCTACTCTCATTGGATCCGTCGGGATCAACTCCTTCTTAGCGCCATCTCCCCCTCAATAATCTTGTTTGTTGCCGGTGCAACGACGTCCAAGCAGACGTGGGATACCCTTACCAAAACCTATGGCCGACCAACGCGAGGGCAAATCCTTGCGCTTAAAAATAAAATTATAAATCCAATCAAATCAAAGGATCGTGTTCCCTCACTGAATTTATGCATGACATTAAAATGGTGATGGGTGGACTTGCTCTTCTCAGCGTCCCTGTCGATCCGGAGGATCTTACCCTAAAAATCTTAAACAGACTTGACGACTCGTATAAAGAACTCTCACGCTTTTCAGGCTCATGAATCCTCAATCTTATTTGATGAACTTCATGAGAAACTCCTGAGTTTAGAGTCCCAACTTGTCGTGAAACAATCGTTGGTATCTCTACAGCCAGCGACTATGTTTGCTACTAACAAGAACCAATACCGTGGTAACTCACATCAGTCCCGCGAAACTCGTGCAGCACTGGCGGCCACCAACGCTCCTACTTCATCCGGTCCCACTCCTCTCAAAACAAGGGTCTAAAACCCTATCTCGGCACCTGCCAATTTTGCAGAGAACTTGTTCATTCTGCTCATCGTTGTCTTATCCTCCAACACGTCACTCCTCCACATCAGCCCGTTGCATTCTGTCCGGCATACTCCTCTCCATTCGCTCGCATAGCCACGGGTCCAATGCCATCTCAGCCTGAATGGCTCCTCGACTCGGAGGTATCTCATCATATTACATCCAATCCTGACAATCTCTCCTTACACTCGCCAATTGATGGTAGCGATGATGTTATTATTGGCAATGGTAATGGTTTGCGTATCATCCATACGGGCAATCTCCGAGTCCCCACTCTAACCCCACTAAGATTTAATCATGCCATTTGTGTCACTAATATGCACAAAAATTTAATTTCTGTTTCTCAAATTTGCCTACAAAATAATGTCGATGTTACTTTCTCTCCTACCGACTTTCAGGTGAAGGATCGTCACATGGGGGTTACACTTCTCAATGGCCCGCACTTTAATGGTGTCTATATTTGGCCAACGGGGACAAACGTTCCCTCGGCTCCTTTCGCTCTATTGTCAGTCAAGTCCCCCCTTCCCTTATTGCATTCGCGCTTAGGTCATCCTTCCACTAAGATTTTGAGTCATATTACTCGGTTTAAGTCTATTCCTATTTTGACTAATATGTTGTCAGTGTTTTCATGTAGCTCTTGCAAGAGCGTTCAAAGTCACAAACAACCCTTTCATGAATCCAACTTTTCATCTACTATGCCTTTAGAACTAGTATTTAGTGATGTGCCTATTTTATCTATCGATGGGTTTAAATACTATGTTATTTTTGTGGATCACTTCACAAAGTATGTTTGGCTTTATCCCTTACGCTGAATATCAGATGTTCTTAACACTTTCACTACTTATAAAGTCTTAGTGGAAAAATATTTGATCTCAACAATTAGGACTTTATTCACGGATAATGGGGGTGAGTACATTACTCTTCGCCCTTTTTTATCCGCTAATGGCATCTCTCACTTACCACCCCACCACACATACCCGAGCATAACTGTTAATCTAAGCATCAACGTCGCCATATTATCGACACAAGTCTCACCTTACTCAATCACACCTCCATTTCCCTGGAATTCTGGCCATTTACCTTCTCCACCGCAACATATATCATAAACCGTCTTCC
This sequence comes from Phtheirospermum japonicum, assembly GCA_014905375.1. Classification (NCBI taxonomy): domain Eukaryota; kingdom Viridiplantae; phylum Streptophyta; class Magnoliopsida; order Lamiales; family Orobanchaceae; genus Phtheirospermum; species Phtheirospermum japonicum. The sequence goes on along the minus strand of BMAC01000305.1, from coordinate 1,309,932 downwards.
TAAAGTTAATCTCGTCATGCTCTCCTATTATGAAAAACTCTTTCATCGTCCACCGAATATCGATAAGCTCTGGATATTTGGATGCCAATGCTTTCCTTGGCTTTGTCCATATACGTCCCCCAAACTCGATCTTCGTTCCTGACCTTGTGCCTTTATGGGATACTCTCTGACTCAAAGTGCTTATCTCTGCTTTGACCCCTCTACCTCAAGAATCCTTGTCTCGCGTCATGGTGAGTTTGACAAAACATCATTTCCTTTATCCTCCCTCTCTCAAATATCTCCATCTAATTGTGCCCGCTGTCCCCACATTCCTGATCCCTTAACTACCATCAATTCCCATCTTCTTTGAGCCAACATCAACCGCTCTCTTGTCGACAACCCCTAGCACCGACGATCCTTCACTAGTGCACGAGATCGGCCCACACCCACTGATGCAACACATACATCAAATACATTGGTTGCCACCTCGCAACTCCAACCTCACCCCAACTGCTACCACCATATGATTACTCGATCTAAAAATAATATTTCCAAACCTAACACAAAATATGCCCTACCACTAATACACCCGACTCAGAGATTGAACCAGTGAGTGTTACTCAAGCTTTAACTGATAGTCGTTGGCGCGCGTATATGTCAGATGAATTTAATGCCTTGATGGTGAATGACACCTGGGATTTGGTTCCGCTAGCCCCCTCACAAAATTTGGTAGGTTGAAAGTGGGTTTTTTGCCTAAAGCGGCACCCTGATGGCTCTATCGACATATTTAAGGCTCGCTTGGATGTTAAGGGGTTCCATCAGCACCCCGGGATAGATTTCTTTAATACCTTTAACCCCGTGGTCAAACCTACAACCGTTCATCTCATCTTGACTCTGGCTCTCAATCGCGGTTGGCCTCTCCGGTAGATGGACGCCAACAACGCCTTCCTCCATGGCACAATTGATGAAGAGGTCTATATGAGTCAACCACCCGAGTCTCTTGATCGTAATTCTCCCTCCCACGTCTGTAAATTGTAAAAGTCTTTATACGGTTTGAAACAGGCCCCGAGGGCTTGGTATACGGCTCTTCGGCTTTTCTTATTGGATATAAGCTTTGTCAACACCAAATCTGACTCTTCGCTTTTTGTCTACAACAAGAATGGTGTGATAACGTACTTGTCTACATTGATGATATAATTCTAACCGGTAGTCACAGCGGCTTCCCTGGGCGAGTTGTTCAGGCTCCCTCCGCTCGCTTCTCCATCAAAGACATGGGCGCCTTGTCCTCTTTCTTGGGTGTCGAAGTAACCTTTAGGCCTTGGACTTGTTCGCTCTCTCAACAAAAATACATCACCGACCTCCTCACACGACATAATATGCTTTCCTCAAAGCCTTCTTTGACTCCTATGGCCTCGGGTGTGCGTTTAATGGTTGTCGATGGTACAGCCTAGCAGATGCTTCTCTTTATCGACAAGTTGTTGGGAGCCTTCATTATCTCTTAATCACTCGATTGGATATTGCTTTTGCCGTTAATAAGTTGTCTCAATATATACATGCTCCCACTGAGTGTCACTGGAGGGCAGTGAAACACCTGAATGTCACTCGGGGCATTGGCTTACAGCTACGTTGTGCCCCCTCCATGTCTTTACACTATTTTACTGATATTGATTGGGGTGGTGATACTGATAATCAGTCGTCCACTAGTGCCTACGTTGTCTTTCTCGAACCTAACCCAATTACTTGGAGCTCAAAGAAGCAGAGGACAATTGCTCGCTCTTCCACTGAAGTCGAATATCGAGCCATCGCTTCGGCTGCTGCTGAACTTCACTAGACTCATTCTCTTTTACATGAACTTGGTGTTGTTCTTCCTTCTGTACTGACTATCTACTGTGATAACATTGGCGCTACCCATCTTTGCGTTAACCCAGTATTCCATTCTCGCATGAAACACATTGCGCTTGACTATCACTTTGTGTGTGAGCTTGTTTAGGCGTCTCAACTTCGAGTCTCAGACGTTGCCTCTGTTGATCAGTTGGTTGGTGCCTTAACGAAGCCACTTGCTTCTACCCACCTTCGGTTACTTATGACCAAGATTGGCGTTTCTCCCGGACCGCCATCTTGAGGTGGTGTATTAGGAGATATCATACTTTATTCAGGGATATTCTACATTATTAAGAATTATTCTACATTATTGAGATATCTTTTGTATTTATTTATTTATAATTATTGTATATTTTGCATACTTATCTGACCTTGTACATGTATAAATATATCATAAGTTAATAGAGAAAATTCATTCTACAATTTTATCTCTTCAGACATTTGCTATTGTGCCATTTAATCCCCCAGTGAAGAATGACTCGAGTACCTTTACAATAAAGTATTTATCTGATTTAAAAGATAATGCTCATGCAATTAATATAATTTAAAATAAAGTTCGCCGAAATTTTTTGAGAATTCAACGTACGCCTTTTAAATTACATGCTTAAATTTTCTTTTGGTTTTTAAGTTAGCTGATCGACTTAGAATCAACATATTTTTGCAATTATTTCTATTTTTTAATAAAGTTCGAGTCTTCCGATTTAAAAAATATTGCAGAATCAATTTCCAAATGACCCATAAAAACACACAAACGAATCTATTTCCAAGTGGCTGTTGTGGCCCTCATCCTACTTTATTAAATAAATTGATGGCTTTCTATTGTATGATTTAGACAAATATAGAATGCATAAAGTATAGATTTTGGTCGAATCAAGAAGATTCTAGCCGGCTCCAAAGTCCAACTATAATAATATAATCTGTTTTCAAGTATGAGGTATTACGTGATCACTACATAATCCCTCTTGTAAAATTTGCTGAAAAAGAAAGTCACGCCTCGCTTTAATGTCACGGAGAGTAATTAATTAATTATTAAACCATCAGCACTGACGTTTCGAGAACCAATCGGTCATAAATTTGCACGTATGCATGTATCACGATTCCTTTTATTTTTTTAGTACCAATAATTGAGATTCATTCAGACTGATTGAGATAATTAACTTGGTGTCTCCGTGTAGGCAATTGTTCTTTTTTCTTTTTTTTCCCTCCAAGTCCAAATTATTCTCAGTCTTTGGAAGGATATTCAACCATAATCTACTATTAGTTAAATTGTATGTTTAGTCTATTTATCTCTTGTTTCATCTTAAGATGAGTTCGTTTCTTCATTGTATTAAACATTATCATTTGCTTTTAAAAGACGCACTATTTATGCTTGCAAATTAATTATAAGTTGAGTTAAACATCTGAACCTGGAAAGTTAGTTCGCAATGAGCTGCTTCTCCGGGAATCCAAGCATTAGTAATAGTTGCTATCTGCTAACCTTGAGTCAAATAATAATAATAAGAAGAAGGAGCATTTAATAGAAACAATGAGGTAAATTAGAACATAGGAGGAACCAATTAGTAAACAAGTGCTATAAAGGTTAGCTCCAAAATTTCTATTAGTACAATCAGTGATAACTTATAATATGATTTCGGCCACATTAGATATTGAAAGCCCAAATAATCCAATTCTTGATAATACAGTTACTTGGCAAGTTCAGAAAGAAAAATGGATTTGCGCATTAACTCGTTGGATTAAAAACCAACTTTAAAATTACAGAACTCATTTCAAATTACACTTTTGCCAATCCTAACATAATTAATTTTTAGGTTCTCAATCCTTCTCTGTGTTGAATGCCTGATTAATAAGGGTTTGAAGCCTGGGGTACAATCTCAATTTAACAATGCGATGCACGATTTAGCAGAGCTCTAATTAAAATTGGAATCGTGAAGAAAATTAGTCAGATTATTCACCATCTACCAAACATCAAAATCCATGGCATTATAAATAGAAACGTTTCTATCAAAACAAAGCAAATAATTAGAGATAAGTGCAGTAATTTTTACCTTCTTGATTCATTTTCCTTTTCAATTTGCCCTCTTTAATGTTCCGCTTAATCCCATAAAATGCCGCCGGAAGGGTATCGTCGCCGGAGGGGGTGACGCAGTCGCCGGAGCTCAGGGGTTGAGCGTTTTGCCTTTTTTAATTCTGTTTCCATCTTAGTTTCCGTTGTTTTCGGTCAAAGCGCCAATGCCCGCAACTAACGCCAACTGTTGCGCCCAATAAAAATTCAAAATAATATTATATTAATTCATGTTTTCTTACCAACCCTGTGTTAATTATCATAAGAACTTTTTTCTAAAAAAATAAATAAAACGATGTGAATGAAAAATATGAGATGCATGAAAATGTGACTTTGTAAATTGTGAAATTATGGAAAACAGTAGAGGGCACATTAGGCTAGATTAGATTGGGCTTCATTCAAGAGGCCCAAAATTGATTGGCCTGGTCCTTTTTTGAAAAACTAAATGAATATCTAACTATATAGTATGATCGAAAATTTTACGTATTTGCCCCAAAACACGTATTTATTATACCTAAAGCTCTTATCGCATGTGATTTCTTTTTTGCTTGGAATTTGTATCCATATTACATCATTCTATGATTAGCGTTGTAGACTGCAGTTACAGATTTTTCTAAAAACTCTATTCCCATAACAAATTAAATCAAAAACCAAACCCACTAATACATCATGTACCCAACAAAATATGCAAAACGCTATATTGTTCATGAAAATCATAAACTCGAGCTCGATGATCAACCAATCATTTTTTACATCATATCGCAATTTGCTATTGATGTGTCCAAAAAGTTAGACTCATCAAAGAATCGGATCAAGCGGCTTCTGACCTCTTTTTACAACTCTCAAACGTCATCCAATATGGTGGGCAGCTCATCTTATGATTGTTGAAATTTTTATCTTTGAGAATAATTCCTTATTTAGTTGTTTGCCTTTTCTTGGGCCCAAAATATATTAGGGAACTAGAATTAAGACTCTAGATTTGTTTTCTAAATTGTGTCTAAAACTTTATTTAGTTTCCTAATTTATGTTTAGAACTTGTTTAACTTGTCTACTAAGTTTGGGGCTCTAAAACTCTTCTATTTAAGATAAGACAAGCCAAGAGAAGAGGAGACCTTCGATAATTTTGACACACGATTTTTTGAGAAGGACGCAGCAAGAGCAAGACGACGCAAGCAAAGAAGAACACGAGCAAGTAAAAGACTTGTGGCAACGATCCAAATCAAGGAGATCTTCGAAATTGCATAACCAACGGAAAAGATCATCACAAGTTTTGCCACAAGACTTGAAGCCACGATTTTAATCACGGGATCTTTGGAATTGCGTAACCAATAAAGAAGATCATCATCCTTCAAGGCGACAAGTATTTTAGTATCATAGTTTTTGATATCGTAGTTTTCATATATTATTTCGAATCTTTTGTATTGATCGTGAACAAGATAAGTAATATAGTTTTTGGGTTTGTACACCCAAGTTCACAAGTATCTTTTACTTGTGAACTGATTTTAAATTGCTGTGTTCGAATTTTAATATTTATTCCGCTGCACGTTTTTAAACTCTGTGTGATGTAGGTTTCGATGTTGTTAAACATCGTTCTCAACATCTGTTTTCTAAAATTGCTGTTTATTATTCTGAAACTGTTTGATGTTGAACTCAGTGTTGGTTAACATTGAAAACAACATCGTCTACTGATACTTATTTTCAAAACCATAGACCTTCAAATTTTACAATTGGTATCAGAGCGAGTTACGTAAGCTTTTAAGTACTGATCCTTATTTGTCTAGGTACTATGGATACAGAGGATGATGAATCTCTTGACAAGTACGAGAAGCTGTGCATTGAGCATAAGCAATTATTTGTTAGTTGGGAAAAACAAGTACTCAAAGTCAAGAATTTTAAGATCGAGGTGGATAAACTGACTCAGGAAAAGGATGACCAACTGAATATAATTGTCCGATTGGAGTCATACCTCACCAAAAAGGACGAAGAGCTAGAACGAGTAAAGACCGAGTTGAAGAAGGTCTAAGAAATCCTCACAAACCTCAACAAGAGCAAGGCCACGGTGGATGAGATTTTGGAATCGAGTATCCCGAATTGTTCAAAACACAGGATTGGATACGAACCTGTTCAAAAGCCAGGTTCAAGTCAAAAGGTGAAGTTGACCAAACGCCACAAGAGGAGAAGAAGACAATATGTGTGTCATCACTGTGGTGAACCAGGTCACATACGACCATACTGCTGGAAGCTTGTTGGCAAATAAACTCATTTTAAAAGGTCGAAACTGACTGCTGAATCCAATGTTGGTTTCCAAAACCAACACCAAAACCAACACTAGGTTCAAAAATGTTTGGGTCAATAAAAATGATATCAAGTGCAACATGATCTGTACCTCCCTGAAATCCCACGTCCCTGGAGCCTGGTACTTCGACAGTGGATGCTCTAAGCACATGACCGGCTCGAAAGATCTCCTCTCGAATATTGTCAAGTTTCAAGGAGGAAAGATTAAGTATGGTGGAGGTGCAAATGGCCAAATCATTGGCCAAGGAACCCTTCATGTACCTGGTATTGCAGAGCTTGAGAACGTGTTGCTGGTTAAAGGTTGAACGACGAACTTGATAAGTATTAGCCAACTGTGCGATGGTGGTTTCAATGTCAAGTTCACTCATGAAAGATGCGAAGTTTATGACGAAGGTAATGCATGTATTCTCATTGGTCAGAGGACCTCAGATAATTTCTATCAAATCAATGGTGATGTGTTCTGCAAGCTGTCTCAATTGAGTGATGCCGAGTTGTGGCATCAAAAGCTCGGACATGTCAATTACAAGATGATGGAGAGATTGGTCAAGAAGGATGCTGTGATCGGACTACCTAAGCTCAACACTAAAACTGTTCCTGTTTGCGAGGCGTGCCAGAAAGGAAAGGAGGTCAGGGTGCCACATCTAATAGTACAAAGTCTCACTACCTCATATTGTTTTGAACTCCTTCATATGGACCTTTTGGGATCACTTGAAGTTGAAAGCCTTGGTGGTAAAAGGTATGTTCTTGTGATAGTAGAAGATTTTTCTCGTTTTACTTGGGTAGAATTTTTAAAAGAAAGATTTGAGGCTTTTGAAACATTTAAGAAACTTGCAAAAAGGTTGTGTGTGGAATTTGGTGTGAATATTGGTAGGATTAGGTCTGATCATGGAAAAGAATTTGAGAATGCATCCTTTTCAAAATATTATTCCAAAGTTGGTATAACTCATGAGTTTTCTTCACCCATAACCCCCCAACAAAATAAGATAGTCGGATGTAAAAATAGATCTCTCGTAGAAATGACTAGGACTATGCTTATTTCAAATGAGGTTGCTAAACATTTTGGGCAGAAGCAATGAACACTGCATGCCATATAATTAATAGGTTGTATTTTCAACCAGGGTCTCGTGTTACTCCCTATGAATTATTGATAGACAAAAAGCCAAATTTGAGTTATTATCATATTATTGGGTGCATTTGTTATGTGCTAAATGGAAGAAATCATCTTGCAAAACTTGACCCAAAGAGTGATAAATGTGTTTTCATGGGATACTCTCGAAATAGTCATGCATATAGATTGTTTAATCTTAGAACACGTTGCATGATTAAGTCGGTTAACGTCAAGTTTGATGATTTGATGAGTGGTTTTAAACCTGTTGAGGATGATGATCTGGTTTATGATCAAAATCCTCAAGATAATGTCACGGTTGGTGTAGATGAAAGTGAAGGTATTAAAACCGGAGAGACGAGTGATGTTGGTATCGGTGATGGTTCTGGGAACACAACATCAAACCCAACACCTACTCAAACTGCTCCAGAATCGGATTATGATCCAAATGTGGAAGATCCAGCTGAACCCATTGACTTACATCAGAGAAATATTCTCTCAAGAATTCAGAAGAATCATCCTATGAGCCAAATCATTGGAGATCTCGATGAAAGAACTACAAGAAAGCGACAAATAGATTTCAAAGAGATGGTAAGATTTGTTTTCTTGTTTACTAATTGTGCTAAAAATCGAGAATCGTTATCTCTTTCCAAAACATAGCCCAAGCAAGTAGAGGATGCTGTTAAAGCCGAGTATATTATAGCTGAAAGTGCTTGTACATAGTTATTGTGGATGAACAAAATGATAGAGGACAACGGTCTACATAGAAGAATATTGACTGTGCTCTATGATAATTTCAGTGCCATTGATATCTCGAGAAATTCGGTCCATCTTCTCGAATAAAACACATTGACATAAGGTACCACTTTATTCGAGACTTGGTTGAGAGGAAGATAGTTAGCCTTGAACATATAGGGACAGACAATCAGCTTGCTGACATCTTCACAAAGGCATTAGATTTCGAGACCTTATCTCGTTTGAGAAGAGATCTCGGTATGTGCATTGTCTGAGCCAATATTGGTTTGTGATGTTGTGACACACCATATCGACATCAGTCACAACATCTGTATAATTTTGCATGCATTTTTATTTTTCATTTCATACATAATCCAAATGCATTGAGTTGGGTTGAAAGTGCGATAAGTTCTTGTGTTGCAATAAATGATGACAAAAAGACTAACCTCTTCAATTAGGTGATTGTGGAGCTTGCCCGCAGAAACTGGTTTTCTCCCAGGTCCAAATACAAGAGCTGTTAACAAGCAATTGCTGAAGATAAGCTATTTCTCTTCAAATCTCTAAAAAGATGAAGAAAATCCGGATACAAGTTGATCCAATCTTTAAATTTCACCTTCTTGACTGGTTTTGACTTAGTCATTAACTTGGGTTAAGGGGTAAGTTTCCATTGACTTCACCTGAGGCAATGTTGGTTATAATGTCATCACTCATAAAAGGCAACACTGGATCAAGTCACTAAAACCATAATGTGATTTTTTTAACCTTTTAGGTCATCTTTTTAGGCAATAATTAGGACATTCATACTTTGAGAAGATGTCTCCTTACTGTGCGTTCTGTTGTTTGTGTTCGTGTTTATCTTGAATTATCTTAATCTTGTTTTAAATCTTGCTAACCATGTGCTTCAGTGGAGTTATAATCGGACAGTTGGACAGGTAATAAAGATATTGATTTGGTGAGTGAAAAATTAATTTGCAAAGGCTTTGTTCAACTATGGTGATGGTTTATAAAAATCTAGCTCTATCTCGGTTTTAATTTGTAGTTGGGATTTGTGATTTTTATTCTCCAATTAAGAGATTGTGGGATATTTAAGCATAGAGATTGCGTGTCTTATTTTGAGAAAGAGTGGGTTATTTTTTAACTTTACTTTGTTCATCCCCTTCTTTTATCTATTGCTTACGACTTTTCCATTTTGACAAAGTTAAGGTTTTTACTTTTTTCTTTCTCCAAATTTTACTGCCTACGACACTCAATTTCTTGTTTGTAGTTATTTTCATTCTCTTGCAGAATATCGAATTCACCATCACCCAGCAAAGCTCCGGAAACAGACTGTGCATCTAGATAATAAGAAAATTCCACCCAAAGAGAGAAAAGAAGAAGTTCAAAGCTGTCGTGTCAACCCATGTTGGTTCTGGTGTTGTGTCATCGAAACCAACATCCCCTGCAGACAATCCTACCGATGTCAACATTTGCCTCCGACCACTCTACTAGCTCTGATGAGGCTCCGTCTCAAGCCGTCGAGATTGAAGACTTGGAACCAATCTCCACGAGGTTCTTGATGAGTGAAGCTGGAGAGTTGTTCTTGGGATTTCAAAATCGAGGCATGATTGCTGAGCGCCAAATCCCCATTGATGTTTTCGTGAAGCAGAATCTGGTTGCCTTCTCTTTGAGCTGGTGTCATGTCTAGTGTCGGTTCTGGTATTCCCAACATCAGTACCAACATGGTTCATTTTTCTGCTCCGGTTGTCCGAGGCCAGATTACTTTGTTTGATAACCAGGTTGCACAGCACCAGGCACTTCGGGACTCATTTGTTGAGGTCCTTTTGCTTTCAAAACAAAAAGGGAGAGAAGAATGTAGAAGACGCTGCTGTGAATGTGATTCGTTTTTGTTTGTTTTAAACAATGGTTACTTCATTTAGGGGGAGTTTCTAATTCAGGGGGATTTTTTAGTCTTTTGATCATTTTCATGCGTCTTGGATATTTTGTCCACAAAGGCAAAAGGGGGAGATTGTTGAGGATTTTGTTCTTGGGAATAATTCTTTATTTAGTTGTTTGCCTTTCTTGGGCCCAAAATATATTAGGGAACTAGAATTAGGACTCTAGATTTGTTTCCTAGATTGTGTCTAAGACTTTATTTAGTTTCCTAGTTTATGTTTAGGACTTGTTTAACTTGTCTACCAAGTTTAGGACTCTAGAACTCTTCTATTTAAGAAAAGACAAAGCCAAGAGAAGAGGAGACCTTCGATAATCTTGACACATGGTTTTTGAGAAGGACGCAACAAGAGCAAGACGATGCAAGCAAAGAAGAACATGAGCAAGTAATAGACTTGTGGCAATGATCCAAATCAAGGAGATCTTCGAAGTTGCGTAACCAACGGAGAAGATCATCACAAGCTTTGCCACAAGACTTGAAGCCACGATTTTAATCACGGGATCTTTGGAGTTGCGTAACCAACAAATAAGATCATCATCCTTCAAGGCGACAAGTATTTTAGTATCATAGTTTTTGATACCGTAGTTTTCATATATTACTTTGAATATTCTGTATTGATCGTGAACAAGATAAGTAATATAGTTTTCGGRTTTGTACACCCAAGTTCACAAGTATCTTTTACTTGTGAACTGATTTTAAATTGTTGTGTTCGATTTTTAATATTTATTCTGCAGCATATTTTTAAACTCTGTGTGATGTTGGTTTCGATGTTGTTAACATCGTTCTCAACATCTGTTTTCTAAAACTGCTGTTTATTATTCTGAAACTGTTTGATGTTGAATTCAGTGTTGGTTAACATTTAAAACAACATCGTCTACTGATACTTATTTTCAAAATCATAGACCTTCAAATTTTACAATGATAACCCGACCTGCAAAATAAGATATCGGTGCGCTCACAGTGTAGACACTCAAATACTTAAGTTAGAATGCAAAATCAATCAATATATGCGTAAAGTATGTAAAAAGATTGTAGTTTAAAATAAGAGCCAAATTCCTTATTTATAAGTAAATACTTGTTTATATGCAATGGTACCCATCTCTTATAAGGCAATTAGGTATTTTCATACCAAAAGAAGATATCCTTCTTTAAGGTCACTTTTCTGAATTCATCTTGAACCTCTATTGTTGTTGGGCTCCAGAGGTCTATATGTTACACACCAGGACGACCTTTTCAGCAGGTCAAGCTTGTCGCTTATCAGGAGAACTGGTGTCAGCTAGTTCGGTCTCATCACACTCCGGTGTGAGGAATGCTAGCTCGGAGAAGCATCCATTCGGCTCAAGGCTGTCTAGCCGAGCTCAATATTTTTGAATCCGGACCAAATATCGAATATGACTAATAAATGATTCATTGGGTCATTGGTTCAATAAATTGAACTATTTTCAAAAAAATAGGTTGACCCGTATGTGTGTCTGTATATATTTATATATTGTGAAGAAATAAATATTCCACATGTGTTGAACAAAAAGAAATATTATGGATGAAATTGTGCAACTTGAGGCACTTTTTTTTTTTGCATTTTGTTTGTCTAATATCATTTAACTATCTCATGTAATAATTTTGGCATATATATTTTTACTTGATTAGAATGTTGTCATACATGTGTTGAAATATCTTAAAAGGACTTGGTCTGTTTTACTCTACTTATTCTTCTTGCCATTTGGAGGATGTTTGATGCAGACTTGGAACTTGCAAAGACACGCGGAGGTCTATTACAAGTTATTGTGTTTTCTTGGGATCTAATCTTGTTTCCTAGAAAAGCGAGAATCAATCCATCGTGTCTCGCTCTTTAGTTGAGGCAAAGGTACTAAGTTCCACTCTTTGTGAGCTTTAATGGTTTCATTATCTCACTCAGGTGTTGAGTTGTGGAGCCTGAAGTACTGTACAACCAAACTCTCGTCCACGGCGATCCAACTTGGGTTAGAGGGTATTTTAGGGAGTTCGCGTAAAATTATAACTAAGGTTTTCTTGTTATAAATAGCCTAATTGTGTAATTATAAATTTATCTTAAAAATTATTATAATACAAACTCCTGGCTTGGCGGCGTCCCCAGACGTAGTCAGAATCTCACTCTGACGAACTGGGTAAACAATTTCTTGTGTCGTTTTTATTACTTCTCTTTTTCATCATATTACTTCTAATCCTAACAACTGGTATCAAGAGCGAGGTTCGGTGGGAATATGATGGGTGACGGAAAATCGCCAATTGAGAAGTTTGACGAAATAGATTACGGGTTCTAGAAGATGCAAATTGAGGATTACCTATACAATAAAGATCTTTATTAGCCCCTGGGTCAGAAACCAGAGGCTATAAAAGAGGACGAATGAAAATTGTTGGACAGAAAGGCGATGAGCGTAATGCGCTTGTCGCTGTCCAGAAACGTTGCTCTCCATACAACTAAGGTAAAAACTACGAAAGAGATGTTAGAGACTTATCTGAGATGTACGAGAAGCCATCGGCAAACAAGGTTCATCTAATGCGATGTCTTTTCAACCTAAAGATGTCACAGGGTACTGCGGCAGCCGATCATCTCAACAATTTCAACATGATATAAGCCCAATTGAGTTCGGTTGATATTGATTTTGATGATGAGGTCCAAGCCCTAATTTTACTGTCCTTTTTACCAGAAAGCTGGAGCGGAACGGTTACCGTTGTTAGTGCTGGAAAGTATAAGATGAAGTTTGACGAAGATGGAGATTCGATTATTAGTGAAGAAATTCGCAGAAGAGAATCGGGCATAACTTTAGGGTCAGTTTTGAGTACAGTGAATAGGGGGCGATCACAATCAAAGGGTAAACTTAATCGAAGTAGATGAAAATCAAGGGGTAGAAGCAAGTCAAGAAAGGATAAGAGTGAGATCAAGTGTTGGAATTGTGACGAGTTAGGTCACTACCAGAATAAGTGTAAAGCACCATTGAAGAAGAAGGACCACAAATCAGTAGTGTTGAGGTTATAGAACAGTATACTTCTGGAAATTCTGGGGAGGTTTACCTTGCTGATAATGAGCCTCTGAAAATTGTGGGAAAGGGAGATGTTCGGATCAATACTCCAAATGGTTCTGTATTGAAGTTGCGTAATGTGAGACACATTCCTGATTTGAGGAGAAATCTACTTTCAGTAGGGCATCTGGATGACGAAGGTTATGTTGTGACCTTTGGCTGTTATTTTGTATGTAATTGTGGTGTTTTTCTCGTATTTTTAATTAGGGTTTAGTGTCGTTTATAGTGGTTTTGAGACAAGTTTCGTTAGGTTATTAGTTTGTTTTCTTGTTTTAATATTTTGAGTTGTATGTATACGATATTGGTGATGTTTGTGTGATTCTTGGGTTTTTAAGTTCAAAATTCTTATTTCATAAGTGGCTTAATGAATTAGATTCGCGCCAAGAAGTGTCGGCATGCACCTAGGTTCGAGCCAAGGCATTAAGGCCCAAAATCTGTGCCAAAACGAGAAAACTGCGCCGAATGCAGCCCGAATCGACTGACATGTCAACCAATCGACTGAGAACAACCCAAATCGGCTGAACAACAGAGGCTGACCCATTTCAACCGCAAGGCAGTCGATCGACTGCCAACTTGTTGATCTACATGCAGTCGATCGACTGCATAGCCGGAATTTTTGGCATTTTGACAATTTTGCCCCTGAGAACCTCTATATAAACCCCACATCTTTCCCTAACAAAGAAACCCACTCTCCTCCTAACTCTTGAATGGGTTTGCGATTTAATTTCTCTCTCTAGTTATTAGATTTAATTTCAAACTTTTTCTTGGGTTTGTAAGCTCAAAAAGAATTCAAGTCATCACTTGGATTTTATTTTAGTTTTTGTTTCTCTATCTTAATTCAAGTAAGTTTTCCTTAATTTTCTTTCTTGTTCTTCAATTTCAAGCTTGTTCTTTAATTTATGCATTTTGTCTTAGCTCTTAGATTTATTGTTAGATTTGTGATTTGGTTTATGGAATCTAGGTGAGTAACACACCTTAATTATAGATCAGGTCCTTGATCATTTTATTTTAAGTATTTCATATGCTTTATTTTGGTTTTTATTTTCATGCATGGTTTTATGTTGAATCATAGATCTACTCTTCATTTCTAGTTATTTTCGAAATTTTTTTAACTATCACATCAACTTTTATTGCTTTTTCTATTGGTGCTTTAGATTTTTTTTAATTTTCATTATTTAAATTTATGATCATGCATGCATAGTTGTACCTTAGGCTTTAATGCTTGTACTTTGTTGTTTCTTTGCTTTTTATTGCTTATTTTAATTATTGCTTGCAATTTCAATATGGCATACGCATGAGGCACCCAAAATACATGCTTTACTTTCCATAGATCGTCGTAGTTTCTCGTTTATTTTTGTAATTTCCATTTATTTCGCTTTCCTTTAATTTATCAAGCTAAAAACCCATTGATTCATACAATCGCATCGAATTCCGATAATACCAAGCCATATGACCCCTTATCTATACTACACCACCAAAACCTTCCTCTTCAAGATGGCACCGTTGCGACTCGACTTGGTTAAGGTTTTCGATTTGCTTGTAGTTTCTTCGAGTTTTTAGCTTTCTTTTGTATTTGACGTTTTTATTGAGTGTATGCAAGGTCGTCGAGCCCTTGGGAACAATTTGGCTCCTTATATTTTGAACCCCGAGCAATTAAGGCATTTAAGACGTCCCTTGATTACTAATCTCGACCTGGCAACTAATCTTCCAAACACCGACCCGTTTCTCAATCCTCACGGGAAGTCTCCACGGGCCCGTGATCCTCAAAGCTCTGGTACTCCCGAGCCTGTTATCCATGTCGTGTCATCCCCACCAAGTAATAAGCCCGGGATTTTAACTCCCAACCCAACTAGTCCTCCCGACCACGCTCTAGGAAATCAAGGGAGTGGTTTCACCACTCATGGACACGCCATGGGCCTACCCCAAGGTAACGCACACATTTCCAATCCTTATGGAAATAGAGGTAACAGTCCTAATATGGGAGGGCATGGTGAAAATCATGTTGGGAATGGGATGAATAATATCAGTTTTGGCAACGTGGGAGGACATGGTGCAAACCACGTTGCCAATGGTGTTAACGACAATGGTCAACCCAACATGGGAGGGCATGGTGCAAACCATGTTGGGTCTAGCGGCTTCATGAATACAAATGGTCCATAAAGAGGTTATGGTTCTCCCAATCACTTTCCAAATATGCAAACTCCGAATTCCGGTCCGTATGGAGGTTATGGTTCTCCTAATAAACTTTCGAATATGCAAAATCCGAATCTCGGCCCGTATGGAGGTCCTCACGCTTATAATTTCAATCATGCTCTGAATGGGAATTTCTATGGTAATGGTGGTGGTCCGAATTCTTGAATCAAACTTTTTACACCTACTTTTTATTTAAAAATAAAAAGCTCGTCCGCAAGAGAACGAAGCAATTGTAGGCGGTAAGTTGGACTCGAGTCGAATCACAAGGAAGACTAATCGGAAGCTATTCCGGTATTTGATTTTATGAACATAAATACGAAATAAAAACTAAACTAAACACGCGATCAAATAAGGTTTGGGGGTTTTCTATCATCTACGAGCAATAAAATTGAAAGTCTTTGAAGCGATTATAAAAGCGAATGTTCTAGTGCGCCAGAATCGTCTCCACGATTGGGGTTATCAATCCTGATGGTTCTAAACAATCCTAGGCACTAGAACGATAAAATTAGCCTACAAGCATCATCATGATCAAAACATAGTTTCAACACAAAGCATGAACGTAATCGAACAGTAAAAGGAATACGCTAAATTATGCTACCAAAGTTCAACATTAACATTCAAAGGAAAACCAAAGCTACACTATAAAAACTATTAAATAAAGTGCAGAAAAACCTATGATCTAGAAAAGCATCAGCAATCAAACGATCCTCAATGACGAGAAATGATCTTGAACGTCGAACGGCATAGAAACGACGAAACTACAAATTACCAAACGCTAATCTTGCATGAATTGAAAGGGGCATGAACCGAGGGTTCTCTGCATTGTTCTGAACCTTTCCCCCTCGTTCCAGCACACTTGAAATGAAGAAACCACCGGACTTTTTAGAATTTCCCGAAATAATCGCCAAAACTGCCTTAGCATCGATCAACGCGTGTCGAGCGTCGACGTCGATGCGAGTCTGGCTGCTCGCGTCGACTAGGCAGGGCGTCGACCGACGCATGCGTGGATCGACGCAACTGCAAGTTTGCATCGGCTTGTGCATCGAATGGCGGAGCTAGG